>CAJVGC010000508.1:5008221-5277930 GCA_910822075.1 Senecio squalidus
AATCATTGTTTTAAGTCATCAAATATTGTCTTGCGACAAATTTTATAAAATGGTTTTGAAAGACATTTTACTCAAAACATTTTGGTATGAAAAGACTTCAAATTATTCAAAGTGTCAAATTGGACTTTTAAATTGATTTTGACTTTAATAAGTCAACTTAATTGACATTTGACTCTTACAAGTCAACATGATTTAAATTTGACTTTCATAAGTCAACATAATTGACCTTTGACTTTATAAGTCAACATCTTTAATCTTGGTCAACTTAATGAACATTTATATTAATAATCCCTTCGACTCGGAGTTATCATTTGCTTCCAACGGTCGCTGTTGACGTGAAAGATCGAGATCTTCCCGATCGGCCCTCTCTGGCGCGGAACATCGTCTTCTTAATCCGTCATCCTTATTCGATTTATTAAACGTTGGAATATTATATTAAACGTAATCTTAACCGACAAGGCTAAACCGGACCTAGACTTATAGAGATACTGAGACTATGTTGTTTATTGTTTAAGGCACTTAGACGGTGGAATTGTGATCCTGTGATTATTTACCCGAGATTTGCTGGAATTGTATTGTGAGTTATTCGTAGCCCTTGTCTTACTATTTTTGGGCTGTAAAGCGTATTTTATGAAACTGTCTGCGTATGCGGAATATTATTAATCATCTTATTGGGTATTTTAAAATTGTCTGCGTATGCGGAATGTTATTGATCATCTTGTAGCGTATTTTAAAACTGTTTGCGTATGCGAAATATTATGATTATCTTGTTTACCTAGTAGAATAGGTCTGCTTTAGATTGGGTGTCTTATACACTCGTTAAGCTTCGTGCCCAACGGTTACATATATATAGCTATATGGGTTATATCGCCTGACCCTCATCCCTCAGTAGGTATCTATGTGTGGATGTTATGACCGTACTTGATTTATGGTTGCCTTTGGTTGACACTGCCTTAGGAATTGCGTCTTTAGGACTGGCAAGGTTCGATGTATAACTAATCTAAGCATGGTATCCTCACTAGGGTTGAAAAACAAGATATGGTTTGAAATGAAAAGATTTGAGATATGGTATTTGAAATTATGATGTTTATTGAAACTTGTCGATGGGTCACTTTTATTTTAAAATTGCGAATAATTCACCAACATGTTGTTGATGTCGTTTTAACGCTTTGCAGGAAATTGAGGATTTCCGTTGATCATGCCATAGTTTATTTTCGGATCGCTTGCTTTTGGGAAATTTGAATTTATATTGTTTATTGTAATTTCCTTGACGATCCGTTTGTTTATCTCTTTTGGAGTTGTATTTATACTTGGCGTCTCATCGCCTTTGACTTTATGATGTATTTTGAAACAATTGGCATGATCTATTTAATTTGATGTTTTGTTTATCGGTTATATTGTTGTAATCTTGACTCTTGATATTATAACTGGAACATCTCGCGTTTCCGCTTCCAAGCGGGGTGTGACATAAGGCGTACTGGGCATTGAAGCTCTGCGACATTGACATTGATCTAGCAAAAGACTTGCGGTTCTTACAACTTCACGAGATGGATGAATTACGGTTACAGGCCTACGAAAGTTCCTGCCTTTACAAGGAAAGAACTAAGGAATTCCACGACCGCAAAATTCGTCGTAAAGAATTCAAGGAGGGCGATAAAGTACTTTTATTTCAATCAAAGTACAAATTCAAGGCTCCTAAATTACGCTCGAAGTGGACAGGACCGTACACCATCAAACAAGCTTATGCTTCCGGATATGTCGAGTTGTGGAAAGAAGGCGGACAACCATTCATCGTTTCTGGGCAACGAGTCAAATTATATCACGAGGAAGATAATGAAAACGGGCTGATGATTGAGGATGGATTCTATTCCATCAACGCCTAATAAAGAGGCATCTCGAGTCAAGCTAACGACTCGGTCGAAAAATTAGCGCTTCTCGGGAGGCAACCCGAGTTTGTTTCTTTCTTTTTTTTTCTTAGTTTTATTTTTATTTTTATTTTTTAGAACTCTTTAACGTTTTTCTTTTGCAGTTTATTTAGTTAGGTACCAAGAAAAAGTCAGAAAATACAAAAAAATCGAAAAAACGAAAAAATCACAAAAAAAAATAGTTGCGGTGCGCAGCACCCCCCTCTTGGTGCGGCGCACCGAGGGTCTGATCAGGTTTATAATATTTGTTTCTTTCAAATTTCACACAGCACACACATAACACACAATAACAGCAGCAGCGACGAGAACACAACACCACACACTAAACCTCGATTCTTACTTGTTTTTTTTTTTTTTTGTTTAATCTACTGAGAATGAGTCGCCGGGTATGTATCTTCTTCCTAAATCCTTTATTTCTTTCGATTTTCTAGGTTAATTAGGTTAAATTGAATTGGGGAAAAATCTAGGTTTTCCTTAATCCGTCCTATAAACTCAAATTGATGGTATAGTAGGGTTAGGAATGATAAATGAAGCAGGTTTGAGGTGTTATTTAAGGGATTCGCCCAGTTTCTGCCGGATTTTTGGCCGGAAATAGGCGCCGGTGCGCGGCACCACCGCCTAGGTGCGCGGCACCGGCCTGTTTTCCGGCTGCTGGTCACCTTTTTTTTCGAGTATTTAACGTGTTTGTTGCTGTTGTTGTTAATTTGTGTGTATGCAGGGAAAGCGGGCAGCAGTGGCTAGCGAAGAGGGTGAAGGGAGTCGTGCTCGTGCACAACCACGAGCTACACTCAACGCGGCGATTATGGCGCCCGAGAGCCACCCTTGGTTACATTGGCCGGGTTGCTCATCAGCTAGGAAGATCAAGTACAACAACAAGCTTGCAGCACTACGGGGACGACCAGTTGCGGCTCCCCGTACCATGGACTGGAATTTTCTGTCCGGTATTAATATCGATGTACGCGGGTTCATGACTACCCGCAGCGAGAGTGCCCAGCGTAGCATACCCGTCTGGGGCAAGGCCTGGAAGACAGATGAGCCGTCCTTCAGGGAGTGGATGCTCGAGTTTTATTGCACCCTGGAGGTTACACGGGAGTTTACAGACGAGACATTCTTGACCGCACCGCTGATATTTTTCCGCTTGGGCGGCCAGGACCACCAGGTATCTGTTGCTGAATTTGGTAGACTAACGGGTTTGTTTACCACTGCTGAGGCAGGTCATGATGATTTGATGCGGGCATATCTCTCGGATGCCGAGAGGGATTCTGTAGGGTTCGGGGCCAATGAGGCCTGGTATGATTTGTCGGGACTGATGGAGCATCACTCCAATTCTAGCAGGGCCAAGGATATTCGGGATCCCATGCTGCGACTTCTGCACAAGATGATCTCTTATTCATTCCTCCATCGTGACACCCACCACGATAAATGTTACATGGAGGACTTGTGGTTGCTGCGGTTTTTCAGTTTTAGGGATACATCTCGGTATGCTAACATCCCGTGGACGTTAGCCAGGTACATGGCAGACAAGGGGGAAGGACAAACCGACCAGAGCAAGTTACTTTGCGGGCACTTCATCACCCGCATTGCCCGGTCCTTAGGGTTGGCTACTCATGCCAACATCCAGATGTGCTCACCCCCAGTTCCCTGCAAGGTTTACGGGAAAGCTGATTTGATCCGAGTTGTGATTGTTGACCCATCTGGAGAGCGTTTGGTACCATTCGGTCGAGTTGATGAGGTTATAGCTCCAGCTCCAGCTCCGGCACCGAGGCGACGGGCCCTGCCACAGTTGGATTTTCAGGATCAGGTTTTGGCCGGGTTGCACAGGATTCAGTTCGATAACGTTCAGGCGGAACGTCAGCGGACGCATGCCCAGCACCGTGATCAGTACTTCCAGGATAGATACCAGTCATCCTGGGAGTATATATACCAGCAGCAGCATCCAGTTCCGTACCCGGCTTTTGATGCACCAGCCTACTACTATCCAGAGCCATATCCTGGGTACCACCCCGCAGCACCCCAGCAGGAGGATCGTCATGACAGTGACGATGAGTGATTTGTATTTTTATATATTGTGTTGTTATTTATGAACTTATTATGTACTTTCTACTATTTCTTATTAGAAGAAATAGTAAGACTATTTATATTTCGTCGTAATTATTTTTTTCTTTTTATTTCTTTTCTAACATGTGTGGTTGATTTTTTTTTTAGTTTTTTTCTAAGACTGGCAGTAAGTTCAGCACCCGCTCATAAGCCTGGCATTCAGTTCAGCACACCGCATTCCACCGCCATATTACCACTTTCCACCAACGGGTTCTATACTTTCTACCTATCTTTATTTTTGTATTATTTTTATTTTTATTTTTAGGATAGTTTTTTGTAAATTTTCCCTTATTTTTGAGTCGTAAACACATTAGGGACAATGTGTTACTTAAGTTTGGGGGGGTCATCGGGAAATTTTACATTTTATTTTTCGACCCTTAGCTTAGTTTCCATCGTGTTGAAATGTGTTGTTGTTGTACATGTTTGAGTCAGAAAAAAACAGAAAATCCAAAAAAAAATTGAAAAATTGAAAAAACAAAAAAATATATCGTGTCTTGTCGGTAAATACCTTAAACTGTAAGCATAACCAGACGCATTTTTACCCCACTCAGAAAAATAGTGAGATCTTTGAGCCTTTGAAAGCATTCATTTTTAATGCTACTTTTTCGTTTCTTTGAGTGTGCCGATGGTTGATGACTTTAGAACTTGACATTGTTATACATTTCGAGACCACATATGAGCAATTACATTAGGGTAACTTAGTGTGATTTTGGTACAACTTAGGGGCAAATTAGGATTAACCCATTTGATTAGCCTTTTCGTTTCTTTTTATATTTTTATATATATTTTCCATCTAACCCTTGTAACACTTATTTTTAGTGTTAGAAACTCTAGTAAACCAATTTGCGCCTAAACCGTTTCGTTTCTAAACACTACCATATTATTTTGTACACTCGCCTTAATTTCGTTTCTTTTTAGATTAAGTCCGAACTTAGATTTTTGATTGCAATTATTATTATATTAAGTGAAGTTGAAGTTACTAAGGCATGGAAGAAAAATTTCGATTATTATTGCCTTGTATTTATTTGTATTTGGAGAAATAGTAGAAAAAATATATATAGTTGATTATTAGCCTTTTGAGCATGTGAACTTGCCACGAGAAAAAATATATTTTGTAAGGCATGTACTAGGCTGAAAGAAAAAGAAAAAAGAAGTGAAAGAAAAAAAAAAAAAAAAGAGAAAAAAAGTGAAAAAGAAAAAAAAAAAAATCGGAAAAACAGAAAAGCGAAAAAAAAATTAGTTGTAGAATTTAAGCGAAATAGTGTATTATGAGTCATGTATTATTTACGATACATATATATTCGGAGAAAAAGAAGAAAAAAGTACAAGTTGAAGAAATTAAGCAATCCCGTACGTTAGAGATTTTATTTAGTTCGGATTTAATCTAAGTTTTTTGTATTATTTTATTTAACCCGTTTACACTCCACTATATATTATTCACATGTCTTTACCTGTATATTACAACCTGAATAAAAGTCCCCGTTTAGTTGTACCTAGACTCTAGTGGTGAAGATTTGATACTTTATCAAGCCTATGATAGAATATTCACCATGACTGAGCAATTGAGCGATTCTACAGAATACGTTACACATCCTTTTAGATTAGTTTGAGAGTTTGTGTGATTTTACTTCCAATAAAAATCGTGAGGAGTTTGGTTATGTTTATTTTTGGCTTTGATAACTAATTTGAAAACAGTTTTTGCTTGAGGGCAAGCAAAAAGGCAAGTTTGGGGGGATTTGATATCGCATATTTATATATATATTTCTATGCGATATTTAGTCGGTTTTCATAGTAAACATGATGGATAGGATAGGTTTTTACATTTAATCGTGTGGAAAAGTGTTTTTATCTATTTTACAGGTTTACATGATCGGAAAGTGGAAAGAAGTGAAGAAATGAGCTTAAATGACATATTAAAGACGAGAAGTGAAGAGGTGCTGCGCACCAAGGGTATGGGTGCTGCGCACCGAGAGTTTTAGTTGGTTTTGGACACGGAAAAGTGCCCGGTGCTGCGCACCAGGTGATGGGTGCGGCGCACTGGTCTGGATAATTACAAGAAGTTCGTGTTTGAGTCGAAGACGATTTCTACCTTGAGTTTGCCTATAAATACAACATTAAATCCGTCCAGAATATTATTCAGTATTATTCATACGTTCCTGGAGCTGTTATTAAGTTTGGAAGCAAGTTTTCAAGGCAAGGAAGATCATAATTCGGCAATCGGCGATCACGACAAAATTGGCGATTCATCCGTTTGTTCTTTCCTTTGTTTTAATCATTATTTCCAGAATGTTTGCTAACACTTTTATTGCTTTTTCAGACCACGTTATGAGTAGCTAAACATCTTTTACGCTTGTTTGATTAACGGATCCTGTTTGATGTTATTTTAACGTTTTCGATTGTTTTATGTTTTTGTGTTTAATCGTCGACCCTTATTTGCTTAGATTTTAATATGTTATCATAGTTGTTTATGTTTAATTTGTTTAATCAACATTCTAGGTATTCGGAAGGAATCTAGATAGATTAGATAAGTTTTATGAAATAATCGGTCGGTCTTTAATCGGTTTAAAATTATTAAGATTCGGAAGGACTTAGTAATAACAACTTAGGTAATTAAATTTAAGTGAGTAGGTCTAATTATTAAGATTCGGAAGGACTTGATAGTTAGAGGAGTTATTCGGAAGGAAACTCTATAAGGTTAAATCACTAAAAACAGGCTTGATTCTTATTGCTTAGTTATTAATATTTATTAACTGTATTCGGAAGAAACGGTGTAAGTAGCAATAATTAAAGTTAGTAAAAGATTCGGAAGGACTTTTAGTATATATTAGAAGTTGAAACAACAATCGAATTCGTAGAATTAACGGAAAACAGGTGAAGTGTCAAACAGGTGTATTCTTCTTATTATTTGATTTAATCCACAAATCTTTCGCTCGGTTTTAATTAACCAATTTTATTAAATTACTTGCAATTTTAGTTACGATAAAAAAACCCCCAAATACTCTTAGTGTTATTAATTCGAAATTTAAAAGCAAATTAGTCCCTGCGAACGAACCTATACTTACTATTAACTATATTACATACGAATAGGTCCACTGCCTATAAGTGTGTAATTGCGTGAAAAAGTAGGTTTAATTTAAGACTCGATTTTACACATCAGTGACGGAAAAAAAACATGGTCATGGAGCGTCATGGCGGACTTTAACGCGAGTTTTTTGAAACGCGTTATGAAAATTTAAAATAAGAAAAAGTTTAAAAATAGTTAAAAATGGCTATAAAAATTATTTGATTGTAAATTTGTGACTATATCTTAAAATATATACATACTTAAATGTTAAAACAGACTTTTTAATAATTTATTAATATTTATGTAATTTAATAATAGTAAAAATATATATATAAGTATATATAAAATTATAAAATATATTAAAATTTTTTGCCGCTTTGTCACCCTTTGAAAAACGTCATGTCTCAATTTCTTGCAAAGTTTAAGACTTACTTATGCCGCCACGTCACGCCTTATGTTATCTGTAACCTTGGATTAAATAGAAACTTTTAACATGTTTCACCTATTTATATTCAAAAATTTGTTTTTAAGGGTTAATTGTGTTAGAATTAAAATATAACTCACATCAACTCATTTAAAAGTATGCATACGTATAGCTAGAAAAAAAAAAAGAAAATTACGAAAATAATCACTATACATATTTCCTAAATTCTTGTTTTGACCTGTTACCCAACAAGCCAATATGATTGTCTCGCCATTTTATCATCTCAAGTAATAAATAATTCGTCGCTAAACCTTTTCTTCATCAAATGAGTTTGTCTTAGAAATGCTTTTATGGTGTCAAATGGTACGCGGGCTTATACCTTATGTTATAGTCATTTGAAATCCGAAAACAGAGCATGATGTGAACCCAAGTCCCTATAAATTATTACCGTTGTCTATGACTGTTCTGGCACGACTTATTCGAAGGGTCCATGTAATGACGCGGCCCCGATGAAGACGATATTCGACCGCACCTATACAATTTGAACATGAGATATGTAATGTTATGATTATGCTTCATGGAAAAGGTTACAACGAAGACAAAATTTAGTAGGAGATATGTCATGAAAGGAGACAAGATAATGGATGCAAATTTATTTGGGAAAAAGACCCGTGATTAAGGGCATTCGCAGCCCGCTAGCTGCTTTCATTTATTAGCTCTTTATTAGTCGTAAATTCAGGTGGCAAAACGGGTTAGATTGGGTAATGGACAAAACGGGCAAGTCAAAACAGATGAAATAGGTTTAGGTCAGTTTGACCCACCGGAGTTATGAGTCACGATAGGTATCGATAGTGATGTTATGTGTCAAAGCTCAAACATATGCTTACAAGTTACAACCTCACTCGGATATTTTCATTAACCAAGTTTCACTTGTTTACCAATTTATGTTACATAAGGATTAAAAAGAGTATTTACAAATAAAACAACCCGACCGATCAGTTTTGACAAGCAAATTCTGAAGTTTTTAGTTTTGGCCTGCTTGAACATGATTTTTCCATTTGGGTAAAAATTGTCCCTTCTGGTTGTAAACTATACTCGAGATTACTAAACTTCAAAATAGTTAACATACGAAACCAGTATTAAAGAAATAACCAGAATATCTTAAATCTTTGAACTAAAGACATACCTTAATAAGGCGGTAGTGATGCAGTCATCACATTGTTCCTTCTGTACAACTTCATTTTACTTCAGCTTCATTATGGAAAACGAACAGGCTGTCTTCCACAAAATATTCGTGGATACCCACAACCAAATAAGTGTCGTTTGTGATGGCCTTTTGATATATCAGATTCAGTGTACTAACTAAGTGTGATCTTCACGTTTGGAAAGGCTAACATCAAAACCAAACTTAAGTTTACAATCATAAAATAGGAAGAAAAAAACAGACAAAACGAGAAGTTAATTTTTCTGATCTTTTGGACTAATACGGACAAACCTTTAGTTTTTTATGTCTTTATATATACACACATATAAACCTACTAAAAAAACCTTAATTTTTCAATCATTTTGTATCCGCGTATCCACGAGTCATGAACCCAAGTGAAGTAACCAGCGTTGAATCTTCCGAACTTAAAGAAAGGCTATATACATCACTGAATCGACTTTTGGCTGTTCATAAATTTCTAAAACTTTGAGTGCGATACATCCTAACATCCATGAGGTCACCAAGAAACAGCTGTTGTTCACTACAAAAACGAAATTTATTTCTTTTAGCCTGTAAAAACACTACTAACAAGTAGTGTGGACAACTAAGGGCCCTCGCTCATTACGTTAATAAATCGATTACCAATCCCGCTATACAATGGTATAGATTATCAGCACCCTAAAATAAATTAATATTTGGTATTATACGGAAATAGATAGTGAATGTTGACTAAAAATGCTAACAGATTAGAAGAAAGAAATATCTCGATTAAAAAGCTAAACTACAAATCATAAATAAAACCGTACCATCTTTTTCTTCTGCTATCATGCTTGATCTTTCTGACGTGATTTTAGAGCATCCCAGCTTGTTGTAGAGCTTAAAGTCCTTATATGTGCGAGCTTGCAAGATAAGGCATCAGCAGGTCTAGTACTCTGTCTTCCACACGGAATTACAATTTTTGTGGAGGATATTAACAATAAGCAAATCACATTTCAATATACAAGTGGGTTGTAACCTAAAACCAAATTGAAGCGAATCTGAAAACATATGAGTGTTACTTTCATTTCAACCTCGTTTATACCTCTTCGGAAATACTTACATAAATAAGTTGCGATTTTATCTGTAAGCCACAACCAGTGCAACTGTTCATGCTTGAACTCGTAGAGCAGAATCTATTACAAAACAACAAGTATTGTCCAAATGTGTTCTCTAACTCTATCTTTACAATGACTGTTTTCTTCCACTCTTTGTTCCAATTTAAGCAGCGATTAAAGCATCAGTCATTAAAGCGCAAGAACCACGTAACCAATTCAGTAAGATACTATCAGTTTCATGATAACAACTATTTCTTACCTTGACGAATGTATAACACCAAAAAACTTAAATACTTTCACTAAGATAAGCATCAACAAGAAACAATCAAGATACTAATAATACGTATAAATTACAGATTTCAAACGGCTGCTTCCAGCATTACTCTATAGTTATGTCACACAAGTAGCAACGCCTTAGCAGAATTAAACATACGAAACACATGATTCGGTCATCAAAACTAACTTATGCACGCTAATTTCAACAAAATTCAATATGTTCATCAGATATTCGCATCCATAACAATCATACTACACGAACTATGAAAATGGGTGAGGTTGTATAAGTGTATAACTATAGTAAACGCGTAATTTTATCATAAGTAACTTAACTAACTACCTACAACCAAATTCAGTATGTTTAATCATAGCTTTCGAATTCAGCAATCACAATTAGCATCTATTCTCACTAATGATCATATCAGTGATTTTATTGATCGAATTCGAAAACTAAAATCTCATTAACTCCTACATACATACATTTTCAGTTTCCAGTTTTCATCAAACAAATCTACTAAACTGACAAAAATTCAAAAAAAAAAAAAATCTTAACTAGCACCTCCACTGCAAATTCCAGCAAGCGAAACCGAAAACCTACAAATCGAACAAACCGACGTCGTTTCATCATTATCCTCATCCTCCTCCTCATCACCACCACGCGCCACGTCACGCGCCACCACTGGTGGCAAAACTCTACCATCAGCAAACAACATTCCTCCTCCACCGTCACCACCACTCACCGTCGTCGTTTCACCGTCAAACACCGCCTCTTCACCAAACCGCCGTTCAATATCCAAAAACTCACCAAGCGACGACGGTTTCAAATCATGTCCACTACACAACCACCACCACCTCCTCCTCCTCAACCGTTTCCTCCGCCGCTGCGTAACCAAATCCGTCACGTTCTCGTTTCTCCGACGGCGCGTGCCGGTGGATCCAAGCGTGACGGACGGTGTACGGTTTCCGTCGCGGCGTTGCGATGGCACGCGGAATGTGATGGTCGGAAAAGTGGTGGACACGCCCATTAGCGTGCCGAGAGATGTACTCCGGTCATGGAAAAATGAACCGGTGGATTCAGTGTCCAGATCGGAAGATGAGATTGATGAGATTGTGGGAGATGAGAGTGGCGGAAGTAATTCCAACTCTGGATTTAGCATTTTTTTGTATCTGGGATTTTTATTATGGTAAGATATTTATTTATACATTGTAATAGATGGGGGAGTGAAATTACAGATTGAGCCTTTTTGTGGGTGATGAGAATCATGAGATGAGGTGTTTATTTCTGTCAGAGAGATGATGTGATGTGTTTTTAAAATTTTGTATAAATGTAGTAAAAAGTGAAAATGAGTTAGGCTCATTGGTAAGAGCACCCGGAACCCGGAGTGATAATGCTCCATAATGTGGGTTGGGCGGAAAAAGTTGATGACGTGACAGTGAGAATGAGAATTGTGAGATTGTTGGGTGGTATTATAATGAGGGTTGTGGAGGTTGTGGGACCCATCTTAATTTTTTTTTTTTTCTTAAAAGATTTAAATAAAATAAATAATACATTTTATTAAAATAAAAAACAAAACTAGAATAATTAAAATAAAAATACAAAAACATACAATAAAAAAAATACAATACAATAATTAAAAAAAAAACACAATACAATAATTAAAAAAAAAAATACAACACAATAATTAAAAATATAATACAATAATTAAATAAAAAATATAATATAATAATTAAAAAAAATTAACTATCAAATAGTTATTTATCTTGTTTTTTATCTCATACGTGAGATCCCCAATTTTATTCCCCTGTCTTCTTTATCTTCTTCTAGGGTTCATCCTCATCAAAATACATCACCTACTTCCATGGCTTCATCAAAAGCTCAAATTCATCCTCTTCGTTCCAAAATCCCTTTATCGTCATCATCATCATCATCATCTCCGAAAACCTGCAAAAAGAAAAAAAAGGTTAGAATTTTTGTTATCTTTTAAGAAAAAAAAATTAGATCAAGTCATTCTAAAACCTAAACAAACACAAAACATATTTCATATTCTTTATCATTTATCTTTAATTATATCATTAAAAAAGAAAAAAAAAAAACAAAAAAACAACAACAACGAGTCGTTGTTGTAACAACGAACCCCCCACAACGACTACCACAACGGCTCACCCGGAGTGATAACGAGAGGGGGGCTCGTTCTCCCTCCCACAACGAGCGAGAACCCCCCCCCCCCACACACACACACACACACACACTCCGGGTGCTCTAAGAGATGATTAATTTTTAGGAGAGGTCGATTGCATACTGTTTAATTGGATGTCACTGTGGAACCGAATAACTAACATAGTCGTTAAAAAAAATGTAGTAAAAAGTAAATGTATTTTGATATTTTTCTAATACTTTTTTTTGAAGAATCTTATTTAAATAATTCTTTTAATCTTTCTTTAATTTTTTTTAATATATTTATAATGGTGACAATAATTTTAAAAGATAAATTGTTAATTATATATATATTTTTGTAATGATGATAGAAAATTTTTGATGATGATAGAAAATTTTTTGGATCTTGATGATAGATTAATATGTATCCAGGGACCAATTTTTTTTTTTATGTTTGTGTTTTCCAAAGTGTAAGTAAGAAATGACAAAAATACCCTTGTGTGCAAGTCATGTGCTGAAAAAATCGTTAAAAATAAACGGACGTTAGTATTTTAGATCACCGGTGTAACGGATTTACAACAATGGGGACTAATGGCGTAATTATTTCAAAAAAAAGCCTCGAAGTAGTGATTTGGGTACAAATATAGGACCAACGGTGTAATTTACTCTTAAATATATGATTTTCAAATAAAAAAAATTGAATTAGACAAAAAATTGTTTTTGATAATCATAAAATATGGTGTCATAATCATAATTTTTTTTTGTAATTATGTACTTTGAAAATATGACAATTTTCACCACTATAAAATTTATTTATTTTTTCTTTTAAGAAAAAGTTTAAAAAATTATTTAAATAAAAAACTGCTAAAGATATTTTACAAAAGAATATGTTTTGAATACGTATTATTGATTTATAATTATTATTATATTCTCACAGCATTTAGCGTTATTATAATAACATTTCACTTCATTGGTATATAACTTATGTACTAACAAATATAAATAAAGAATTAATAATAATTTACATAAAAAAGGTAATGGATGAAGCATATATATTTATCCTCTAAAATAATTTTTTAAGGAAAAAGGTAAAAATAAATAAAATGTTATTGTAATGATGATTTTGATATTTTTGATAATTCGGTTGCATTATTATTTTTGAACTCCAAAAGAGTTTTTAACTTTTTATACTTTGAAAAGGCTTATTTTTACCTTTTAAACCCTCCTAATAGGCGGATTCAATTGTAATAAGATTGCTTATTTTGTCTTAGAAAATTATATCGAATTTGACCAAAAATTATAAAAGCACTCGAGTGTTACACGAGTTAAAAATGCTATATTCTCTTAAGCTCTTTAGCTATTATGTGTATAATTTTTTATATTTTTGAGAATTAAATGTAGAAAAATGGTCAGATCATTACGTACATGAAAGTATTTTAAGGATTAAAATATTTTTTGACAAGCTCGGAATTCTTTCTATTAGCTAATAATATATAAAATAAGTTTTCTAGTTATTGTTAATTTAACAATAAATATTATTGTTATTATAAGTTTTCTAATTTGAAATAATAATAATAATAATAATATTGATTTGGGGTTGGAAAAATTGGAGCATTGGATGCCATACAAATTGGCGGGAATTGATGCCATTGTGTTTTCTATTGTTATTTACAGAAATAGTCCTTGTAGTATTTGTCAATATGCATATTTTACCCATAATATTTCTAACATTGTGTTTTTAACCCTCTAGACAAAATATTACTTACTTTTTGATAAATATGACCATTTTTATCTTTTAAGACATGTTTATTTCACTTTGGCCATAAAACAATAAGGAAAAGATGTTAAATGGTGTGTTTAAGTCGAATGGATTGAAAGCGTTTGGGTTGCGTTTAGCAAAAGAAAATTTATTTTACTTTTTCATTTTTAATTTTCAAAAAAATGAAAGATTTTTTTATCTTTAGAGAACCCTTGAAAATTTTAAAAACCCGTTTAGTTGTCAAGTGGAAAATATAAGGTGTTTTCCATTATTGAAAGGGAAAATAGTTAGAAAACTATAAAAGTAATTTTCTAAAGTTTAGTTATAAATTGGAAAAGTGACTTTTCTGTTTTTATGAGAAATTATTTTAGAAAAATCACATTTGAACATGTTTTCCGTTTTCTATGTTTTTTTTCAAAATTTTTCTAAAAAACACTCTTAGTCTTCTAAAGCGGATTACTTAGTGTAATCAAAGACCGAGATTGTTTAATTAAAAGAAAATATAGTAGAAATTAAAATTGCTATATCATATGAAACTTAACTAATCATGTTTAGTCTGATCTTAATAATTTATCGTTTTTATCTTAACTCATTTCTCATGCTACTTGTGAAATTATGTTTATTTCAATTTTTTTTTTTGTTTCTAAGTTTGAACACGAAGTTACATCTTTAAATCACCATACGTTTTTTGTCACAAAAAACGTGCGTGTTCCAATTGTGTGTCATAAACAACTTTATATGTTCGTGAGTAAACCGTCTTTAGAAAAGTTAGACACTTACCTAAAAGTGCCCAACCCGACCAATAACAACCTTTAGTTCAATACTTCCCAATTAAAAGTGTCAACTAACAAACTTTTATAATAAGTTCGGGCATACACATGAAGGTGCAAGCTTGACATCGAAATTACTAATCAAACTAAAATTGAATACTCAAAAGCTTAACTTGACTGAATTCCATGATTATGGCCGATATGATATGGACATAGAATAACTTCTAATTTTATTTGAATTCGTCACAATGAAAATAAAGAAAAACACATGTAATATGCTTTGTTTGGAGGTATTATCTAACCCTCCCAATTTACGACATCTACGGTTAGCCTTCTTTTAAAGGATTTGATTACCTTTTGAGCAGTGAAACATTGATGAAGTTGTATGAAACATAACACGATAACATAATAACTGAAAAGTTGGGCGCCAATAAGTGTCCACGAGGGCAATATGAAAGAGTTAGGGATACAATTACAACAAAGAGGTTGTGGGTTCAATTTCAGTCTGAGGCGAATGTAAATATTTGGGGTGTCATTGGATGTGTGAGTAATTGCCTTTCTAAAAACCAAAAAAAAAATATGAAAAAATGGAACATATATAAGTATAATATTTCATTCATTTGTATCGTTTTCATAATCTATCACGATTGATGAATGTTGGAAATGGCTGTTGTAATGCTTTTACAATCTAGTTCCATGGTCTTCATCCAGTTCTCAAAATCTCCTATTTCCTGTAATATATAATAGAATGTCATGATTTTAAAAACAAAACCTGTTTCTATGTACGAGACGCAGATGAAACAAAATTTGGTTTTTATGGGCGCGCGGAGTTTGCGCCCCATATAAACCAAATTTTGAAACACGTCAAAACAGGTTTAGGTTTGAAACGCCACGGACAGAGTAACAGGTCAAAACAGGTTTAGGTTTGAAACGCCACGGACAGAGTAACAGGTCAAAACAGGTTTAGGTTTGAAACGCCACGGACAGAGTAACAGGTCAAAACATGTTTAGGTTTGAAATGGGCAAGTTTTAGTACAGGTTAATATGGGTCGGGTTGACCAGCAAAAACTTTCTTGTCCATTATAAAAATGATTAAAAATACGATATTATTACATTAGTAATCCAAGTCGTTGAATAAAATGATTTAGAAGGTTCTATTCACCAAAAAAAGACTTTGGGGTTAGACAGCTTTCAACAGGTATACTCGTTTCCCCTTTAGCTGTTTCTATAATTGACACGTCTGAGAGAAACTAAAACCCAAATCAACCCATTTTTAAGTAAATGATTTAGGATTTGTTTTTCTAAAACAACTTAAAAACGTGACCATATAGATATATATTCGTCAGAAAGACAGAAACTATAATCTTTAACAAACCTTAATAGCGTCGTTAATAGCACGAGTAGAAGCAAGCCATTGATCAGTCTGCTTAGCAAATCGTGTAATAGTAGTCTTCAATGCCCGGATTTCGGCTTCAATTCTCTTCTCGTTCACAAAACACTCTTCCACACCTCCATTAACAGCATCCACTAACAGATCTGATACACGGGCTGCACTTTTAATAGCCTCTTTCTTCGATTTCTCTGTGTAATTTCCAAATTAAACAACAAAAACGACTTCCAACATAAAAAAAAAGAAACTAATAAATTCTATCTACCAGTGTGTTCACGCAGCTGTATAGCGGAGTTCTGATGATCATTGATGAGCTGGAGTAGCGAAGATTCCAAACTTCCTGATTCCACTTCCGGTCGATTTACACGTACACGAGTCGGGGTTCGTCGTGGTGAACTCATTTTCGGTGTCTATAACATCTGCATATGTTTATGGTTATCAGGTATAAGCACAATGAGTTTCACAATACCTCCTTATTAACGAAATAATATGATTCTTTTTTTCTTCAGATCAACAGTATCAAGCAAACACTTTTTATTTCAGCTACTATCATACAAACGGGTTACAAATGTAAGACAGGAAAAAGTATAATAGTTTCCAGCATTTGAAACTGAAGTAATGATATGTTAGTTGTTTAGGATTGACGGAATACTACATTAATTAAAATTCAAAGGTATAGAATTTATACTAAAAGTTTAACATGAAATCAGCAAAATGATCCAATACCAAAAATAAAAATCCAAATTGAAGTAGTAAAGGTTTTCACATTCCAAACGAACAAGAAACATATTACATGTAATTAGGTTTACGTTTTACTAATATTCAAATTAAAGATCTTCTAATATCAAAATTACAGTAACGGGAATATTTAAAGCTATAACTAACAAGACCAGCTGAAATAACATTCAACAGTTACTGATTGGTTTTAAAAAAAACTAATAACTTCATAGTTCAAAGTTCAAACTTCAATTCTTTTCTCCACCAAACTATAAAAACAAAAGAAATGACAGCATTGCGTTTTAAAGTGATTATCTGATTATCGTGTTTTCGTCCCAAAACAGTCTTTAGTGTCCACGTATAGTGAAACTGATTCTAATTATCTAAATATTTAAAGATGTTTGGTGCGAGAAGTAGCTTTAAGAAAAATAAAAAGCTTCAACTCCGGCTCGTAAATAAAGCTCCAGGCTCCAGCTCAAGCTCGAATCTCAAGCTTCAGTTCAAATTTGTATCTCAAGCTCCAGCTCTAGCTCTAGCTACTTATGCCAAACATACCCCAAAAACTAATTTTACAATAATCGGTAACGGATTCCGATTATCTGACTAGTTACAGATTCTAGTGTCTATGCATAGTGAAAGTGAATCCAATTATAATCATTTTCGGATAATCGGTTTACATATAACAAAGAGAATAAACTGATTCTAATTAGATGATAATTTACCTATTAGAAATCCAAAAATAATCAAAATTACCACAACTTCAAGCAATAAAAAACACATCCAAACACTATTATCGTCATGACTAATCAGTAAAATTAACAAAAATATGAACATATAAATGAAAATAGTAGCAATTAATGGATGAATTTAATCAGAAAATTAATAGAGTCAGGGTTTCTTTGATCTAAATCGATAACTATAAATTGTATAAGTCGGCGGAGGAAACGAGGTGTTCACCTGAGAAAATAGCGGCCGGTCGATGGTGGTGACGGTGATGGTTGGTGGAGCAGGCGGAGCAAGCGACAGTGGTGGACGGGCTTATAAGAGCATGGGATGATAATACATTTAATAGAAACTAAAACGTTATTTGGCTTATGTAATTTTAATAAATTTATAAATTTAATCTTTTTTAGTTTATGAGTTTATAAAGTTGAGATTATAACTTATTTAGGTTTATGAGCTTAATTTTTCTTATGTTCATAAGCCGAAGAAAATGAGTTTACGAGCTTATCAAAATTTACATAATCTCATAAGCTTATGACATAAGCCGAAACAAATACCCTTTAAAACCATAAGATAAAAAAAAAAAAAAAAAAAAGTTATTGAAAAAAATATACAAATATATAAAATAAAAAGTCTATAAATAAATAAAAACGAAGAAACTGCAAGGTTAACTGAACAACAAGAGAAGGAAAAATATGAATTAGAAAGGTTGGTGAAGAGAACTCATGAAGTTGGAGCTAGAATGCTGGATGAACATGAATAGGTAGTTCCAATCCATATAAATCTCAACCTATTATTCATACTGAGCAGCAGAAAAGTAAGAAGTCTATTTCTTCTAACCAGTCACCAAGAAACAGAGAGTTGAGGTGCCAACTACTGTAGAGAAGGAAAAGATTACAGTTGAAACAACTCATGCTGAAACTCCACTTGATGAATCAACTGCTGCTTCAAATCAGTTTATTCTTGTTGATTCTACTGCAATAGTGGAGAAGGAAGGAGATGTAGAGATATCTCCTGATGATTGTTCAGCTTTGATTCTTCATGAAGAAGGCATACATGTTGAGCCTTTAGCAATTGAGCTACCAGAGATCATAGATTGGGAGTTTGTTGGAGGGGAAAACAAGACAACTTACTTGGTTACAAGAGCTGACAACAAGAAGTACCAAATGCTTGCTTTCTAGAGAATGATCAAGGACTTCACAAGACAAGATATAGTCAGATTGCATGAGATTGGTGTAAGAAAGTACTCACAGAATAGAGGTTCATGCTCTAGGACTGATCTTGCTCTTGATTGGCTCAATGGCATGTTTACTCCTGAAGTTGAGATGTATAGCAGGGTATTTCACAGAGGAGGACATGATCCAGTTATTAAGTGGGTTATATATGAAAGAAGTGGGGTGCATTCCATCGTTAGAAAACAAGGAGTGATCAGGTTTTATTTGGTAGAAAGAATGTATGATCTGAACTTTGGTACTTTACATGTGATCACTATCAGGTTGTTTGCCCTAAGACAATCTCACATGGCCAATGATTTAGTATGGAGAATGGTGGTTCAAATAAATGAAGAACAACCGGAGATGAAGGAAGGAAGAGATGAACAGAGGAAGAACAGTAAATAGTAGTTTTGTGATCATTATTCATATGTAATGAAACTTGTTACTTTAATGATAATCAAAGTTCAAATTTAGGGGGAGATTGTTGGGATTAAACTGTTTGAAAAAAATTAGTTTAAGTTCATTACTATTGCTCATTACTACTGCAAGTATACCAGTTACTACTGTGTATTGGTTAATACTGCAAGTCTGATGGTTACTACTGCTGAAGAATGTTACTACTGCCCGTCTTCTGTTACTACTGCTTGAAGAGTTTAGATAATTTAGAATAAATATGTAATTATCTTTTCCTTATTTGTAGCAATTGTAGTTATATTACAATTGTAATTGTTAAGTCGTTTCCTAGATTTGCTAGCCTCAAGGTCTATATATACATAGATTCTTATATTAGGAAAAACACGTATATTAGTCGATCATTTAAGATTAATATATTGAGGCTTATAATTGATATTCATTATTGTTTTTGTTCAATATAAATAATATTCGTTTAATCAATAAACTTGTAATATCAAAGTGTTTATATCCGCTATCAAATTTTTTCAATAGATCAAGATCTTTATTCAACATTTTATTCAACATGCAGAGTTATGTTTACATAACTATATTGATGCTCACGTGGGAAACCAAGTACACTCAAATATGTCATTTCTTTATTTTGGTGTGCAATCCATCCTTTTTGCAAACTTACATTGGGCCTGGAGAAGACCCATTAGGTCTGGGCTTGAATTTGATCAGCTATTAGAACTAAATGAATTAACTTCTAGTCTTACATTAAATGACGACGTTGATTCGTGGTTTTCTATTATAGACGATAATAGAACCTTCATGGTTAATAGTTTTAGAAAGCTTATTGACTTAAAATCAACCGAATTTGCTCAAATTGTTGCCTATAAAGATTAATATATCTTCGTGGAGGATTGCTAATGAAAGGCTCCCAACAAGGGTTAATGAACTTCACTCCATTCGCTGTCCA
Source organism: Senecio squalidus (assembly GCA_910822075.1). NCBI lineage: Eukaryota > Viridiplantae > Streptophyta > Magnoliopsida > Asterales > Asteraceae > Senecio > Senecio squalidus. Next base: position 5,028,406 of record CAJVGC010000508.1, read on the forward strand.
ATTTGTAAAGAAGACCAAGAGACGGAGTTTCACCTTTTTGGTAGATGTCGAGTGGCATTAGATTTATGGAATGCAATCGCTAGATGGTGGTCGTTAGGTGTACTTTATTTTACGGATATCCATCAAATGATATCCTTTTCTGACACTACCTCCTTATCCGAAAAACACAAATCCTACCTTGATGTTGTAATTCAATTTGTGGGTTCTTTGGAGGAATCGTAATGAAGTCACTTTTAACTCAAACAGGTCGAGCAATTATGTTTTAGGCGATTATGTAATTCTATGTTCATTTATATGGATTTCTAGTAGAAGTTGTAAAAACAAGATTAAATGGGTAGACCGGCTTTGTTGCCCTAACTCATCATATATTTTGTAGGGAGATTTATATCTACGTCCTTATAAAACTTCTATATTACGTCAATATCCTTGTAAAAATCAAAATTACGTTAATATCCTTCCAAAACATGAAAAATTCTCATACATATCCAAAATAATATATTAATAATATTTAAATAATTTTAATATTTAAATTATTCATCTAAATATTAATTAAATGCTTTTAATATTTTAAATTATTGAATAAATCAATAAAACTAATCCAAATGCTTATTTTAACAAATATGTCAATAAAGAATCAAATATCGAATGAAATGAATAGATTAAATTTAATGAATAAACTTTTTTAAACATATATCACAAAACATTAATCAATCAAGACGAGGAAGTTTTGCAACCTTTTTATTCCGGTTAATGCTCAAAATTATAGAAATCAATCTTTTTTAAATCTATATTACGAGTTTATGAAATTGAGATACATTGGTTAATGTTGAATTAAACCTAACATGCTTGACTAAAAAGTTTTAATTAATATTTAGATGAATAATTTGAATATTAAAATCATTTAAATATTATTAATATATTATTTTGGATATTTATTAGAATTTTTCATGTTTTGGGAGGATATTACCGTAATTTTGATTTTTACAAGAAAATTGACGTAATATTTAAATTTTGTAAGGACGTAGATGTAAATCTCCCTATTTTGTATTGTGTTTTCTTTTTGCTTCTGGTTTCTTGCAAGAATGCTAATATTAACTTTGTCGTTCAAAAAAAAAAAAATTTTTTTTTGTCAAATATCATAATAATATTGAATCCATAAAACCAATCAAACCTTTGGTGTGTTTGTTTAGAGGTTTTGGGAATGAAAGAATGGGTATAATTCCATTTCAAATGTTTGGTTGAAAGGTTTGGAATTTAAATTTGGAAATGAAACCCATTAATTTAAGCTATTTTCATACTTATCTAAAATGGTTAGTTTGTAAACCCATTCCCATGCCCCATACCCATAGTGATTTCCTTTGTAAACCAAACACCACCTTAAATTAACCTAGTTCAATCATTGGCGTGTTGACTTATATGTCTCATCGTATCTACTTTATATGACTTTTTGCAACACCAATTAAAATAAACATGCGATTAATTAAAACAATTCAAAAGCTTGAGACCTTTTCTAAGTCCTAAAATCATAAAAATATATATTTGATCCAGACTTTGTTTAAAAATAATAATGGAAGTTTTCCAATTTGATAAACTCGTAAGTCATATTATCTTGCTAGGTGAAGAACATTGTTGGAGCTAAATTTCACACCGAAAAATGACAAATTTTAGCTTATAGGAACACCCTATAGTATAACGATAGATATGTGCCAAGGAAAGGTTGGCAAGCTCGTTTAATAGGACATAAAAACTAGTATTTCCCTAGTGCGTAAAGAAACCAGTCCAAAAAGACTGATTTGTTGGTTGCAAAGTATATCTAAAATCATTAAAGTTTAATGTTGATTTTTCCATTGATTAAGATCGACAATACTCGTCCTCTCACCACGGATAACAACGAGATCAAGAAGAATTGTAGGGTGGTCAATTCGTAGGTTAATGGAAATTTGTAACTCGTGTTGGTGTCAAGTTAGTTACTTAGTAGTTAAGTTAGTAGGTGAAGATGGAAGAACTGTTATGTATATATCTGCGAATCTCTTTCAATTGACTATGAACGACGACTACGACAATGATCGGTATTTTGATAGGGTTTGGTGGTCGGCGATGTTGGTATTCATGAGTTTTTATTCAACTTGTTTGGTATATCATGAAAACGTGTCGCGGAAAATGACCTCGGGAAAATTGTGTCGTTGAGAAATCCTCTCGAAAAACTCCGTCGCAGGAGAAGATGACTCTTGGACCCAGGACATTTGTCCTACGAAATGTGTGGTGACCCATCTAGGTTGTGGTTCGAGTCCTGTTGCGAACATTTATATAAATATGTATAAAGATTATGTGGATGTAGATTTGCCTTAAAAAAAAAAAAAAAAAAAAAATGACTTTTACATCAATAGGTTAACAATTGCGTATATTGAACAAGTGTTTACAAGTACAATAATATTTTCTTAAGTACGTTACATGGGTACTCCGAGACAAATTAACAAGGTTAGTTAGTTTTCGATGACCTTTACAAGAGTCAATTCAAAGCATTAAGGTCTATTAAGCCATCAATGATTCAATCTTCGAGTTTCATCCAAATTTCTAAATAGTTCACAGATGTGCACAAATCTAAAAGCAACTCAATTGAAAAACTAATATACTTTTTCCGTCTAAAAATAGCTATTCATCTTTTATTTATATTTTTCCAAAACTATCGTGTGTTTTTTTAAAATAAAGATAGTTAAATGTAGTAGTTTCCCATTTTGTCTTGAATATTTTTAATTTTTTAAATTATAAAATTAAGCGATGTCTTTGATGCAGTGGAATAACGAGAATATAATAAAAATAGCTCATTAATTGCACATATCTTATTTTAAACGTTTTTTATTTGCTAACGTTTTTTTGGACGAAAGGAGTATACCAATTTTTTTATTTATTTATTGTAATATATACTTAATAAACTTCAAATCTCTAAAATTATAATATGTAACAAATGCAATTTTATTTGAATTTTTTTTAAATTTATTAATAGTTCAAAAAATATTTTTCTGTGTCATGTGAGAATAGATAGTTTAAAGTTTAATTAAAAGTTAATGAATTCATGTGTCTACGGAACATTTAATAAAAATCTATTAAATAAAAATAATTATTATTTTTAACAATGATTGTAACTAAAGTTTAGTTCATCAAATATATCCGTCTTATGTCGTCATAAAGTTTCTATCATGAATAATAAAGTTTACAACATGATTGAAAGAACGCAAAAAGGAAAACACATAAACTTTTATATGTGTTGACTTTAAAACTAAAAGTCGAATCTAAATGAAAATTTAATCAATTTGTTTAAAGATAAAAGATAAAGTTGAAGCTAATTAGAAGTATAGTTGGGTATTCAATATAAATTTAATGATTTATGTTTAGTTGATTTTGGAGTTTATAGTTATTATCTGTTTTTAAGCCGTATAGCGAATGTTCGGATGGTGAACAGTTCAGTATCAAGTCTGTAACGAAGCTAGTATACTCAAAAACAGCTTCTCAAAGATTAAATAAAGCAAATAGTACTCATAATCCTAAAAGATAAGCTAAAACAAACGGTCTTTAAACTTTTTTTTATTTTATTTCTTTAAATACAACACTCAAAAGCATAACAAAACTTCTAATTATTTTTTTAAGTTATGATATAATGATCATACAAATTTAAGTAATAAAAAAAGCCTTTTAATCAAAGTATGATAACTTAAAAAATAATCAAATTATTTATTTTGGACGATAAAAGTCAAATGGTGATTTTTTTTTTTTTTAAATAAGGAAGCATGCATTAGTTAAAGATTAGGTTTTGACAATATTGTTTCAACAGCTTCATATTTATTTGAGCAACTAACCAACCCACGACATTTGCTTAAATCCTAGGTTTAACAATATATAATGCGTACATGTAGATCTTATACTTTTATTAAATATCAAGTTAAAGAATTTATATTTTCAATCTTTAATCTTTAATATATAATAAAATAGGGGCCTTAAATGTCAAATGACGAATTAAGTTCCTTTGGATGAGTTAACTTCTTTGATTACAGCCGTTAGATCAGATTGATGATGTCATCAAATATTATTTTCATTTTACACCCTCTTACAATACATAATTACATTATCTTTTTCTTTCTATCATTACTAAAATAAAAAACATAACTATAATTTACTTATAGAATCATTCAATTTGGACTATGATTTAACTTATTATTATTTTAAAATCTCCTAATACAAAATATCAAAACATGTGTATAAACGTAAAAGAGTATATGTTATTATAACTATAAACAACATGGATATAAACGTAAAACTATATATATTATTATAAATATAACATTATTTTTTCATAATAAATTAAAATCTACATAAAAATAAAACTTACGATTCAATTTTTATGTTTTTTCGCATTATTGCGGGACAATAATCTAGTTTTAAATAAATATAAGGATTTAATGGAATTTGATAGATTTATTTAACTTTGTTATATGAACTTGGTTAATTGTCATGATCGACGTTTTCATAAAATTTTCATGTTTAAGTCTCCTTTGATAGATATCTTGGAGTGATCAGAAAATGTCACGATCGGTTCCGGAAATATCATAAAAACGATAAAAATTCTATGTTTATCCGTTGTATGAAGTTGGTTGAACCGGTAACAACTATGATAAAAAAAGTTTATTTAATCAATTGATGTCTTAAATCACATAACACCTAACTTGGAAAAACTCACCCTGAAATTTTTAGCTATTATTTAAGTGAGTTCAAAGTCATGTAATAATATGTGTTCATCTTGTATTATCATTTGTACCTTTGACATACAAGTTATTAATCATATAGTAAATAATATGAAATTAGTGGACCACTTCAAAATGTCCAAATGTAACACATTTTCTTTCTCAAATACTATTTGACTACTTCACACTTTTTCAACAAATAAAATATCATATCTTTTCTCATGATAAACCCCCCTTAACCACTAACTACTATTTATATAGGATAAAGTGAAGAACATAGATTTTTATATTATTAATTCATTTTACTAATATGGGGTAAATATTGAGAAAAACTGATTTGTCTCGTTATATTACAATTCCGTTCCATTATTACAATAGTATTTTTATTTTAATCCCCCAATTTTAATTACTTGCATTTAATTTTAATCCTACGAATTTGATTACTTAGATTTTAATTATTACTTTATTTTTCGTTATTTCATTTCTCTTCCGTTTAGCTTTTAACGATTATCCCCGCAATAAAGTATGAGAAAATAATATCTTCTTCTAACAAATTATTCGTTGACTGGTCAACTTGAAAATCACTAGTAAAATTATCTTGCAATTTATCATTTCTTACAAATAATCTTTATCCATATAACATAGGTTCTTCGTATTTTTGTTCTCATGAAGATTGTTCTCACAATGATTATGTAGTGATTGGTAACATATAGTATAAAACAGATGTTAAAAGTTAAAACTTTGTCATGTTATTTTACTACTTTTGTGATTTACCTCATGTTAGATGTAAAACCGGTTTGTGAGGGCCTCCACAAGATACGATATTTTATTCTCGAAGAACCCATATCTTCTTTGTTTATTTATATAGTTAGTGACGGAATGCCCTACTCTTTTACCTGGGGCTTTTCGCTAGAAATCAATAGCTAAATGATTACCTGAAAGTTAAACTATTGTTAATTTGTCTAAACCCTTGACTTATTAAAATGGAGGAATTAAGGCTGCCTCAACTTAAGACATCTTTTGCAAGTTTATGGTTTATTAAGAAAACGATCAGATGTTGTGCTTAGATTTACAAAACGTATTATTATCTTCTTATCAGTTAACTCATACTTTTCTTTAAGTAGTTAAAATTGTATGAATGTTGTGCTAGATAGTTTCTACTTAAAGTCTTACACATGAAGTTGAAGACAAATTAAGCATCGCAAAAACAAAGTTTATGAACTTATACCATATCACGATAAAAATACATTGATTTCAAAAATACTAATTCAATTGTTAGATATCATCTTTAATATATAATAAAAGAGAGGACTTAAATGCCATGGGTTCTTTGATGTCAGCCATTAGATCAGATTGATGATGTCATCAAAAACTATTTTTTATTTTACACCCTCTTACAATATATAATTACATTATCTCTTTCATTCAATCTCTACTAAAAAAAAAATATACTTATAATTTATGTATGGAATCGTTCTATTTGAACTATAATTTACCTTATTATTATTCTAAAATATCCTAATACAAAATATCAAAACATGTGTATAAAGATAAAAATATATATGTTATTATAGCTATAAACAATATGTGTATAAACGTAAAAGTATATATATGTATTACACGTACAATATTATTTTCTCATAATAAAATATACATAAACATAAAATTTATGATCCAATTTTTATTTTTTTCCGTGCTATCGCGGTTGAATAATCTAGTTAGTGTAATAAGCTAAGCCCTAATATTATATAGACAAGTTATAGGTATTTATCTAATCAAATTGTCAAACAACATATAGCAAAAGCAAGTTAGAATTAAACACATAAACAATATTAACTAAGTAAATAATTATACATTTGTTGTTGATTTACCTCGTTTAGGATTTATAGAGAAATCCTTTTACAGGCTTGTACACGACATCTTATTTAGCAACAAACTTGTATGCAAGTATACTTTTATAATCACCACAACTATTGTCTAGCTTGCTTGCTTACACTACAAAAATAAAGCCTTTTAGCGACGTCTCCAGCGACGCACTATATAACGTCGCAAAATTGCGACTAAAGTAAAGACACTCTTAGCTACATAGATGTCGTTAGTGTCGTAACTCACATCGCAAGATATGATAGTAAATGACAGTGTCGCAAAACATGTAGCCAAACACATTGCTAATACTGCGACATGCTAATACATGCCTCTAATGAAGTCGCTGAATTTACGACATGCCGATACATGAAGCTAAAGAAGTCTATGAATCTACGACGTGCAAAACTATGTCGCTACACGAGTCATTGGTTTTGCGACTTCTTCAAACATGTCTTTGACCGTGTCTCTAATTTAATTTCTTATGTTATATGTAAATATAAATTTATTATTATTTTAAATGAACTAAATATTCATCAATATTTAAATTCATTAAAATAATTTTTTTATTGATAGCGTTTCTTATATTTATTCTGTATAAGTATAAGTAGAATAAACTTTAACTTTGAGTAATAAACAATTTTGTTATATTTATTCCCCTTATCCCGGTTAAGCATTCAACACCAATCACCACCAACACCGCACAATGATTGCATCTCAATCACTACAACACCGTCGTATACACCGCCACCGCCGCATCTCGTTTTACCTTTTGCTTTTTTTTTTCAATCCGTCAATCGATTCGTAATCGAAATTTAGGTAAGATTAGTTTGTAAATTGAATTATTAAGTCACTTTGGCGATCAAAATTTAGGTTAATTTCGTTTCCTAATCGAGTTATAAATTCAGTTTTTCAATCAATTCGTAATCGAATTATGAATTCACTTATTTCGGTCGATTCGTAATCGTCATTTAGGTTAATGTAGCTGGCAAATTGAGTCTGAATTCATTTTTTCAATCAATTCGTAATCGAATTTGGAATTCAGTTATTTCGGTCGATTCGTAATCGTCATTTAGGTTAATGTAGCTGGCAAATCGAGTCTGAATTCATTTTTTCAATTAATTCGTAATCGAATTTAGGTTAATTTTGTAATGAGCTTTGAAATCAAGGTAAGTTTCGTTTGGAAATCAAATTAGGAATAATGAACCCTAATTTAGAGATTTTATATATTATATATTGACAGATGTTGATTAATTAGGATTTTGATTGTGTTTCTTTTAGGTATACGAAGATAAATTACTGATCAATAATGATTTGAATTCATAATTAATTGAAGTTGAAACAAAGCAAAAAGGAAGGTGCAATTACAAAGGACTACATTGATACACTATTGAAAACGGTATACATTATTTACTCCTAATAACTCTAAATTTTGTGGATTTTTTTAGAAATAAAAGTATGCAGTTAGATTTAGTTTGGAACTTGTGTACCTTTCAATATATAATGTGATGATTATTGCAGATTCAAGAGTGTGTTGTGTGTGATTTTGATTGTGCAAACTCATGTAGTTGCTCATGATGTTCTCAAATACCTCAAGATGAAGTCGATATGTACAAAGCCAAAGCCTCGGGTATATTTCTTAACTGGTTTTGCTAATACTTGAAATGGTATTTCTATTATAATTTATGATGATGAATTATTGATTGGTAGTTGAAGAAAGACCTGGCTCCGGCTATGATCCTGAAGTTGATGATGTTGTAAGTAAACCAAAGTCAAAATTAGCTAAAGGAAATGAATATAAAAAAGGATAAGCAACTGCAGGTAACATTCATAAAAGTACGACTTTATCATGTTCTTGAGTTAATGGCAGTTTGTTCATCACTACATTGCTTATGTTTAAGTACATAGTGTTTGTGATTTCTCATCTTATATATAAGTAAATAAACAGGTACTACACAAACACTCAAATTTAGTTATTTGCTGTAATAAGCCGATAAGCATTTAATAAGCATTTTAAAATGCTAGATTGTTTTTTTCAGTAAGCAGCTTGGTACTTGCTTATTTATTAGCAGATAAAGCTCATTGAAATAAGCAATCCTAGATAAAGCTCTAAAACAGTTTAAACGATTTATTTAGTTATTTAATACTCCATAGACAAGCATCTGTTTATAACGCTATCTTCATGCGAGTTATAGCACACGGTGATTATCCTGAATCGATCCTTGGTGGAGAAGATAAATTGCACTTCCATTTTCTAGTTTCTTAAACCATAATTCTGTGATCCTTTTATTAATATTATATGTTCATGCTACATTAATCTTCTAGGTGATGAATCAGTGTGCTTACATTACATTGATACACCAATCGTGTAGGCCCTGCATATTTTGCATAATGGGAAGTTTATATCTTCATATTCCCGATAAAGGTAAACGTTTATATTTGTTTTGATAATTTATGTTGAATTGATAGAATTGTTATTATTACATATGCATAATAATTAGCACTTTAGAATAACCAGGTACATTAACCTAGCTCATTGTTAAAATATATTTGCCATAAAATACGTAGATAAGCGTACTCCATACAAACACTCCAAACTGTTTGTATATGTTTAAAAAAAATACAACAAGCCGCATATGATGAAGATGTTAAGCCCGTGGGGTGTGATAAACTATAATAAGTCTGGTGTGATGAAGTATAATGTAAACTGGTTTTCTAGTAATTTTGACGTATGGCATATAATGCCTCGATTACTGCACTGTTTGGTGATATGGAAATTCTTAAAACGAACTTTTTATGTCAATATTATCTTTATTAGTTATCAATGCGATTGAATGAATACTGTATTAGGTAAAAAAAAAATAGGCCTCTTGTCTATTAAAATTGTTGCTAGTTCTTTCAAGAAGTTTTACGTTTTTTCCATGTCAATTGCAGTGACTATTTGTTCAAGCTTTTGCCGATTGGGGACTCAGGAGTTGGAAAACCGTGTCTGTTGCTTAGATTAGTTGTAAAACGATATATGCCACTTATATTAGCCGTATCTTGACATATCTTCTTAGTTCTTATTTCTTTATTTTTTTTATCTCTTTGATACAGAATGGCTCGTATCTTGACAGCTTCATCAGCACAATTGGTGAGGACTTTGTAAGTACCTAGAATTACGTATTTTTGATACGCAGTTTTAACTAAAACATGTTTACAGATTAACATGGTTGCTCTATTATGATTAATTTTCTTATTTACTATTGTAGAAAATTCGCACTGTCGAGCATGATGGGAAAACCATCAAGCTTCAAATTGTGAGCGTTTTCTTCTGAAAAAATGTAGGTTAGATTTATTTTAATGATATTCATATGAACTAATTTTCCGCACCTCTGGACAATGCAGTGGGATACAACTGGACAAGAAAGGTTCAGGACCATAACCACTTTACTAGAAGCTACTACCGTGGGTCACATGGTATTATTGTATGTTTTCTAATTTGTAGCTCTCTTTAACAAATAAAAGTGTCCAAATGGATGGCTCGGGTAATGGGTCCGAACGAGGGTTTTTTACAGGTTGAAATGGGCGGTAGGGTTTATTTCAGTAAACAATATTATTGCATAATTGTTGTTTGGCCTTTTTTATAATCTTTTGTACACAATTAACGCAATAACGATGGTTACAAAACAATATTCCTACAACAATAATTTAAATATATCGGATAAAAAAGTTAAAGAAGTATGCATCAAACATAAACATTAACTTTTTTTATTATGTTTGCATATCTATTATTTATAATATCATGCTCTATATGTAATTTCTTTTTTGTCGCATTTTTGGATGATGTGATATGATATTTTAATCTTTTCTCATGCATTAGATTTTGTTTGTATTTGACACTTCGACTACTCAGGAATTCTGCTTCTGCTCCAATGTAATAAATTGCCATGGGGAACAAACACGAGATCCGAGTTGTATTGAACTCTTTACTCGGACGAATAGGAGAAAAGACTACACATTTGTTGATAATGAAGCCTAAGAAACTTGGGTAAGTTTTATTCCTTTAAATTATGTGTTTTTATATGTTTATTTCATTTTAATAAAATAGATCTAGAGAAAAATAGAGTATGAAGAAACATAATACATTGGAGAGTTGTACTATTTAGTACAATGTAATAACGCTGAGCTTTTGTTTTTTTTTTCATTAAATCATCAATGGTCTATATCTGATTTTAGGTTTATAAAAGAACAAGATAAAAAGTTGCTTTTTGTCCGTGTCAATTCTTGAAAAGACCAGAAGTTGAAATATATGGTTAGTGATATTTTTACATATGCAGATTTATGCTTTTAACTCATTTGACCCGTTTGTATATTTTATGTTTATTTACCACAGGAACAATATAGTGGAAAATACGGTGCTGGTGACTCTCAAGGAAATATGGTTAACACATACCCAAGAGACCATGTTTAATGGGAGGGTTTATCGTTCAGGACTCGGGGTTGAGGAGTTTACTCGACACCGTTACAATATTGATGAGACTTCTGTCAAAACGTCAATATTGGGAATACGAGCAGAATGGAAAAAGGCGCCATGCTGGCTTTGGTGTGTAAAAATGTTCCCTTGGCAACTTTACATCGAAATTCTTTTGAATATTGGCTTTAGTCGTGTTGACTTTTTAGCAATGAATCATTAATGTTTGTTTATGTTTTGAACTTGACATTTATTAATAGTATTGTTTTTTAGCTTTAAGAGTGTAAATAAATTGAGATTATATATATATATATATATATATATATATATATATATATATATATATATATATTTAGCGACGTATTTAGCGACTTCTTTAAGAATAGACGTGTACATAGCGACTTACACAACGACATGATCAAGAATTAGCGACGTAGAAATCAAGATTAGCGACACTGCTTGAGACGCATGATGTGAGTCGCCGATATGCGACATACATCGCGACATAAGTACCGACGTCTTGGAATATCAACGACGTGGATAGCGACATGGATATTGTTGTCGCAAAATAATCTGCGACATATTTTCTTCCATCGCTGCTGGCATCGCTGTATATAGCGACATGTTGACGATGTCGCTAAAATCTGCGACTTTTTTATAGAGACGACCTACTTCATGTCGTTAATCGGGTCGCTAGCCAAAAATACGTCGCTATCGGCGTCGTCAAGCGTGTCTCTAAAAGACCTTTTTCTTGTAGTGTTAAACTGTACTCGAAACTCACCTCTTAAGTATCGAAAACCCTTGAACTCGATCACCAAGTAAAACCGAAAACCCACTTTGGATTTATACCCGATCGACTAACAAGACTAATATCGATTATCTAATCATTTTGGGTTTTAATTTTTTTCTTCGAATTACGTACTTATCTACCTACTTTTTGTATTAGCTATTAACATTCTTTGGTTTTGCTTTTGTTACATTATTAAATAAAGTTGTAATGTTAATATTTTTCCTCTTTCTACATAATCAATTATATAAAGTCAATATTTTTATTTTTATTTGATTCTTATTAACTAATTGTATATAATTTTTTTTTCCACCGCAACACACGAAAAAATAATTTAGTTCCAATATATTCCATAATTTGGTGTATGCATGGCATGCAATGCAATCATTCCATTATATGTGATATCCAAAGAATATAATAAATAAAACAGTTGCTAGAAAAGACCCCACTTTGACAAATTGACACAAATATTTATCCTATCACGTAAACGTGTTTTGAAAGAACCAATCATAATTTAATTTTCCATGCAATTTAGTCCAAATTATTAGGTTAGCTGCTTTACCCAAACACTTCACTTTGAAATTTCAGCTTCTAATTCTTACTATATATAGTAAGTTAGTAACCATATGTTTTCCAACACACTCACTACTCATAACTTTTTTGTAACAAAAATGGCGTCTTCTACCATCATCTCATTTGCATTGCTTGCTTGCACTTTCTTGGTAATGAGTAGCACTTCTTCAGCTCAACTTACTCCGAACTTTTACTCGAAAAGTTGCCCGAAGGTTTTTGAAGTAGTAGGGTCGGTGGTGAGGGCTGCCGTTGCAAAGGAGAAGCGCATGGGGGCGTCCCTTCTTCGGCTACATTTCCATGATTGTTTTGTTAATGTATGTGTTGTTTTATTTGTATCACTTAGAGTGACTTGTTTGACTATAATGTTAAAGTTTAATGAGTTCATTCTTTTTGTAGGGGTGTGACGGATCAATTCTACTAGACGATACATCTTCGTTTACAGGAGAAAAAACTGCAGGGCCAAATAATAACTCGGTTAGGGGTTTTAATGTGATTGATGATGTCAAGGCGAAAATTGAAAAGGTTTGCCCTGGTGTTGTCTCATGTGCTGATATATTAGCTATTTCTGCTCTCGAAGGCGTCCTTGCTGTAAGTACATACATAAGCATTATTGTGTTGCTATATATACAGATAATTATGTTGCAAATTGTGATCTGTCTATCATAAAAACGGTTCCATATAGATTGCTAGCCACCCTTTGTGACATATGTAACATTTGCATAAACTCAACATGTACGTTGATATAACTCTTCTAACCCCTTTTTTCGCCGACATGGCATTGCGACTAATAACTTTTAGAAAAAATGGGGTCAACTTGAGTTTCATAATAAATGTAAGGAAAAATGATTTGTGATTCTAGCAGCACACGACTTAAATGCTACTAAGACGTTAGTAGTATGTGATGGTGAAAATGTATATAACATTTAAAATAATGGATTACCATCACATAAAGTTATGTACGATGCTAGAAATATATTTTGTTATCCCCTATATGTAATCGAAGTTAAATATTTATAACATCTGGTTTAGCGATTTAAAACCTAAAATCTCGTCCAAACCAGTAAGTTCGGTTAGTTTAACAAATGAATAAGCTAAACATAGTTATTTGCTGTTCAGACTAGCCATATTTCCGATTAAGCCGATAAGATACAATTTGTGTCAAACGTTACAGATATTATGAAAAATGATTAGAACCTTTATCAAACAAGAAAGAAACACTAACAACTACTGTAATTATTAACCAAATCGAGGTTTCACTTTCAAAAATTTCAAACCTACTAACCAATTACATAATTTTTAAACTAGTCATTCATGACAACATAATTGTTTCGACTTGACTTGACTATTTTAAAGGGGACTATAACTCGGCAAAAATCAATTTGACTTGGTTTACTTACTATTATCTATTATTCGATGTTACGTTTTTTGAAAACAGTTAGATGGACCCGAATGGAGAGTTAAATTAGGTAGACGAGACGCAAAAACCGCCAGCTTAGCAGCCGCCAACAGTGGAGTTATCCCACCACCAACATCCACCTTATCCAACCTAATTAACCGATTCCAAGCAGTTGGCCTTTCCACAACCGACATGGTAGCCCTATCCGGTGCACACACAATAGGACAAGCAAGATGCACTGTTTTCCGAGCTCGTATTTACAATGACACCAACATTGATTCATCATTCGCCAGGTCACGTAGATCAACCTGCCCATCTCAAACCGGTTCAGGAGATAACAACCTTGCACCACTTGATGTTTCAACACCAAAAGATTTCGATAACAGTTATTACAAGAATTTGATTAACCAAAAGGGGTTGTTAAGGTCAGATCAACAGTTGCATAACGGTGGTTCGACTGATTCGTTAGTTGAGAAATATAGCAAAAACCCAAAAAGTTTTTATGATGATTTTGGAGCTGCTATGATCAGAATGGGTGATATTCGTCCACTTACTGGTTCTAATGGTGAGATTAGGAAGAATTGTAGGGTTCGTAATTAGTCGAAAAACATTGTTTTATGTATTTTCAAAGTGTGTTTTGTATGATTTGAATTGTTGATGTTTGTGGGTGTTTTTTTTTTGTTTGAATAAAGGCTTGGTCAAGTGTAATTTTTCTTTCATATCCATTTCTTATTTATGATAAAGTATGATACTGTATTTTGTAATTTTATTGATCACTCCCATTGTTTATATTAACTTCTAAAAGGGTATAACTGAAAGTGTTGAAAGTTCTGTTAGCCGATGGAGTGACGAACATATTTTCTAACAGACCGACGTGCATTTGGTAGAAAACTCGTAGACTACTTGAAACGTTATACATATCTCATAAGACTTTACTCTATAAATCAGAAGTTTGATTGAAACAAAAAGTCTTCATACTCAGCTCGTCAATCTCTTTAATAGTATTTGGTCAATAAAATCTTGTGTTGGTGAGCATAATCTCTGCTGCAAAAACAATATGTGACAATTAACAAAAACCTTTTAGTAGTTAAATATACAATTAGTTGGTAAAACATGTAGTAATAGTCATATGATGAGTTTATGCATACAAACCTGGATATATGACAAGCAAATTTCCACATCAAAATAATCAGAAACAATGTATGGATTATGGACCTCAGGCTTGAAAATACAGCCAGTAAGTACAAAGAATGCAAGATCAATTGCCTCGAAAGCCAAGTCAAAAGTCCATTCATACTTGTTAGAGGAGAAGGTCCTGTAACACAATAGCATAATCCTTGAAGTGAAAAGGTAGCCACAAACCACGAAGAAATACCATAAAAATCGCTTGAAAACAATCAAGCTATGAGCTGCTTTCGGACCTATGGTATCACGGGATTTCTTTTCCAAATAAATGATTGCTTCCAAATATTTTGCAAAAGCAAGAAAAGAGCATACCCAATCAACCAACCAAACCAGTATCTTCAACAAAATTATCCAAAACGAAACATACAAAGAGGATACGTGTATAACTACCGGAGCTAAGTTAGCAAGTATCTGAAGTGCAATGACAAGAATAACGAGTTTCCTTTCTCCGCCGTCTATACACGGTTTCCAGGAGTTCACAATCCACATAAGCAATGTAAAGAATAACGAGTTTCCTTTCGATTATGGTGTAGAGAAAATAAGGAACTTGGTGTTGTTGGTATTTGAATAGTTTTAACAAATGTGTGTCCGTAAATGTGTGAGACTACGGGAGCGCACACATCGACATTTAGACACGACTACAAGGTTAATTTATTTATTAAATATTACTTAATGGTTAAGTGTAAATATTTATTAAATATAGGGTTTATTATGTAAATAAGGAGGTTTCCTTATTGTAATATAACTCAAACTCTTATATTTGAAAACCTATAAATAGAAGATAAACCTAAACCCTAATTACTACAATTACAAAACGTCGACTAAAGGTTTTTTAAACCATTTAGCCGATCGGTTATTTTAAATAAAAAAAGGGTTTTTATTTTTCTTTTTGGTTTTTGTAATAAAGAGTTGCTGCTAGACAATTGTTGTAAAAAGAAATTAAACTGTACTAGCATACTAGTCTGTCGCTAAAAGAAGGTGTCGCGTACGTAACCGTAGATTAGATCTTATACTTAGATCTACGACTTTCGCTTGCTTATAATTCAAGGTAATTCTTTATCCGATTTATTATTTACTATGTGATCCTAAATTCCGCTGCCATGTATTGTTTGACAATATGACTCTAGTTGTATACCTATAGTGGTATCAGCCAAAACATAGGTAAATATTATTTTGGATCTAAAACATCAAAATTGAGGGGGATCTAGGGTTGGTTTATTGTATGATTTTACAAAATTAAAAGTTAATTTGAAATCAATCTACCTTGCAATTTGATGTTTAATTACCTTATTTACTTTTATGCAAAATTATGTTTATAAAGTTACATGCATAACTTTGTAAACATAATTAGATATATTGATATTGTTAAAAAGTAAATTGAATTAGTGACATATTATTAATTGTTAATTGAATATGTGCGACACAAAAGAATTTGTATGATAAAAAGTTATGTGTGGTTTATTTGATATACGAATTGGTTACATATTGATAGCTTACGCAATCCAAACGTGTTTATTTGGACGGATGTATGTGGTCCGTTTCCTTTGAAACGGGAGTGATTCAATATGTAAACAATGACCATAGAGACTTTTTAGGAATTACCCAATTAGTTGCGTAGAATAATTCTAAATTGTTTATTATAAATATTGTTTGTCAAATGTCTTTTGAAAGAAACAAAATTTAATAATAAGACTAAAGAATTATTATGACGAGTTATTAATTTATTTTGGCACTTTTATACGTTCTATAACACATTTGGTTGGGTTTATATACCGTAATTTGGTCCAGCGACGGAACGTATAAATTTACAAAATATCTTAAAAACCATCGATTTAATAAGCGTGTGATTAGTAATTCATAACTAGATTGTACATGCTCAGTGTATTATTACCCAACTAGGCTCACCTACATAAAGGACGATGTCTAGGAAAGTTTGCGGAGTATTCTACTCCTAATGAGGTCAGGTTTTAAGAGATGCTTAGTCGTCCCCTACCCTCACTTACTTACCTGGTCGTACTCGTTGTAGAGCTACCGAAAGGGTTTTAATGATGACCATGTTACGATTAGTTGTATGAATTAGGTAATCATAGAAACACGTTTAATAACCAGTAAACTAAAAACTTTTGTTTTTAAATTAAATTACGTTACGAAATTGTTGCATGGCAATTGCGTACGTAGATTTTTAAACACCCATGGAATTTAAGTCAATTGCTATCCGTATTGCTTAGACAACTTGTACTTGCTCGTCACTCTACGTGAGACGTAGGTGAAGTGTATCCAAGGCGGATTACCACTCATAGTGAGACTATGGTGGACTATCTGCAGTCTTCAGTCGGACGACTTAAATCGGGTTATGCAGTGAGACTGTAAACGCTGATAGCGATAAGATGCGACGAAACATGATTAATGTCACGATCACCATACTGATGCGTAGGATCGAATTATGACATTAAGTCCCATTTTCTAGGAATTGCACCGGTAAATGCAATTACGAACCGTTCCTTACCTTTTGAGTATTATTTAGTTCCTAGCAGATCAACTGATGGAACGGTAATATGTCAATTGGGTCCTAGACTTAACCAAAAGTAAACCATGGGTTTTACGTTTTAAGTTAAGAATTTTATGTCGAAAGTATTAATCAGAACTTTCTTCTGTTTTGTAGAAATGGCACAACATCCCGATTCAAGCGGGATTATGTCAGAAATCAAAGCAATGTTCAAAAGTGAATACTTACTGAACCAAATTTTAATGATTGGTTTCATCAGCTGAGAATTGTTCTATGAGCGATGAAGTAATTACCAGTCATTAATAAACCGATATCTCTTGAGCCGAAGAATGCTCATGATGAGATAACTCGGGCAACTTATCAAGTAGCGATAAGTGGCCGGATATAATGATTATTAAGCTTCACATTATGTATGAGAAACAAGTCGGTCTTGAATTGAACGACTTGATTCAAGAATTGCATAAGTGTAAATATGTTGCTGAAACGTCAGTATGAACTCACGTTGTCAACATAAAAGCTGCTTTAATCATTTGGAAAGGATTAATTACCCTTACCATCAACCTATTGTTGTTATGAATAGCCTTTCACAAGGTTTTGATGAATTCATTCCTAACAACAATATGAATGGTATGGCTAAAATTCTCAAGAACTTCATTTGATGCACGTAGAGTTTTGAGAAATTCCTTCCTAATCGGTTACCAACCAGATCCTAGCGGTTCGTGGTGGTATGGTACTGGTAAGAACAGACAACCGCAAGCTAAGGGAAAAGCTAAAGACGGAAAGAATAAACAAGCAATTGTTTATATTCACAAGCCTAAGCTAACCCCTGTAGCGAAAAGAGAACATCCTGCTAAGGATGATGGTTGAAATCACTGTTGAGTGATTAGGCATTGAAAGAGGAATTGTCCTACTCTAGCCGAGGTGCAAGATAAGAAGAGAGTCGGCAACGCCGGATCTTCGAGTATCTTCACTTATAGAATTACGTTTTTTCTCTAAAAACAAATACCTGAGTATCTGACATTAGCTGTGGTACTCATATTTGTGTTTCCTTACAAGGATTTAGAGCAAAGAAGAAACTGAAGAATGGATCTCTATAACTATACGTAGGCTATGTCAAAAGTGTAGTTATGAAAGCCATTAGAAGTTAAGACTTACATTTACCCTAAGGCATAATAATTGTATTAGACAATTGTGTTATGCATTTGCTTATTTTAGGGGGGAATGTTTCAGTTTATGTTTTAAAGAATAATGAATTTGGAATTTCTGTTTCAAACATAATGTTATTATATTAATATGATTGATATTAATGACATATATGAAATAGATTTGCATGCTCATTCTTCTTTAAATTATAATTCTATATTTATTAGCACTAAATGCGTTAAGTCCAACTTGGACTCAACCTATCTATGACATTGTTGTATTGCGCACATATATAAGTATTGCATTAAAAGGCTTCACAGCTTTTAAAGTCAAATGATATTTTATTTGATAAATGCGAATCTTGTGTGTGTCGTGCAAAATGACAAGGAAACCTTTTTCGTATGAGACAAAAAGGGCAACTGGTCTTTTAGGAATCATACATACTGATGTATGTGATCCCTTTAGACATGTGTCAAAGAAAGGTGCTAGCTATTTCGTTACATTGACGGATAATTTCAACAGTTATGGTTATGTTTAACTTGCTTAAACATAAACATAAGGTGGTTGAACATATTCAAAGTGTTTCAAAACGAAGTAGAAAATCAACTCGGCAAAACCATCAAGATCGTTTGATCGGATCGTGGTGGTGAGTACTTAAGCCTAGAGATTAAGGATCATCTCAAAGCATTTGGGATTACCAAATGGCTTACTCCTTCCTATACTCATCAGAGAATGGTGTATCGGAAAGGAGAAATCGAATCTTGCTTGGCACTGTAAGATCGATGATGAACCTTAATATTCTGCCATTATCTTTGGGATGATGATCTAGAGTCTGCTTTATGCATTCTCAAAATGATTCCAACAAACTGTTCAAGTTGCACGGTATTCCGTGTTTTTCGAAACAAGGCTTATCGGTCAAGGAAACAGTGGGAGTGTTGTAGAACTTGACGAGGTTCAAGAGGGAGATACATCACTTTCTACTCACACTGGTGATCAACAATTCGGGGGGGATAGAGTTGAGCCACATGTTATGCCTCAATCTAGTCCGACTCAAGTTGTGATTGAGCCACAAGTTCAGTCTCAACAACAAATTGTTGATGCTCCAATTCGTAGGTCCGAAAGGACTATACGTGCACCTTCTAGGTTGAACTTAAAAGTTAATCTAGAGGATGGAGACGTATCAAGAGGATCTTAATGAACCTCGAAACTTGAAAGTTGCATTATTAGGTTTAGACGCTGATAAATGACTTCAAGCTGCGAATTTGGAGATTCAATCCATGAATGCAAACGAAGTTTGGAATTTGGTAGATAAAACTCCAAATGCCAAGACTATCGATTGAAAATGTTTCTTTTTAAAGATAAAGAACATACATGGATGGGAAAATACACATCTATAAAGCTCGTCTCGTGGCAAAAGGATTTACTCAAGTCTATGGTATAGATTATGAGGAAACCTTTTCCCAAATGGCAGACATAAGAGCTATTAGAATTCTCTTAGCCATAGCGACGTTCTATGACTATGAGATATGGCAAATGGATGTCAAAACAACCTTTCTGAATGGTTATATAGACAAAGGCGTCTATATGAATCAACCAGAAAGTTTTTATTGATCCATTACATTCCAACAAGTATGCAAGCTAAAGAAGTTCATTTATGGACTTAAGCAAGCATCAAGAAGTTGGAATAAAAGATTTGATGAAGAAATCAAAAGGTTGATTTTGTTCAGAATTTCGATAAGCCATGTGTGTATCAAAAATTCAGTGGGAGTAATGTTACTTTCTTTGTCTTATATGTAAATGACATATTAACAATGGGAAACAGTGTTCCAATGATTGAAGATGATAAATCTTATCTTGGAAAATGTTTTGCCATTAAAGACTTAGGAGAAGCGATATTTATTTGGGAATCAAGATCTTGAGAGATAGATCTAAGCGGTTAATTGAGTTAAGTAAGCTTACATTGATAATATACTTAAGCAGTTAGTATAGCAAATTCCAAGCATGGAAATTTATCAATGAAAGATAGACTTAATCTCAGCATCAAGGATAGTGATCTTACACCTCAAGAGGTGGAGCACATGAAAATGATACCTTAGGCTTAGGCAAAAGGATATATTTTGTATGTGGGGAGATGCACAAGGCCTAAATGTGTTTTTAACACAGAACATTGTTAACAAGTTTCAACAGAATCCAGGCGAAAGATACTGGATTGCTGATAAAGAACATACTTAAGTACCTTAGGGATACTTAAAATATGGTTCTTGTATATGGTGGAAATCATGAGGCCAATATTGGATATTGTGATGCTGGATTTCATAAACAACCATCTCTACAACAGAATATGAGTACATTGTATCTTTTAGAGATGCATATGGAAGCTGTTTAGATCTGGAAATTTATTTCTGGACTTGGTAGTGTTCCCAAAGCCAAGACTCTTTTGGATATGTATTGCAACAATGCTGGTGCAATCATCATAGCCAATGAACCTGAGGGTTCATTAGGGAGTTAAACACTTTCAGAGGAATTTCACTATATTCTTAAGAGAATCGAGTGGTGAAATTTAAGTACTCAAAGTTCACACAGATAACAACTTAACTGATCAAAGGATCAGGTTAAAACGATCCTAACTCACTTGGTTGAGGGAATAGGACTTCGTTTATCTAGTTGTTTCATGTAATCTGTGATTGATTTAGTATTTGGACATATGGATGTATAAACAATTTTATTAAGAATGAATAATATTGAGGATATGTGTTTTCATTTCTTATATAATTGTTATCCAATTTTTCATGTTTTAATCCTTGATTTATATTTATGTTTAAATATTTTTCTAAATATCCGTTGTCGTTTGATTATGTGGGAGCATAATTGAATTAAGACAATATCTGAGTAGTCAGCCTGGCTCACTAACCCGGATGGTGTACATGGAATGAACACTGGATTATCCCACATGAATTAGTACTTATGGATCCTTGTCATTAAGTATAATTCATAAGGTTTAATGTCCTTTGACTTGAGATGCAAGTTGGGAATCATGTACGTAGTGCATTATTTGATTCTAGTCAAACGCACTCCTGAATAAGGGTGTTATAAAGGCTATTTTTGGTAATGTTGCGAAATACGATGACTACCAATTGTAGTCAAGATGGGATTTGTTCCTTCAGTGAAAACTGAAGTTAGATACAAACTGGGCCACTCATGAATACTTAAGATGTATGTTCGGCCGAACCCAAATAAATCCAGATGTGTCTCGATAGTATTTGGTAATCTTTAAGTGATTCGCGAAATGAGAAACAGTAGTTAAAATGGAATGATTTTGATCCATCAAAAGATTTTAACTAAGTATCTGTAACAAAAGGATATGAACCAAATTTAGACTCACAAGTGAGTTTTGGAGAAACTTACTCGTACATTTATGGGAGCATTGATATGTTGCTAGACATTAATCAATGTTATCACGTTTTGTTTGAAAATTATTCAAAAGTGGGAGCTGTTGGTATTTGAATAGTTTTAACAAATGTGTGTCCGTAAATGTGTGAGACTACGGGAGCGCACACATCGACATTTAGACACGACTACAAGTTTAATTTATTTATTAAATATTACTTAATGGTTAAGTGTAAATATTTATTAAATATAGGGTTTATTATGTAAATAAGGAGGTTTCCTTATTGTAATATAACTCAAACTCTTATATTTGAAAACCTATAAATAGAAGATAAACCTAAACCCTAATTACTACAATTACAAAACGTCGACTAAAGATTTTTAAACCATTTAGCCGATCGGTTATTTTTAAAAAAGGGTTTTTATTTTTTTTTTTTTTTTTTTTGGTTTTTTGTAATAAAGAGTTGCTGCTAGACAATTGTTGTAAAAAGAAATTAAACTGTACTAGCATACTAGTCTGTCGCTAAAAGAAGGTGTCGCGTACGTAACCGTAGATTAGATCTTATACTTAGATCTACGACTTTCGCTTGCTTATAATTCAAGGTAATTCTTTATCCGATTTATTATTTACTATGTGATCCTAAATTCCGCTGCCATGTATTGTTTGACAATATGACTCTAGTTGTATACCTATAGGTGTTTCTTATATAGCCAAACAATGTCTTGGAGAACAAGTTGTATTGTAATTAGGAAAACTCTATAATTATATAATAATTATCATTTTATTAAGTATTACACTTAACATATTAAGTAATACATAATAATTAATAAACGTACAGTCATGTCTAAATGTCAATGTGTACAACACCATATGCTCACATATTTATAGACATACATTTTATTTGACGTGTTCAAATACCAACATGTCTTACTTAAGAAAAAAGTTGTGATTCTCAAAAGATAAACTTCTACCAATATTTTTAACGACTTATAAAAATGGGTCATTAACAAAAGGAAAAAACAAAAAGGAAGGCACTTCAAGTTTCAACATGAAAGGAACAATTTCATAAATGTACTATATGGTGATTATCAATGAATAATGGTATTCAAGATTCATAATAGACATACAAAACAAAATAGAGACAATCAATTAACAACTTTCTCTAAAAATCCATAAGAGAAATGTTGATAGAACAATTAGTTCTATATGATTTTAGTCGCCCGTCATTTGCCCTCTTTGGATACAATTCTACCATTTGTCGAGCATGTAAATGAGTTAAAAATCTCCTTTTCCATGTCGTTCTTCAAATGACAATGATATATGGGTATCCAAGTGCTAGTAATTGTTGTTCTCTTAGTCGCATGAAATCTTCAAGTTGCCTAGAAACTGATAAACTAAACGCGTGGTATAACTTCAAAGCAAAAGTTTTACAGAGTCGACTTCAAGCACATGCTCTAATAGTCCAAATATCGTGTCATTCGTTCCTTTGTATATTCTTCTTGTTCATTTTAAATACATGAAGCAAAGAAGACAAACAAAAATTATCAGCTCAAAAACTTCGTAATTTCCTTCTTTGTTAGAAAATTGACATTGACATCCTATCCTCGATAAAACATTCAATCACCATCACAACAAGTAGTTGCCTTATCTTCAACTCAAACCGACTATGTTACCGTCAGAGTTAGCAACGGATATTAACACCCCTAACATTTAATAATATAAAAATGACTATTCAATGAATAGTCATTTTTATCTTAATATATGTACATGTTATTTAGCAAATTTCTAACAAAAGTTGAATTAGAAGCCTTTGTTGGGTCTTTAGACTAATAATGTGAAGGTTAAGAGTTCAATTCTTGCCTCTTATATATTTACTTTATTTTATGTCTATATTTTCTAATTTAGTTATTTCTTTTTTACTTTATCCCTTTTTCTTTTACATAAATTTGTAAATGAACCCCTACTCTAGAAGGAGTCACCGCTAAACTTATATAAAATGTTGTGAAAGTTAAATTTTAATTTTTTTGTTAATATCTTTATGTTATATTATTTTAATCTATCATTTATATCTATCTTATCATGATAATTATTTAAGATAATTATATTCTAATTAACTATTTTTCAACTTATAATATATAATTGTTTTTTCTTAAAAACGAGTTTAATAATGAATCATGTATTTAGTAAATTTTCATATGTATAACTTTTTTCATTCCTTATAATTTTCTAATTAATAGGAAGGTAACATTTTTATGTATGTAATTAATTTTTATTATGTTATTTGATATTTTTGTTCACTCTAATAGTAAAAATGGTTTTATAAAGCTTTTTGTTATGTTATCGCGCTTATTATTATTTTATCAAATGCTATGGTTTTTCAGATATAAAATTTTCAAATATTTCTGTTGCTATTAAATTATTAACTTTTTCAATATAAGTAAAAATATATTACTCAATAAACTTTAAGTTTTATACCAAATAAACCTTAATTAATTAACACAAAAACTTTAATTTGTATTCACTTAAATATATGTTTTGTTTGTATTTTTTTTTTCTTTTTAAATCCTACTTTATTACTACAATTACTATAATTATTATAGAGAGCATGTCAATGTATGTTTTATCTATAGATATATATTTTCGACCAAAATATTTTATCCGGTCACAACGTACGGGGTTTAGAAATCCTCGTTAATCACATAATTTATATTTAACTTTGTTAAATCTCTAGGAAACTAAAGTTTAATTAGTTTGATATTAATTCGTTTCTTTTGCTTCAAGCAGGATTAAGAACCGGCCTTACGCCTAATTAGATTTTGATTTCATCTTGCTATGTTCTTGGTAGCTAGTTTAATTCCATTTTAATGTTTAGTTGGTTTTAATCATATTCTTCACTAACAAGCAATCATTGGCCGAATTATAGTGTATTTAATTTTTTACTACCTAAATGTTGAGGTATTTATCAACAATAACTGGCGAATTAAAGGTGTCTAGGTACGTTAGAGCTAATTACTATCACAATGGAGGTTATCCAATACTTACGTGACAAGTGTGCTTTAAAAAGTACGGTACGAATAAAATTATCTATTATTCAGATTTTTCCGTTTTATTGAGATGTTAGTTGATATAAAAAAACAAATATGAATACCGATGGTAGCAATGTGTTCATGAGACGAGTTTGTCAAACTAACTATATGATATTCAACGTAGTAAATACACCCATATAAAAAACAGAAAACAATCTAAAATTACGGACTTAATTTATTTCACTTAAACTCATAATACGTGAAGTACACAAATTAGAGTGAATTCGTGACCAATATCGAAACGAGATGCAAAAACAGAATTTGAATGATAAAATAAATGTCTAACATGTTACTCATCATAAAAATAGTTTACTCATTAATAAAATGCAACATTAATAAATTGTACTACAACTTTTATAGTTTTATACAATCACATTTAGGGATGACAATCGACATTCGATCGGATGGATATACATCCGATCTGATTCACTTCTGATGGATATGGATATGGATAAATAGATATGGATATAGATATAAATGTTGAAAATTTTAGTTGATCGGATATTGATGACGGTTTTTCATCCATGGATGATCCATTTATCATCCGAAATAACTATATATACATAATTATTAATAAGTACTTACCTAATAATACGTTTATAATATTTTTTTTAACTTAAACGTTTACTTTAGCTAAGAAATTAGTAAATAGTAACATAGTTTTCATATGATACATCTTAATTACAATAAATAATTTAATTTCGTACTCATTTTAATCAAATTTGGCACATTAACGTGGAACAAACATTAAATTATGATAAACAAGTTTCATTTATTTTATTGTACTTTTATATGTAATAAAATATATTTTTTATAATATCCAATGGATATCCATTTATCCGCTTAATCTAATGTATATGGATATAGATGGATGCAATTTTCTTAGATGTCTCGATATGGATATGGATGACGAAAATATAAACGGATATGGATATAAATACGGCTCCACCCGATCAATATCCGATCAATTTTCATCCCTAAATATTTACATCAACACATTATTTCAATGATTAATCAAATTAATTAGCATGAAGTTCAAAAAATACTTGGATTTTTAACCTTATTAAATGCCAAACTCGAAAAGCTTTAGATTGCGTGAAATAAAACTAAAATGAAACATTTCCTACTATATATAGTAACCCCTTACTCTTCCACTAAACTCACTACTCATAGTGAAGTTTAAATGGCTTCTCATATAATCGTTTCCTTTGCTTTGATTGCTTGCACATTGTGTTTGATAACGAGTAATTCTTCGGCTCAACTCACAACAGACTTCTATTCAAAAAGTTGTCCTAATGTTTTCAAGGTCGTTCGCTCAGTAGTTTTTAATGTTGTGTCCAGGGAGAGGAGAATGGGAGGTTCACTCCTTCGGCTTCATTACCATGATTGTATGGTCCATGGATGTGACGGGTCTCTTCTACTAGATGACACGCCTACTTTCAAAGGAGAAAAAACTGCCGCGCCAAATTATAATTCTGCTAGGGGTTTTGAGGTGGTAGATTTGATCAAGGCGAAAGTTGAAAAGGTTTGCCCTGGTGTTGTCTCGTGTGCTGATATATTAGCCATAGCTGCTCACGCATCTGTTTCGGCAGTAAGTATTTACCTTTGTCAGTGACCATTTTTATATCGCTAAATAAAGAATCATTGCCATATACAAGTGTAACTAAATGTAAAAAATTGTCACTAAAAATATAAGTTGTCACGTACTTGGCGTACTTACAAAAAAGATATTTGGCATAACAATAAATGTAGCCAGTAAAGACCTATGATTAGTAACACAACCCGAATCGCCCCATCTATCCTCCTGAGGAGAAGTTTGGTTTCAAACCCCGGTTCTAACAGAAGGTTTTAAATGTGTATAATAGATAAATTTGATTTCTGAAAATACATTTTTGTTAATATCAATAACCAAAATTTATAGCTTTAAATTATACTTTTCAGAGTTAGACATATGTAAAATAAATATAATACATCCATATTTTTCTTCAAAATTGAAATCACTATGGTATTTTATAGATGTTAAATGCATATTTCAATTTTAGTGATTATTTTGAAGATATTAAATTCCTACTTCAATTTTGAAAAACAATCTAAAGGAATTAAATACAGTTTAACATATATTTTTAGAACTTAATTTAGTAAAAGTCATATAACAAATGTTATAAGCTTAGACAAAGTGACTCTATCAACGTCACTACACATATGTCACTCATTTTAATTTGAGGCTAATAATCGATTTCTTCATCATGGAGCGTTTTGCTTAGGTCGTTCAATTACCTTTTGGATCCAATTTTGCTAACAACGTTTATAGTTTCTGTAAAAATCTAACAAAGATATGAAAATAGAAACAAAAGTATGTTAAAAAACACTAATAATGACAATCGGCTCACCTTAAAAAAAAGTAAAATAATAACATATTAAGGATTTAATTAATTTCTTGGATTCTAGTTAAAATATAGTTTTTATTATAGTTCAATCACAATGTGTGTGACCTAAATTGTTCATTTCATCGTTAAAATGATTGTAATTACTTAAAAATGATTTTTACAACCAACTAAACTAAAATGGTAACCAAAAATTACTTATTAATCACAGTTCTAAGAATTGTTTTTGATATAAAAAAACCCTTCAAATAATCGTCTACATGTGAGACTTAATTATGGCTTTTAATTTAATTTAATTGTACTTTAATTAAATTAATGACATTTATTTCATTTACATAATGTATCATGTTTCATTTATACAAAAGCTCATTACTACTTCAGTAATCCCGGTTTTATTTTTCACAAAAAAGATTTTAATCTTAAGATAAGTAGATTTTATACAAATTGAAGTAACAAATTCCCTTTTGTATAAACAACATTGACATGACAAATATTTTATTTCTCAAAGAAATGGTTTCCGCCATCACTAGACGCTCCCATCGACTGGTCTCGCCGTCAACATGAATTAGGTAAATCATATGTCTCGTAACATGGGTAGTGTCCAACTTTAAACCTAAAACCTCAACTACAGATTTCCGTCTCCTTACATATGAGGCACAAAAGATTACATTACATGGGGTAATTAGTTATAAAATTAGTAAGTTAAAACTATGATTACTTAAAATAAATTATTTTGAGACAAACACAAGTACGAGCAGTATATTACAATGGAACCGAGAGAATAGACGATATACTAACACCAAGTTAATTATACAGTTAGGTGGGCCGTTTTGGTACGTTAAACTAGGAAGAAGAGACTCAAAAACTGCCAGCTTCACCACCGCGAACAGTGGCGTTATTCCTCCCGAATCATCATCCCTCAACTACCTCATCAAGAGTTTTCAAGCTGTAGGTCTCTCCGTTAAAGACATGGTTGCGCTCTCTGGTGCACATACACTCGGACAAGCAAGATGTGTAACTTTCCGCCCTCATGTTTACAATGGCACGAACATTGATCCTTTATTCGCTATCAAACAACAATCATACTGCCCATTTCCAGCAGGCAAAGGGGACAACAACCTTGTACCACTTGACATCCGATCACCGTACTATTTTGATACTTATTATTACTACAACTTGATTAAGAAACAAGGTTTGTTGCATTCGGACCAGCAGTATTACAGTGGTGGGATGACTGATGCATATGTTTACGGATACTACAAAAACCCGAAAAGCTTCTTTGGGGATTTTGCTGCTGCAATAATCAAAATGGGTGATATTAGTCCCCTTACTGGACATCAAGGTGAGATTAGGAAGAATTGTAGGGTGGTTAATTCGTGAATTAGTTTGGAAATACGAAGAGTAATGATACATAGGATAAAAATGATATACCTAAAAATAAGTCTAAAAAATATGCCGTTAAAACGTGGCTAAATCAATGACTAACGTTAAGAGAGAATTAACAAAACAAAAAACGTTATGTCGTTGATTTTGCCACGTTACAATACCATATTTTTAAACTTATTTTTAGGCATGACATTTTACTCCTTATGCATCATATTTCAGATATTAATCTTGTATTTTATGTGTTTTTATAGTGTGGTTTTATGACTTGAGTTGTTTGTGTGTTTTGTTCTTTTTGAATAAAAGTGTATTTTTCTTTCATGAGATCATATATCTTTTTTATATTGTGTTTTCGATTTGTACATATTAGAGGACAGGTTAGCGAATATGGTCCAGTCCGATTGTATTAACGGGCTAAGGGTCCGTTAGGGTTTATGTGTACGTGTCTATTCATATGTTGTCATTCTTATGTTCATCAACATAACAATGACAACATATAAATAAACACGTACACATGCCCTAACGGACCCTTAGCCCGTTAATACAATCGGACTGGACTATTCGCTAACCTATCCTCTAATAGTACAAATAGACAATTTGAGTATACTTGAGTTAGGGACTAAGAAAAAAACAGAAATGAATAATATATTCAAAGGTAGTTTAAGTGTTCTTTGTTCTACCGTTTGCTCATCCGCATACCGAATTAAAACTACTTGATTTGTATATCTTATGATGTACTATATATGTGCGATGACAATCAAGATACGGAAGTGCACATATTTGCCATTGTCAAGTAGCATCTAAACTTTGGAATGATGTTGCTAATTGATGGAATATGGACGATTTCGGTTTTACCATATGGATGTATGTATTTTGGACCAGAATGAAACTAATCAATTATTTAGTATTGGGCATCATAGAATCAGCCCAAGTTTGGACCATAGTTAGGGGTAGAATCAGCCCAAAATAATAAGCCCATAAGCCTTTACATAAGCCATAAAATTCGGGCTTATAAAACATAAGCCGAAACTCAATAAACTCATAAGCCCTTACATAAGTTCAAACAAACACCCCCTTAAAAAATATTGTCCAAAATACTAGAAAAAAAGAATGTAAAATAAATTAATTATTATTTAATTAAAAAAAGATAATGAAATTGTTAATAATATAATAATGGACTTAATATTAGAAAGAGTAATGCAAGGTCCCTTAACTCAAGATCTAAACATTGAATCTGAACTCATGAGAGAGCGGAAATCAAACACGAGATATAGGTGATATGTATGAACTGGTAATGAATGAAAATGAATACGAAATGAACAATCAAACGATAATAAACAAGAATCAATCCACAATATATTGATAGACAAAGTGATACAATTACATATATGATTCCTTCTCTTTCAATAAGCTCCCAAAGTTGTGTACTTGTGTGTGTAAAAGTTAAAATCAAAGTTCAAGCCCTAAACAACTTATATAGTGAGGTTTACATGTCACTACACTAAAGTGTCATGTATACTACAGTACACTTAGTGTCGTGTAATATACAAAAACATTACGAATTCAACTCATAAGTTTTAGACCATTGACAAACAAACATATATCAACAGAAAATAAACACATTATATGTCTTTTTTTGTTGGATAAATGACTTGTTTTCAACGGTAAATATTCTCAATATTAATATTAATATTAATATTAATTGATGAGAGCTTAATGTATTGAAGATTTGAATATGTATAAAGTACTGCAAACTTGTTGGGTACTTATAAAGAAACATTATGTATAAGAAACTTCTACTTTCCATGAACACCTTTTAGGTGGACGTGAGAGTATAATTTTTATTAGGTAAAATATTTTAATAAATAGGTACATTAATTTTTATATATTTATTTAGATTACTTGAATTATCAGACGAATTACAATCCATTTAATTAGAACAATAATAGATTATATTATTCACGAACAAGATTATTAATGAATTAGATCAGATAATTATATTAATCACATTCCTTGTTACAACAATGTGTGATTGTGACTTGTGACAAGGACTATTATATTTGGCACATATGTTTTATTAGGATATATATCTTGACATTAGATGATGCTATTTTTATATAAATGGTATATATTGTCGGGTCCGAGAATTGAAGGCCATGTGTGAAAAATAGAATTGGTCCTCTAAATATACTATGATTCATATGTTTTTCGAAACAAGTTGTAATTATCGATTATTTATATATATATATATATATATATATATATATATATATATATATATATATATATATATATATATATATATATATATAGTAAATGGTTAATGCGAAAACTCTTTTTTTTGCGAGAACTCTCACAAAAAGTGTTAAATCACGTTTCACTTTGCTTATTTACATGCAAACTCTTTTGGATATTAATAATCGAGTAAATATACACGTAACAAACTTTAAAAAAATCATATAAAATAACGTAAAAGTTCATATATGAACTCATTTTTTGAAAAGAAAAACGTTCACATGTGAACAATTCTAAATACACGTGATTTCATAAAAAAAAAATTATTTTTTCATTTATATTTTTACTAGATTTTTAACATTCAATAGTTTTTTACATGTCAATAGACATAATTACATGTTAATTGACATTTTTTAAGAGTTCTCGCAGTTCTCGCAGAAATAAGAGTTATCGCATTAATCAGTCCATATATATATATATATATATATATATATATATATATATATATATATATATATATATATATATATATATATATATAAATGAAGTTAATGTACTACTACGATACTTATATGTGTAAAAACCGAGCTTTAAACTACATATATACATATTTAATACGAAAAAGGGCCCCTTACAAACTTTGGGCCCTGTGCAATCGCCCTTATTGCACTCCCTGCGGCTCGCCCCTGATGGTATACTACGAATGTACACACTACGGTTAGGACTTAGAATTCACAAGTTTGATTAAGCTCGAACTTGAATCTATAGCTTGATGATCATTTGTGATGTTGTCTTGAGTTATGTTGGTCACCCTTCTAGGACATTGATTGGTACCCAAACATCTAAGAGTTGCGAAATAACTAATAAGTGTATGTAAAGGTGAAGAAACAAGAATATAACGAAATGATTGATATTATAAAGCTCATGTAGTTTACAGGAGATTACAAGACTTGAGACCATCAAACTAAACAGTTTCGTTGGTGAGGAGTAGGGCAACGTAATTGTTCTCTCGGGATTCGTGACAACTGCATTTATTATCTCAATATGATGTACTTATAGGTGGCCAGAAATACCTAAAGAGTTTCGCTAGCGAAACATTTTGGGATGAGTTTTGCTGCGAAACAAAACAGTTTCACCAGCGAAACACATCTTAAATGCACCAAAACTCTTTACAACTTGATCTAAATACATTGCAAACTACATGACATGACTTAAAATACAAATTACAATCAATAAAGGTTTATTCTCTAACAAGTTACACATAAATAAGTTTTCAAAAGATTCATATAGAGCGGGCTCAATTAAACAATCTCAATTCAATACTTCACGTATTAGCTTGGTAAAGTTCGCAATGAGTGCTCAAATACGTCAACTTTTTCGATATATAATTACCTTGTACATTCTTATATAGGTTTGAAAAACATATATAATATATATGTGTGAATAAATATATGAAATGATTTACTATTAGAGTAGTCTTAGTTAATTTTCTTTATTTCTTTTAAAGGCTAAGTGTATTAAATGTAATAAAGTTAGCAATTTTGTTTTTATTTGTATCTAATTTTTAAAACATTTATTTTTGTGTATTCAAATCTTATTTTTCACTAATCGTGTAGTAATCGGATTTTTGTTTGTGAATTTTTCAAAAATTTAACCAGTTATACGATAACAAAAATCTGATTTGTTATGTTATCAGTGAAAAAAATAAAAGTTAAATATATACAATATTGTTTTTTAGAATTAAATGCATACAATAATAAATAAAAAAAAGTGTTACATTTTTATGTATTCATCTTTTTCTAGTTAAAGCTTAAGGTTACATGTTTTAGCTATTTTCATTCAAGTAAAACATATATTGCCGACCTTGTTTTGTTATTAAGCTGATTAAGATCTGAAAATATATAGAGGAAGTATTTATTAAAAATAATGAATATTTAATTATGTATAAAAAGTCAACTACGTGCTTAGGTGTTGGAACTCTCTTCTTACAGTTTTCACTAAAAATAATTTTATTTTATAATTAATTAATCTTGAGATTGAAGAAAATTAAAATTAACTGCATTTACACGTTTGCCGGCAACATGGGTGGTATATAGTATTCCTTATATGCTTCTAATTTCAGGTCTTTGAATTTGTTAAATATTGTATGTTTAAGATGATCAATATTATATTATATTTATAAAACATATAGGTATTAACTTGGCAATATTGCACTGAAATTTAAACATAATTTTGTTGCATCAACATGTACTTAAATATTTGAAATTTTGAAGGATTCATGTTCCCAGATTTCTAAACTTCAACATATATATGATGGTACGTAATTGTTTCCTTGTCAAATATACTATATGAGCTGCTGCTTAGTTCGCGGGCTACATATGCAAACAAATCGGTTGTACAACAAGACAACATAAGTTGTCTAAACGATCTATGTGAGATCATTCAAATTAGCTCAATATTTTAGTGGTGAAGCTATGTGGAGATAGGGGTAGGCTATTTTTCAATATATATATATATATATATATATATATATATATATATATATATGTCTTAGAGCATCCGTAATGCATGAACCTTTTCAAATTTATAACTCTGTCACATCACCATTTTATAAACTTCTAGTTTCTATAAACTTGTCATTTTACTCCTATAAAGTTTCTATAAACTTGTCATTTTACTCTTATAAACTTAATAAAGTTTATAAATAGGTCACACTTCCCTTCTTGTCTTCAAAATATACATGTAGAATAAAAATTTAACACATAAACTTTCTCTTTCTAAGGTTCATCCACATGAACTTTGAAATCCATCTTTCTATAAACTTTTATAAACTTGATCAAATAATGGTAAGTTTAATGTTATGGATGTATGTCATTTCCACATCACAATAAACCTTCTCTATAAACCTCCATTACGGACGTTCTTAGTGTTATATTTTTAAAAATTACAAGTCACTTACTTTTAGCTCACCTATTTTTCAAAACTAATTTAATTTAACTTTTAAATTGCTACTGAAGTTATTAGTTCTCATACGGGTACCAAATCTTCACCAATTTAAAATTATCACATTTTCATCCTTCATTTTCATAATAACAAGAAAGATATTGATGATGCTTATTATATAGAAAAATGCATTGTATAATCTAAAATATACGAATAACCTTATAACATTAAAATATCATTCAAGTTTTGTTCGACACTTTTCTATATAATAAGCATCCACTAACGAATGATATTTTAACATATCATTCAACCTTGAATGATATTTTAAAATATACGAATAACCTTATAACATTAAAATATCATCCACTAACGAATTTTTGGCTACGCTACTGGCTCCACCGACATATAAAACCTGCTACAATCCCATTAGCTAAATTCGAAACACATGGAGTGCCACACAACAACGTGGTCGCCACTCTTACGACTAGGCTTGGAGTATACGAAATACCTAGTGTCCCTACGTACCATAACGACCCAAACCATATTTTGGCTTGTTTCACAAAGACTGGTTTGGCTAGTACAAACTCCACGAAATTAACTCCAGACATGGTCTTCGTGGAATACCCTCATTATTAATTGTGATCGACCTCAAGTCATGTATGCACCTTTAACCCTAAAACTTCACACTTTATCTTCTTCATATCTTGTTAGAGATTTATTTCTCACACTAAAAATGATTTAGGGGCCAATCCCGCATTAATTTGACTTTTAGTTTGTTTTTAACATGTCAAGCTACCATCATAGTCACTCTCATAAGTCATTAATCCAAGTCCTCAATCCTAAGATTTTCACACCATCTCTATACTCAAGTAACTCGTCATACTACATTTGATCAATGAACTTTAACTATTGACCTCCAAAGCTTCGAAGATTAATCTTAAACGAATCAAACAATAGTCCTAAACGATTTACGGGAACTAATAACTTAATTAGGGACTATTATGTATCAAATCATACTCATATATTATAATGTAGCTAAAACACTGCGTTAATTATACTATATAATTCGGATCTTAATTAAGAATTCGTCTTCCATGATCTATATGGATATATTTAATTAGCAAATGACCATTCTTAAAAAAATCAAAAAGTAGATAAATAAGAACGAATAATAAATGTATGTGTGAAGGAAAGGGGGGCAGAATGTACGATTTGTCTCCCCAACGTGTGCGTGGGCTTTAATTGCATCTCACGTCCTCATAAATAATTTGACTATGACTAGATAATATGTAAAATAATATGTTGTGATGCACCGGGTTTTATACCCATGTGGGCTGAGGTCGTGGGTTCGACCTTTGTGGTCGTCGCAATAGCGTAATTTGACCCATGCCTCTTAAGGCACGCATGGCAAATTTTTTCCTTGAGACCCCCGTGGCACGTAATAGTTAATTGTTTGAAAATGTATTAAATTTTATATTTAAAACTATTGAATGCATTCATATTTAAATTGGTTTATTGTATGTATCTAAATTTCAAAAATCTCTATTAAATGTATCCAACTTTCAAAAATTTGGTATTGTATGTATTCAACAATATGTGTCATCCATATAATGTGGCACATAAGTTGCCACATCATCGTTTTGCTAAGATTTCATTGGTTGAATATATAAAATATCGATTTTTGAAAGTTAGATACATAAAATAGACCAATTTAAAGATAAATGTATACAATAGTTTTTTAATGTAAAGTTCGATACATTTTCAAATAATTAGCCCATACCTTAATAATTAATAAACGAATTTACCAATTTTGAAAAGAAAAATGTGGAAAAAATCCCAATTGCATTATTTATTACTTTTATTGCACTAAATGGTCCATTGACCACATTATAAACTATCACTACCTATACTTAAAACTAAAACATTTGAACATCTTTGAAAAAAAAAATTGACATTCTAATTAGTAAATTATTTAAACCCTGATATTTTTTTTTCCGTTTATGTTTGTTTAGACATCTAAGTTTCCTAGTAGACAAAGGTTGAAATTACTTGTTACAAAATTATATATAAGGCTCCATTTTTGTATCGTCAATTAGGGTTTCGAAACTTGAAATTTATAAGTCTGTATGCTCAGCTCGAGGCTAATTTAACTCGGATCCCATATCAAAAGGTATACGAGATCACGACTCCCATTTATTGAAACTATGTCAATTATTGTAGTAAACAACATATTATTTTACAATTATATGAACAAACGGTACAATGTCACGTTTGATCTAAATTATGAACCAAGATTACTTTTTGAAAGGCAAAACACCGAAGGAATTGAAGATATTTAACTTTTTATTATTTTCGGTATAGCACAACTTAATCATGAACCAATATCACTTTTTGAAAGGCAAGAACACTAAAGGAATTGAATTATTTTTGATATAACACAAAACTTTATAATCTTTGAATATCAAGATCCAAAATGTTGAGTACTAGTGACTTCCCGAGAATAATAATAATTGCGAAAATAGACAAAATAGTTAAAAACTTAAAATCCTTCTAAAATTAATCATGCAGTCATCCTATAATAGCTCATACATAAAAAACAAACATAAAAATGATTAAATGAACTAAGGTTTTCATATAATCAAGCAAAGTAACTTGATACATTATTATTAGGAATAGTACTAGTACTATAACCCGAAGTGCTAGATGGAATCCCATAAAGATGAACCGAAGACGAGGAAGATGATGAAGAAGATGACGAAGAAGAAGACGAGATAACAATGGAAGGTGGTGGAGGTGGCGGTGTTGGTGGTGCGGGGATTGTTGAGAGCTGAGCCGTGGTGATTGGGCAAGAAGGAACCAAAGTAGAAGCAATAATATTGATGTCATGAGTATTGGCAGCAGCTTCTCTATATTTGTATCTCAAAATTTCTGACCTAACTGTATTGAGATCAGCTTGTAAAGATTGAATTTGTTGTTGTAATGCGGAAATTGCACCCATGCAACCATAGATTGGATCTCGTAGCCTTACATTTGCTTCGTATACTAAACTGTTTGCGGCGTCTGCTCTTTGGCTTTCAGGCACTTCCTAACAAATTAAATAACAAAAAAAAACTTAGGATTAATGGATTATATATAAACCCTAATAAAATCTAAACTATAACCATTGCTATGAATACATCAATAGGCAGACATTACAATTAATATTTGATTAATAGAAAGCAAGAAAATAATCAATTATTTTTCCCCAAATAATATATCTAATTTTGTATAAATTTTAGAGTTATAAGCTTGTAACTTTTTGCCCAAGTGGTATATGTAATAGTCATATCTTCGATATACTTTTATTTTGTTTTGGGGTTGCGACTTGCGAGTAGATTATAACTTCTAGCTTCTTGATAGGTTTTTAATATATATGTCGCTAAAAAAAGTTATGTTCACTATATTGTATGTTTTCGTTATCTCTAGTTGCTTTTCTCAAGAAAAACAAATAAACATAGAAAACCCTAGATAATCTTGCCTTGAATATTCAAGATTCAAACTCAAGACTTTTAGGTTATTGTTAGTTAGTTTCAAACTTATACAAATGAGCTAATTATATAAAAAAATATGGCAAATAATAAATTGTATAGAGAAACTCAATAAAAAGGGGAGCATTCATACCATGAGCAACTTAGAGACGTTACTTGCACCAAAGATTTTGTGAACAGCAGCAAACTTATGAGGTTCATGAGGTGAGAAATAAGGCGAAAATGGACACTCTTCTGCACATCTTCTTCGAAGCAACTTACACGCGGCACACGGTGTGATCGTATTCAAAGTCCCCGGGGCCGGAATCAAAATCTGTCTCCTTCCCATTTGAGCACTTGTCGTGTTAATATATGCATCTATCTCTCGTTTTATCCTCTTCCCTGCATCATCATAGAATTCCCTAATAACAAAAATCATTAAATCATCAAAAACAAGAAAGTTGGTTGGTCAAATGTGTACATCAAGCATGTAACTTTGTTTGATATATATATTTATCTTCTTAATAGTGATAAGGGGGTGTTTAGGATTGCTTATTAAAACAACATAGCTAGCTCCTTATGATATTTTGATACATAAGATAATCGGTTTTGAGGTGTTTCTCTTTTTTTTCCTAGGAAGACAAACACCAAAAGAGTTGAAGCTGGTGAAAATCGAACCTCTGACCTCCTCTAAAGAATCACAAGTGTTCATCACTCAACCAGCCAGTCTGATTATATATCAACTGAAATAAGCAACTTGATGTTGCTTATTCCAAAACTTAAGCAAATAAATATAGTTTTTACAAGAAATCTCAAACACCCCCTTAGTATCTTAAAAGAAGAAACTAGCTTACATGAGTTGAATCTAAAGAAGGATATGCTATCTTTCTCTGAACATTCAAGAAACCTGCCAATGAAGAGAGAGAGTTAAAGAGGAGAGAGAGAGAGAGAGAGGGTTTGAAGGAGGGAGAAGAAGCATCAAGAGGAAGAGGAAAATAGTGCTTTAAAGGCAAGGAAAGTAATGGATTTCTTCCAAAATATAAAAATGTATAAATCATTAAATGATTATTAATGTTAGGTCTAAGTTGGACTAACAATATTTTTATTCAAAGGGTTCATGTTTCATAGTTCATACCCAACAAAAAATGTAAAACATTTTTTTATAAGTTCGTTCACTATAACAAATGTGTTATATATCTACAAACATTTTTAACAAACTTTTAAGAAATGTGTGAAAGAAAATTATTTTGTTCGCAACTGAAAGAGAAATTATATGTATAGAGACGAAAAATATAAAAACATAAAACTCTAACAATTTTCATATCTATAGTTAAGAGGAAAGAGTGGGAATTTATAAATACATATAAATATAAATATGTTAATACATGCATAAAAGTATTGTACTGACAAATTTGTTACACTTTAATCTCCGCTTTTATCTTATAAATGGAAATAAGGTGTAACAAATTGATATTTAACTTAAAAAGTTGTATATGTTTGCATGTGTTGCAAATGTTTTTTTTTTTTTTTTTTTTTTTTTTTTTTGCAATAAATATACAAATATAAGTGTTAATAAAAGTTATTTTCTATTTTTTTAGTACTTGATAGTGTTAGTAGGTGATGGCTTATATTTATAGCCTATCAATCCTAACATTTGGGTTCGGCCCACTAAATGTGACAAAAGGGCCAGAACCGACACCAGAAGCCCCGCGACCAGGAAAAATGGCCCGGCACCTGGCCCCGTGTCCGGGAACCAGGCCGTGTCCGGGAATCAGTCCGGGAGCCAAGCCCGTGTCCCGGCAATGTCCCGGGAGCCAAGCCCGTGTCCCGGCAATATCCCGGGAGCCAAGCCCGTGTCCCGGCAATGTCCCGGGAGCCAAGCCCGTGTCCCGGCAATGTCCCGGGAGCCAAGCCCGTGTCCCGGCAAGTGTCCGGGAGCCAAGCCCGTGTCCCGGCAATGTCCCGGGAGCCAAGCCCGTGTCCCGGCAAGTGTCCGGGAGCCAAGCCCGTGTCCCGGCAATGTCCCGGGAGCCAAGCCCGTGTCCCGGCAAGTGTCCGGGAGCCAAGCCCGTGACCCGGCAGTGTCCGGGAACTTGGCCCCGTGTCCCGGCAATGTCCGGGAACCTGGCCTCGTGTCCCGGCAGTGTCCGGGAGCCAAGCCCCGTATCCCGGCAGTGTCCGGAAACCTGGTCCCGTGTCCCGGCAGCGTCCGGGAACCAGGCCCCGTGCCCCGGCAGTGTCCGGGAGCCAAGCCCCGTGTCCCGGCTGTGTCCCGGCACCTAGCGCCCCTGTGTCTGGAGATCTGCCGATCAGTCCGACACTCATGGCCTGGCATGTATAAGGATTTGTGTAGACCAACACTGATGCTTTGGAGTTCGTCTCACAGTACCATACTCCTGACATCCTACCAGTCAGACACTCAAGCCTAATCCTTGAGTGTAACCGTCAGAGCATTAATAAAGTTATATTAATGACATAGACGTTAATAGCCATTGGAATCCTATTGATGAGCCATAAATGGTCATCATTGCCATACGTTGTTAATACCTGGAAGTGTTGGGTATAAATACTTAACACTTCAGGTTTTGGAGACAACTTCATCATCTTCCTCACATACTCACTGACCGGAATACTTAAGCATATTCCGTCAAGCCCTTCCGATCAATCTCTTGTCCACCTTAGACTCGCCAAGAGTCTGTTAGGTTTGCACTGCTTGAGCAGGAGGCCAAGAGAGTGATCAATCTAACCCAAGTTACTGAGCCTGTCAATCCTTGCTCAAACATTGGCGCCATCCGTAGGACACGTTTTAGCAACGGTGTTTTATCTTCATTTCCAGATTTTCACAAAATTTTTTCTTTAATTCACTTCTTCTTTCATCATGGAAGACATGAACTCTTCACCAATAATTTCCTCAGCCCCAGAAGTAACTACCACAACACCACCGCCAATGACTACTGTAACCCCTTCCCCAGTGACTGTTGTGACCACATCCCAAGTTGAAGGGAGTACCACCCTGATACCAACGACTGTTTCGTCACCTCGTGCGTTTGTTTCATTGCCTATTCCATCCAGTCCATTCATACCAGACATGGAGACAGACATGACGTTTGAAAGAGGTCCTATGGGGAGGACAGGCAGACACGGATTTTCCGCCTTGGAGGATTGGACATTAGGGGATTCAGGTCCTGCCCGCCTGTATCGATCAACAACCACTGGACCTTTGTATTCTACAAGGGTGTCCGGAGCTAGTGCATCTGCCATACCAACCCCAAACGTGCCAAGTTTTCAGATCCCCATGTCTCGTACCTCAACACTGCACGAAGAAGCCGTTGAAGCCTCTAGACAGGCTGTCCCAGAACTTCCTGGCTTTGAAGCCCCTAGGCAGCCTGCCTCAGCGGGATCCCAACCCGGCACTCAAGGAACATTTCAGAATATCCAAGGAGCAGCATCGGTCCCGGCACCAACCTCATCTAATCACCTCCTGGCTCAACTATTGGCATCCCTGCAGCCAGCACCACCACAGGTAATCCCCCAACAATCCGAAACAGATGTCCTGTTGACACAGTTGGCGGATCGCCTGAGACAGAACGCGCCCACACCGATGCCACCTCAAAATCCCAATTCAGAGTTATTACGACTGTTGCAGCAACTAGCAGAAGGAGAAATGACAAGAGAAGCTATTATGCCTATATCAATAGTAAGTTCGAAATTTTGTGACTGGGTGTCAAGATATCCGATGCCAGACAAACAGAAGGTCCCCTCCATTGTAGGCACTTATGATGGCACAAGGGATCCAGACGACCATATGGCCTTGTTTGAGCAGGCCATCATGACAGAAAAATGGGTAGACCCGGTAGCCTGTAAAATGTTTCCAGGAACATTGCAAGGGTTTGCCAGAGATTGGTTTGCTGGCCTTCCAGAAAGGAGCATTAGAGACTTTGCTGATCTAAAGGCAAAGTTTGTATATCAATTTTTTCAGCAAAAGAAACAACGCAGGACACATCTGGAGGCCCACCTAATCCGGCAGAAGGAAGGGGAAGCTTTGCGAGATTTCATCCTGCGGTACACACAGGAATGCCAAAAGATCCCAGGTTTGCCAGAAAGCCAACAAATTTCAGGTTTCACCTTTTCCCTCTTGCCTGGTCAGTTGCAGGAAAAGCTTGCAAAAAGGACTCCCGCCACCTTCAAGGAAGCCACAGATAGAGCATATGACTTCTTAAGATCAAGGGAAACTGTCTCTTTGGCAAGAGGGGTGGCTGGAAAGAAGGACAAGCTTTGGAACGGTGGGTCAGCGTCAGGTAGACAGGACCAACAGCGGGAAGATAGGCGAAATGACAGACGGGATAACAGCGGCAACAGAAGGTTTAGCCCTTATGACAAAACTTCATCCGAGCCATTTCTCAACAAGACCCCGAAAGAGATCCTGCAGACAGAGCGTGTAGGCTCTACTTTTAAACCTCCACCACAAATGGCACACAGGTCCGGTACAAAAAACATGAACATGTACTGTGAATTTCACGAGGACCATGGACATGACACCAATACCTGTCGGGAATTGAAAGGAGAGATAAGAAGGGCGCTGGACGAAGAGAAGTTGGAACACCTAGTGCCAGCTGCCAGAAAACAAACCAACAGGACCCCAACCCAGAAAACGTATGCCTGGCAAAAGAAGGGGG
The DNA here is from genome assembly GCA_910822075.1 of Senecio squalidus. NCBI lineage: Eukaryota > Viridiplantae > Streptophyta > Magnoliopsida > Asterales > Asteraceae > Senecio > Senecio squalidus. The sequence goes on from CAJVGC010000508.1 coordinate 5,070,649, forward strand.
AGGATACTGAACGACCGGGACCGCCAGAAGGTCACATCTTCATGATTGAAGATTAGATATACATAAACTAAACCTAGATCAAGGTCTGATAAACTTTTATTCTATATTTTCTTGTTTTGTCGAAATTTAATCTTTATTTCTGTCAAGGACATGGATACCATGCCTTATAATAAAACGTTTGGTCTGATATTATCCCAATTATGCACTGCATTATCTTTCTACTTTTTGAACATTGTTCAAACATCACAAGCATAAGGCCAAATAAGACACTCATGTCTAAGCCAAAACATGCAAACACGTCTTTTCATCTACTTGAGAAAAGATAAGCACTTCCCATAGGGAAGCGACATACCTCGCGAGTAATACAAATAAACGGTTAACCAAATAATATATCACTGATATAATACGCTTAAATAGCAAACAAGTAATAAGATAAATATCCAACGGATAAACATTTATTATTAAAAAGAAATCACTCATAGAGTCAAACAAAATATCCAAAACATAAAGCTTATAAAGCTGATATTCATAACAGAAAGGGAAAATGTTCAAACATATAAAAAAGAACAAAAACTACACTGGTGGCATAGACACTGGTGGTGTAACAATAGCAAGAAGATCCTCAATAGAAATGTTCAAGTCTTGGACAATGCGCTCCAGAATAGGAAAATTTTTCTTTTCAAACAAAGCATTAGCAGCTCGCATCTGACTTTGTACCAAAGGATCAAGAAAGGGTAGCACTGCATCACCAGCAACGGATCGCAACTTGGTCCCTACAATGTGTTTGCCAAATGCATGAGCAGCCCGATTAACTTCCAACATCAAATTCATCACATCAGGATGATCAAGTAATAGCTTGAACAACTCAGGAAACACAGCAAGAAGGTCTTTTCTACCCTGGACGGCCGCATCAAGTTGCTGGCGCTGAGACTCAACTGCCTGTCTCTCAACCTCTAAAGACTTGGTCACTGTCGCCAACTCCTTATCCTTTGCAGCCAGGATATCTTCATACTCCTGCGTCTTCCTTACCAATCCATCCCTCTCTTTCTCTAAGTCGGACATCTTGGCAGAAAGATCACTAATCTCCTTGTCCCGGCTGGATACAATCTCACGTTCGGCCTCAAGATCTTTCCTAACCACAGCAAAAGTGTCCACCTCTTTCTTCAGATCCGAATAATTAACTTTCAATTTTTCATGATCTTCACATATACGCTGCCTAGCAAGTATATGTCCCATAAAGCCATGAAAAAGGCTCATATCAGCATCATCCAACAATTCAGAAGTTCCTTGCAGCTTTGACTGCATAACAAGTTGAGGAGGAACAACATTGTCCATGAAATCCCTAACAGATCCAACAGTTTGCCCATTGTCACCCACACAAAATGACCAGGCAGGCACAAAACGTTGACCAGATGGCGTGCCAACAAATGCAGCAGGCTGAACAGTATTGCCACAAGCAGGAAGAGCCATGATAGTAGATCCATGGGGCGCCATCTGAAGGCCCCCGTAACGCCTTACAAGATTTGTTCCAAGAAGTGGAGAAGCAGGGAACAACACTTTTTTCGATTTGGGTGTAGGAAGCTCGTAATCCTCAACATTTATGGATGACCTCTTTCCTAACACAGATGGACCATCAAAGCATGGCTGTTGACCATCGTCAGATCCAATATCCTCCAACTCAACTGCATAAAAGAAAGACAAGTTAGTTACTACACACAGCGAAAAATATTCATAACTCATAAGTACCTTGTCTCTGACAAGAAGAATCCTGCTCTTCAAGCATGTAACCATTGGGATCAAAATCATCACCTACACAAACAAAAAACATCAGTTATATATAGCTATTATTTAAATAGACCAAAAAAGGTTTGAAATAATACCAGCAGGGGATACTACGAGATCTCCATCCTCAGTATTCTCTGGAAGCGGAGGCCTAACCTCCAGGCCCTGCCCCTCTCTTCCTGTAGGAGAAACACCAGGGACATCAACACCAGCTACTTTGTACATCTGGCAAGCTACGGCAGGCGGATGATCATCTACTTCACATGCTTCATTCCCCACTAAGAAATCTAGCAACCCCATAACTGCAAGAAAGAAACGATATAAATGACAATCAACTTCACGAAATAATAAAGACAAAAAAGGATATTACAGAGACCCACGTTTCTTTGATGTCTTCGACACAATGACGGGAACCGTCTCCTCTTCAACATCCTTAATAATTCCAGCCATCGCCAGCACCCCTTCGGGGCATATCCTATACCTCACAGACATACGGCGGAGGCGTGCATATGCCGCCGCCTTAGGAGCTGAAAGCTCGGGGAGTTCATTTACTCCGTTGGGTATCTTAGATGGCCAGCTAAAAAGGGCACTTGACCAAAGCTTAATAAACGATCTATCCACGAAAATAAAGTCAAACCGCCAGTTCTTAAGACTATCGGGAGGATTCTCAATTAGTTTCCATTCTTTGCTTCTCTCTCTCTGGGCTAAACCAATCTCTAGATTTACACAGTTTATAAAAATGCCTAAACAAATCTACAGAACAAACAATTTTCATACCCACCAACAGCATCTCAAACATTATAACCTTAGCAGCACCTACAGGATGCATTTGGGCAAATCCAATTTTGTAGTGAGTTAGCACTTTCATATAAAAGGAGCTACATGGAAATCTAAGGTTTGAATGGGTAAGAAGGTTAGTGTATAAAGTAATTTTTCCTGACGGAGGCTCAGTGGCACGTTGGTCTATGGTAGGCGCTACAGGATTGAAGGAACTAAGGCATGGAAACCTAGTTATTAAATCCGCTAACTTAACATCATCAATGCCACTACTGCATTTCCTAACCTCTTTCTCTTTTCGGGAAGCCATTTCAGCTTTTTATAACAAACTGCTACAATTCAAATAAGATAAATATAAGACTCAGGTTGCGAAGATGGAAAAAACAACAATAACTTACACGCAAAAAACGGCGCTTCTGATTGGAAGAGAGGCCTCCGTTACAAATAAAAAAAAAAAAAAAAAGGAAAGGCAAAAAAAAATTTCGCCGGCACAAAGGGCCGGCTATATGCCGGCTAACAAAACCAAGTCGCCGGCACAAAAGTGCCGGCTATATGCCGGCTACCGAGCCTAAGTCGCCGGCACAAAAGTGCCGGCTATATGCCGGCTAACAAAGCCAATGCCGCCGGCACAAAACTGCCGGCTACATGCCGGCTAACAAAGCCAATTCCGCCGGCACAAAACTGCCGGCTATATGCCGGCTAACAAAGCCACCAAGTCGCCGGCACAAAACTGCCGGCTATATGCCGGCTAACAATTTAACCAAGTCGCCGGCACAAAGGGCCGGCTATATGCCGGCTGCCGGCTAACTAAAAAAAAAAAAAAAAAAAAAAAAAAAAAAAAAAAAAAAAAAAAGAGAAAACTTACCGAAAAGCAGAAGAGTTAGGCTTCAAAACCTAATTTTTAAAACCTAACTGGGGGGCATGATAGGTGATGGCTTATATTTATAGCCTATCAATCCTAACATTTGGGTTCGGCCCACTAAATGTGACAAAAGGGCCAGAACCGACACCAGAAGCCCCGCGACCAGGAAAAATGGCCCGGCACCTGGCCCCGTGTCCGGGAATCAGTCCGGGAGCCAAGCCCGTGTCCCGGCAATATCCCGGGAGCCAAGCCCGTGTCCCGGCAATATCCCGGGAGCCAAGCCCGTGTCCCGGCAATGTCCCGGGAGCCAAGCTCGTGTCCCGGCAATGTCCCGGGAGCCAAGCCCGTGTCCCGGCAAGTGTCCGGGAGCCAAGCCCGTGTCCCGGCAATGTCCCGGGAGCCAAGCCCGTGTCCCGGCAAGTGCCCGGGAGCCAAGCCCGTGTCCCGGCAGTGTCCGGGAACTTGGCCCCGTGTCCCGGCAATGTCCGGGAACCTGGCCTCGTGTCCCGGCAGTGTCCGGGAGCCAAGCCCCGTATCCCGGCAGTGTCCGGAAACCTGGTCCCGTCCCGGCAGCGTCCGGGAACCAGGCCCCGTGCCCCGGCAGTGTCCGGGAGCCAAGCCCCGTGTCCCGGCTGTGTCCCGGCACCTAGCGCCCATGTGTCTGGAGATCTGCCGATCAGTCCGACACTCATGGCCTGGCATGTATAAGGATTTGTGTAGACCAACACTGATGCTTTGGAGTTCGTCTCACAGTACCATACTCCTGACATCCTACCAGTCAGACACTCAAGCCTAATCCTTGAGTGTAACCGTCAGAGCATTAATAAAGTTATATTAATGACATAGACGTTAATAGCCATTGGAATCCTATTGATGAGCCATAAATGGTCATCATTGCCATACGTTGTTAATACCTGGAAGTGTTGGGTATAAATACTTAACACTTCAGGTTTTGGAGACAACTTCATCATCTTCCTCACATACTCACTGACCGGAATACTTAACCATATTCCGTCAAGCCCTTCCGATCAATCTCTTGTCCACCTTAGACTCGCCAAGAGTCTGTTAGGTTTGCACTGCTTGAGCAGGAGGCCAAGAGAGTGATCAATCTAACCCAAGTTACTGAGCCTGTCAATCCTTGCTCAAACAGTACTTATAAAATAAATTAACGTTTACACCATTATAAATACAAACAAAATAAACAGCTTTTATAAGTTTTAAAACAATGAAGAAATATATAATACGCAGAAATGATTGTTATTTATAATGGTCAGAGTTTATATTTTTGATACGACTTCACAAGTAGATTACTGATACTGGGTGTTGTTATATATACTCGTTTTTGTGACCTAGACACAAAACTCAACCTTGCAAAAGATTAAAGACATCTTTTTTCATGTGATCTAGATAATTATCATGAAAATATTGTTATTGTTACACTTAACATTTGATCATGTCACATATTTAGGTGAAGCTACTTAGTAATTACATTGATATAATATAACTTTAAAAATATTTTGTACATTTTTATAGTAGGGTGAAGTGTGTTAAATTAAATGTCACCCACGTGCGGGTAATTGCGGGTGTTGACTTTCATGACAAAGAGTAGCTGTGAATTTGTCACACATTGAAAAGTATACCCTTCCTTTTACGACTTCTTGTGCTTAATAATTTACGACTTTTATTTAACTTGGATTTTTGTCCCGCGCATGTTATGTCGGGACAAAAATATATTTAGGGTAAAAATGAATATAGTTATAGTTATTTTATATAATAACGTAAATCTAAAATAACATCTAAAACTTATATATTAGAAGTTAATCAAAATATATAAAAAAAAAAGATTTTAATAGAACCAAATCAGTCTAGTCTCAAATTTAATTGATAAAAAACAAATATTTTTTATAAAGTTATAAACATATAGATTTAAATTTAATGGTTCATTTTAAATGCTACTAAAGCCAAATTAGGACTATATGACAAAAATAATAATAATAACAAAAAGATCCTGTTGAGAACGATGTATAAGAAAATAAAACTTATATTAAAACGCTATCACGTTTAACATTTGATTTGTTTCATAAAAATACAAAAAAGTATTTGAAAAAGCATTATAATAAATAAATATAAAATAGTCTTCATGAACTAAAACAGGATATATTTGTTTTCGTGGAAAATAAATAGGAAAACACTTTAAATCACTGGTCCCCGAATTATATATTTTTGTATATATTTTAGAAAGACTAAAACTAGTTTTAATATTTGATTTTCTATAGATAAATAGTAGGGGTGTAAATGAGACGAGTTTGTTTCGAACCTTATATGTAAAGTTGGAACTCGGGTCGTAACATATACCTCTAGCTCGACTTCGGCTCGTTTAAATAAATATATATCATTATATTATACGTACTTATATAAATAAAAGCTCGTTTAGGCTTGTGCGCTTAGTGTACGAAGTTCGGTCTTGAATCGAGCCTCTTATGAGTCTAGCTAGCGTAGCTCACGAGTAGTATGGCTCATTTTCACCACTAATAAATAGAGAAGTCATTATTAAATTTTGAGTAAAGAAAAACTTATAATTGCGAATACTTATATTGATATAATTTTCATCCAACTTTTAATCAATTTAAGCAATATATCTTAATTTAACGGAGTTTGATCTACATTATGTATGGGTAAAACAAGTTAACGAAGAGGGTTTTTTCCTTCGGTGTTATTCTAAAAACGAGTATTTGACTTAAATGTACGTGATGTAACTTGGGTCCCCTTAACCGTTTTAAACTTCTTTTTTATCTGACAACTTAAGATGTTTAGATAAGAGAAACATGATACTTCTATAATATCATAAATATGTCTTAACAGTATGTCCCTTTGGAATGGTTTGATCTACATCATTCACATTAGACGTATACTTCCATTTTGTACAAATATTAGGGCCTAGTTATAACTGACGATAAAAAAATTGGATTGAACGTGTCCCGATTTTGGCTATCCAGTTCGGTAATTTTGCACATCCTAGCTACTGTCATAAGCATTCATGATCTTCGAAGAGAATATTTAGAAAAGGCTACACTTCCAAACCCTACATGAATATTGTTTAAACTTTTACCACTTAACACATTCATGTATGTGGTGTAAGGTAGAAAAATATGAGATTTGTTGAAAGTATGTTAGATTAAAACCAATTAAGTGTTACTTAACTAGTTTTACTAGTTTAATCGATACGAGATGTGTCGTTAATAAAAAGAAATAAAAAATTCTTTATTATTATTATTATTATTATTATTAGAATAGAATGATAATTTCATGTTTTATAATATGGTTGACCCGTATTTTAAGGCTAATAAGTCGCACCCTTGTTCAAAATTATAAACCCTGCTCACTCTCACCTACAAGTTTGAAGTTTTATTATAAGTTTAAACATGAAACAAAAATAATAAATTTCATTTTCTTTTTCATATGGGCCACCAATAAAATTATCAAGATATGTTGGGGCCCATCTTAGGCCCATATCTCATTTGCAAGAATTTCCATGTTTCTACAATTATCACTTGATCATGGACTTTTTGTTTCAGAAAAACAAAGTCATTCAATAGTTCAAGCAAGTGAAAATCGAATACGAGTCTTCTTTCGAGTTTCCCAATTGTTTAAGTTCATAGCATTTGATCATTTGTAGTTTGTACCATATCAATCGACAACGATATGTAAGATAAGTTATCAAACAGGTAAAAAAGACAAGCATCCGGTTATACCTCTTGCACTACAACAGAAATAACGATAAGTAGAGGATGCGAGTTTTCTGTTAAAAGAAAAACATAATAAGGTAAATGAATATACATGATTTAGTTACCCTACAGTAATTAATAGGTACCCAAGTGAAATTTGAATCATATGCCACATTTTTAGGATCAACATTCAAAAGATACATACTTAAAAAAAATACTCATATGGAATAATAATTTTCATAATGTACAAATGTTTGATCTGATAACCATACTAGAAAATCATTACAATTTGATTTCATGCTCTATAAGCCACTGATCTTTGTTCTTGAAACGTTGCGAAACAAATTACAGACGGTTACTCTAATTGTACAACATCTCACGACATATTTTTGCACATTTATATTTTATTCGAGTATCAATGTATCAGAGGTAAAAAGAACTAAAAGGAACAAAACAACCCTTTTCGTTGTGTAACATACAACTTAAAGACTTAGAAGGGACCTGACTTACACACATGCCGTTGTGGGGTTGCTCTACGACGCCTTATACGGAAACAAAGAATCGAATCAGGTGACTTGGGTCGATCTTGATCTTCAAATGATTTTCTATGACTTTCCATATGGTTGTGACGTGTGTAGGAAGATGATGTGGAATCCGAATAAGATGAAGGGGAGAACAAATAAGATGATTCGGAAGAAGCTGATGAACGAGGAGAATTTTGGGTTTTCCTAGTGGATGTAAGTTTAGGGAGGACAGCATGTAGAATACCTCCTTTCGGTTTTGAGTTCTTTTCGCTAGGTGTTGTTGGAGAGTTGAAGAGAAAAGATGGTGGTGGTGTTAATGGCGGTAATGGGGATTCACGAAACCTAACTCTAGGTGTACCTGGTTGCGATTCCCATTTAAATGGAACTGCAACCGGTGCACCGCCATAATACACTTCTACCAGAGAAGAGTGATGTTTTGACATCTCGTTTGATAATCGCCCTGAACTATTGGAGAATCGTCTCTCTTCTTTTGTTTTGATGCTCAGTAAAGAAGGAAGATCCGAACTACCCGAAAGTGTTTTCATCTTTACCTTTATGACTTGAAGCTCAAGTCAACTAAAAAATATTTGAAATGTTTTGAAAACTACAATGGATCAAGGATATAGAATGGTTGGGTGATTTGAACTCTTCATTAGGAAATTCTCACATAGGGCTATGAGCTTGGTTACTTAAATATAGTTAAGTTCCCAATACACATTCCTCTCTCTTTAATATTAATATATATTAGGGGAGATCGACGGGGGGCGTTTGTTTCAAAGTGAGGAATGAGAAAAAGAAAGGGAAAGGTAATGTAAGAGGGGTTAATCATTACTCAGTTTTACTATCCTCGTTTTGTTGAGTAATAGTTTATTGTCTATAAATGGATAATATAGATAATGATTGATTATAAAATAACAAACCAACCACTATTAATCATTCCATTACCCATTACTCACCCTCTAATACCCCCAACCAAGCATCCCCTGAGTGATGAATACTAGTGGTTTTCCAAACGGGATTTTGGGTTCGATTCGTACCAGCTTTAACTTTTTGGATGACTTTACTCGGATAAAAAGAAAACTTTAATCTGACACCGATGTAACGCTAACATGTTAAAAGCTACTATAAGAAGAGTTTCATATCATGTGAAGAACCCCAAGAAACAAGCTTTTAGGAACTTTTTATTATTGAAAAATAGTAGTTGAATCTAGAGTCAAACATAAAAAAGGTGATTAAAAAAGAGAGAAATGACACCAACAATGTTGAAGTTATTAATGAGAAATGCAAGAAATAGAACATGTGAGAGCGTTAATGAAGGGTGCACATGTGATTGTCACTTGAGCAAGCATTTTCTAGTGTGCAAGTTCAAACCCTTTAAGGGTTTGTATTGGTTTGAATTTTGAAATCTAGATTGCTAATTAAAGCACTAAGTCAAAACTCTAATTTCTAGATTTGTAATATATGAGTAAATGGTGTTTAGATTATTTTACTTGATATCATTCTTCATTCTTCATGTTAATGCTCATGTGTTATACCTAATACTATAAGAAAAATAAGCGGGGAAAAGGCATTTTTCAAATTTCGTGATTAGATTCACCTCGTAAACCTTGTACTGCTATAATCACAAGTTCACCTAATTACGTCGTTAATAAAAAATAACTAATTTTTTTTTATTGAAATGGTTAACAGCCATAGCAACGAGCCTTAAAAGTTGTGGTACTAAAAAAGCCGGAAATTATACTAAAGCTTTGAGAAATCTCTATATTAATTAACTGGCCACAATGTTAAGATTTCATGTATATCACTATTAAACACAAATTTTAACTTCTTTTTTTTTCTTCTTTTTCTTTTTAGCTAAATGTGATTTGCAAGCATGTTCATTCGTTAATGCAAGACAGTTGAGTAACTAACTCAAAGTATATCGTTATCACTTGATTTGATTCCTCAACTTCTCTGTAGCCAAAGACAAAAAGAAAGTTTAACTATAACGACAATGTCATACGACTATACACATTGTTAATCGGTCGTTTTCCTTGCATCACCATACATTTATTTCAATATTAATATAACTTAATCTAGTGATTTCTTCAATTAAAAGCAAGATTTGGATGATCATTTATATATGTGTTCACAACTCAAGATATATGGATAGCATATTTAATTAGAATTAGTAATTTTTCCATAATATGAATTAAAGTACATTTTCATATAATAATAATAAGAAGAATATAACAGATAAACTACCAATACATAAACTAACGAAATGTTGAAGGGTCTCTTTCTTCTAGTATATCTTAATTACTTAAATTTGTACATGTTTCTTGGCTTTTGGACGAAGCTTTCTATTAATAGAATAACAATGGCTTTTTGATTTCTTTACAATAATAATTGCATTCATTTTGTCAAATGAGGATGTAAAGTGTAAACTATCGATCTCACGCCTAAACCAAACTGCATCAAAGAAGGTTTATGGAGCGAAATTTCCCATATAGATTACTAACAATACGCTGCCTAGAAGCATAAAAAGTGGTCCTGCAATGAATTGGTTGTAAGTTGTGACGTCAACTCCCAAAAAGAACAAATGTGTGTGATTATTTGTCGATCCAACTTTTCTAGATATATAGATAGAGTGATTGAGAACCTATAGATTTTCTATAGGTATACAACTCGAGTCATATTGTCAAACAATACATGGCAGCGAAAATAGGACCACAAAGGAATAATTAACTTAGAGTTATATATCTGTTTAAATAACAAACAAATGATGAGGAGTTGAGGACCAAATATGACAGTTGGCAGACTTGTTAATTGGCCAATTGGATAAAGGAGACTGGGTTGAAATAAGCCCAAATAAAAATGGACCTAACATTTTTTATATTCTTAGATTTCGGGCTCTGCCTTATTTAGTTGGAAAAACATGCGACGAGATTTCACAATGATGTGGACGGACCATGTTTCAAACAAAATAGGCCGTTTGTTCCAACCGATTTTCCCAATTTTGGTATTACCACCTTCAAATTTCATCATTTTTCGTTTAATTATGATTTAAACATGTGAATTTACAAATGTTGACATATCACACAATGGCTTAGATGTGTTAATGTCATAGGTTAGTTGCTTGGTTTTTATTTCATGATTGATGAGAATATTTGTTCTGTTTAGTTTGGTTCAATTTTTTTTTTTTTTTTTTTGAACGGTAATGTTAGTGATTAGGGGTCACAGTTTCATCCAATTGAGCAGTATGCAACTCACGAATTTTATACCAAAGTTAGTTATCTCCTAATATTCAGACGAACCACCAATGAGGCAAACCTCAATTCGCTTGGTTCAATTATGTATACCAATTCATTGCATAATTATAGATTATTGTAAATGTGTACGGCCCCATAAGTATTCTTTTTGGGCCTAGAAAAACTTTTTAAGATATCATTTGTCGACCACGGCGTGGTCCGAGTTGATTATGTGAAGTGGTCACTCTCACTCCATTATATCCGTGTCACACCTTACATTTGTCTTTTATACATGTTTTATTTTTTTCCAAACCTCCCACTGTCCCACATATTATATCATTATATTTTTTTGTTTCTTTTCGTTTTAACCTATTTTGCGAGTCGACTTATCTCAAATTAGACAATCTATTTTGAGGGTAGTCCAGAATTATTATGTTTTAACCTATTTTGCGAGTCGACTTATCTCAAATTAGACAATCTATTTTGAGGGTAGTCCAGAATTATTATGGATGAACTCCGTAGCCACAAGGGATATATATATATATTTTCTCGTGTAAATCAAACTTAAAACCTACATATATTTTTATCTTTGAAGACCATACTTTTACCATTTAAACACCACATTTATAAATATGATTATTATATCTCATATCTACCGTAATATTCTATTTCGAAAAATACCTTTATTCCACAAATAAGTCATGTTTTTTAACAACTCTATTAGTTACAAAAAGATTAGGTGGGTGGTCTAACACCCCAACTCACATGACACTATCTCTATGTGTGGCAAGTCGAAACATGTGTTCACAAAATTTTGCATCATGTGCTCACAAAGTTTAAAACTAATCACCAAAGTTGTAACGCCAATGAGGGTTTACTCTATTGGTAGGAGATTGTTCGTTCTTAGGGGAGGTCTTGGGTTCGAGTCTCGCTCTGGAGTTTCTCCTTTGGTGAATTAATATTAAGAGATAACTAACTTTAGTATAAGGTTCATGGGTTGCATACTGTCCAATTGGATTTCACTTTGGCCCTTAGATTCCTAAACATTTCTACTTGTCCATTTAGGGTTTCCTCCTCGATATACCATGCCTGACAAGGTTTTCCGTATATAATTATAACAATAAAGTGACTCGTTATGACTAGTGACACAATCATGTATGATGTATCACTCCAACTAAAATAGCAACATTTGTTTATGTTATTCTATAACAACTTAGACTCATGACTATTTGACGTCGTCGTTAAATTCCTCCTAAAGACGTACACCTAACCATATCATTACGCATTGCCTTTGTCACTACTTGTTGTTGGGGTGAGTGTGATACCATACCAATACCAAACAAGACATTATCGAAATTTGTGAAGCATATTAATGGTATTGAGTAAAACATTATGAAATACATCAATTCGTAATGACCGGTACAATACCAAACATAATACCTAATATAATCGATATTGGCGGTACGTACCAAATATCGATTAAAAAAAATATAATATCAAATACCAGATTTTTTATATTCAATAGATACCAATACCGGTTCAGTACTCATATCTCGATATCTCGATGTCATTCAAATAAATGAAGAATTTCACAATTATAATAGAGGGACTGAAAGTGTATATCCACCAACCTTAGTTTACTTGAAGGAATATAAACACGAAAACCTCCCTTTCGTAACGGCGATTACAATTGCATGTGAACTGTGTGAACACATTTCATCATCATCGTGTATCTCTTCAAAATCACACAAATTCTTCAAAAATAAATCTATTCAAAAATCAAAAAATCAATCAATCCTTAGACTCCATTGATGCAACGTTTCAAGCTCCATAATCGTAACAGGTATAAAAAATCGCTATCAATTTTCATATTCACACTCAAAAATTTGTAGTATTCGTAACGATTCACAATCGAGTGGATTAGATTGTTATTCATGATCGTAAATAGTTTGATTTTAGGTTTGAATTCACTTGATCATATCGAATATATATTGTTGTTCGTGATAATGATTATATTGATTTAGGTTTGGATTGAAGTTATTTTGTATTTGTTTCGTTATGCGAATCAGAAAACAGAATGAGAATATTTTTGTGATTATTTTATGTAAAGTTAAAGAAATATCGTTTCGTTTAGGTGGTTTAGGTTTTAGCACTGCTAATGAGCTGTTGTTTATGTTAAAATGTTTGATATCGATTTAATTTGATAGGACTAAGATATGGATTTAGAGCTCATAAGTTTATCGTTAAAAAGTATATCAAATGTTTATGATTAGAAAGCGGTAAGACATGCTTGATGATCACACCACACGGCTTAATGTTTAAGTTATATCCGCTAGGGACGGAGCCTGAAAATTTGTTCACTGGGTTCGTAAATAAAATAATTAATGTTTAAGCATAAAATCAGTAGGTGCATAATCAAGATTGAACCAAAATCGCATTAAAATTACACTAAAGCTAAACTAAAACTTAAAAGAAAAAAAGAAAAAAAAAATATCAGTGGGATCGCTCGACCCCGCTCAGTAGACACTAACTCTGTCCGTGATATTTGGCATACTAATCATTGAAATGATATATCTAGAATAAGTTTAAAATTTATTTACGTATTCTGTTTTTGGATTTTAATGTTCAGGCTTGGATCTTGTGCTTGTTAAACCTTCGCTTGTTACACAACAACGGTATAAATTTCCTTCATCTGATTGCATATATAATAACTTCTGCATTCATTTGTCGTGCCTTTAAAAAGAAGGCCAGAGAATGCATTAAGATGTGCCTTCGAGTTCAAAGGCTATCTTTGGAGCTCCGTTGTGTTATAACATCTCTAGAACAACTTTTATTCATCCCTGATGAGATTGGGAATAACGTGTGTTTGGTTCATTAATCGGATCAGTACTGAGATTAGTTTGTATATAATTTATATAAATTAAGATTTGGTAAGCAAGAAATATGGACATTAAAGAGAATGTTCTGATGGAAAAATACGAGTTGGGGAGATTACTAGGTCAAGGGACATTTGCAAAGGTTTACTATGCTCGTAATTTAACAACAAATCAAAGTGTAGCAATTAAGGTAATCGACAAAGATAAGGTTTCAAGAACCGGGCTTATTGACCAAATCAAGAGAGAAATAACTATTATGAAAATGGTAAAACATCCTAACATCTTACAGCTTTATGAAGTCATGGCTACCAGAACCAAGATATATTTCGCTCTAGAGTACGCTAAAGGCGGTGAGCTTTTTGATAAAGTATCCAAAGGAAAACTAAAAGAAAATTCTGCTCGTAAATATTTCCATCAGTTAATTAATGCTGTTGATTTTTGCCATAGTAGAGGGGTTTATCACCGTGATTTGAAACCGGAAAACTTATTATTAGATGAGAATGAAAATCTGAAAGTTTCTGATTTCGGGTTAAGTGCATTAGCTGAATCTAAACATCAAGATGGGTTACTTCACACGACTTGTGGAACCCCTGCTTATGTGGCACCAGAAGTGATTACTCGGAAAGGGTATGATGGGGATAAAGCTGATGTTTGGTCTTGTGGTGTGGTTCTATATGTTTTATTAGCGGGTTATCTTCCATTTCATGATTCTAATATCGTTCAAATGTATAGAAAGATTGGGAAGTCGGAGTTTAAGTTTCCAAGTTGGTTTCAACCGGAAGTAAGAAGGTTGCTCTTAAAAATCTTGGATCCCAACCCGGTTAATCGGATTACAATTCCCAAAATAAAAGAAAGTTCATGGTTTAGAAAGGGAAAAGGTTCAAATTTCAAAGAATCAATTTCCGACACAGCCTCAGGGTCCTCTACTACGATGAGTACAGATGATGGAGAAAAAACAGAAAATGATGATATTATGACGCCACCAAGTATGAATGCATTTGATATTATTTCGCTGTCTCGGGGGTTTGATTTAACAACGTTGTTTGAAGAACCTCGAGAAAAGAAAGAAGCAAGATTTACCATTTGGCAACCTGCGTCGGTTATTATATCTAAACTTGAAGACATTGCTAAAAGCTTAATGATGAAAGTGAGTAAACGAGAAGCGGGGTTGTTAAAAATGGAGGCAGTAAATGAGGGTAGAAAAGGAATTTTGTCAATTGATGCGGAGATATTTGAACTTACGCCGTCTTTCCATTTGGTGGAAGTAAAGAAATCTAATGGAGATACACTTGAATATCGGAAAGTGTTAAATGACTGTTTAAGACCTGGACTTCAAGATATTGTTTGGAATTTGCAAGGTGATGAACAAGAGCAACGTGTAGAACCCGAGCAGCAAGAGGTCCTATTAACTCCGCAAGATCAGTAGTAAGGATTTTGTTCCATTGCGGTTATGTCAGGTAGCTAATTCATGTACTGGTTAAACTTCGTCAGCTTCAAGTATCAAAAATCTTGTTTTTCTACTATAGATTATTTATCGTTTAAATATAGATACAGGCTGCAACTTTTTAGACTCATTTGGAGTTCTGTTTAACCGTAAAACTAGATGTGACAGTTTCGACCAATCTACCCATAAGTTGGTAGACACTCTTTGTGTTTTCTCTCTAGCGAGTCAGATATCTAAAGTAAAACAATTTAGCTTAAAAGGAATATGGTCAAATGGGCTAAACGGGTTGAAAGTGGCGAAAAAATGTTTTTTTAATACATAAAGCCCTTCTAAATAATCTTATTTATAATACCCGACCTTGTCTATTACAGCCATATGTAATAAATGTTTTGACCCGTTACTCAACCAACCAATTTGCCACTCGACTGGATATGGTGTATACTGTATCTTGAGAAAACTATAATTGAGTATGTTTGTGCTCTCTCTTTTTCTAATTTTGGTTAACAGTTAAAAGTTCGCGATGTTGTGCTGTCTTAGTAAAGACATGACCGAATCACATGTGAATGTGCTGGATATCTTCTCTTTCACATCTCGGTACTTTGCTTTGTTATGCATTAATCAGAATCACATGATCATGTCATCATAATAAAAAGCATTAATAATCACATTAGATTGTCAAAAACATGATTAGTGTATCGTTTATGTCAATTCCGGTTCCAAACTTTCAAAAAAAATGAAGCAAGACGTAAATGCCCCTCACGTTAAATCGTTGTATGAGGTAATCAATTATAAAGGTCTAATGATCAAACGATATCATTTTAGATGTTCTGTTATGTTAAGACTTAAGACGTTTAATTAGCAGATATCTCCATAAGTAGTAATATCGTAACATTTTATTTATTTAATAAAAATCAGCGTTATGATGAGCTTCCTACCTCGTTATTATACATAGGACGTTGAACAAGACTTAAGTAAAAATTAGTTTTGCCCGTTGTGCTTGATGGGCACAAGGCGAAGAGGTGTTTTCCTTCCAACAAGCAGAGAGCCTTCCTCTACCATGTCCAAATCTCGGGTCGTCATTCTACTTGGAAGTTTCCAATCAAACCAGTGAAGAAGGTTAGCTATCAAGATTTCAACAGTTGAAGTAGCTAAGTTATACCCCGGACATGATCTTATTCCCCCTCCAAACGGGATCATCTCAAAATGATCCACCTCTAACTTCTCAAACCGCTCTGGATAGAACTCACTTGCGTTTTCTGTCCATATTCTTGGATCCCTTCCTATTCCCCATGAGTTAATCAACACTCGTGTCCCAGGAAGTATGTCGTAACCACCAACCTGAATATGACTTGCACATTCTCGTGTAAGCAAAAATGGTGGAGGCGCATGCATCCGTAGTGTCTCCTTTATCACCATTTTCATATACGTCATCTTTTTAATATCGGATATATCTATTTCGGATTTTTTCCCAACACAACTTCGGATTTCAAATTGCAACTTTTTCATAACTCGTGTATTTTTAACAATCTCGGACATTGCCCATATCGTTGTTAGACTAGTTGTGTCGATTGCTCCATTAAACACATTCTGAAATGTTAGTTTATTAATGCTAGATATACAATATATATTAGTTACTCCTTTCGTCCCAAAATTATTATCCACGTTTTCAATAAACTGTGATTTATGAATCTTGACGATAAAATTGGGACGAAGATAGTAGTTAATTAAATAACGTAAGTAACTAAAATATATAACGTGTTACCGACAAAAGGCTTTTCATTTCATCTCTAGTCAGCCGAGACCTACAATCATCAATCAAATCTTTCTCATCCTCAATTGTATGAGCAATATGTTCGTCAAGAATCATTTCGAGGAAGCCATCAAAAGCATCGATATGTTTGTCTAGTCTGCTACTCCACCCGCTTAAATCCTCCAAAATCCACCCAAATTTTGGAAAAATCTCCGAAAAGGAACCAGTAAGCATGATTAACATTTCATCAAGCATTTTTCGCATAGTTATACCCCTAAACGTCTCTTCTCTATAGCTCTTACCTACCGTAACCTTACACACAACATCAGTTACAAGATTTGTGAGCTTCTCGTCTAGACTAATCGCGTTATCATCATCACATGGTAGAGAATCGAGCAAGCTGTTCAACTCTATATCTAGCACTTTTCTATACAATTTACTTCTTTTTGAACCTAAAAAGTCCGTTACCAAAATCTTGCGCATATGCTTCCAATGATCACTATGAGGGGAGAAGGCAACGTCCATGTAGTTAAATGTAAGTCGTTTTATGGTCTTCGAGTATGGACGGTTTAAAAGTATGTGATCATGTGTTCGTAAGGCTTGGCTAGCCAACTCAGAGGAAG
The DNA here is from genome assembly GCA_910822075.1 of Senecio squalidus. Taxonomy (NCBI): domain Eukaryota; kingdom Viridiplantae; phylum Streptophyta; class Magnoliopsida; order Asterales; family Asteraceae; genus Senecio; species Senecio squalidus. Next base: position 5,088,242 of record CAJVGC010000508.1, read on the forward strand.
AGATGACGACGAATGGTTGGGAACCTAATTGGAGAAGCATAATGGGACCGTATTTAAGAGAGATATTCCATACGATTTGATGGATATTTTTGCCGAGTACTTGATGCAAGTTCCCTATTATTGGAAGCTTTCGAGGGCTCGGGGGAAGGTTATGGCTTTGGCTAGCCTCATACATATATTTTCGAAACAACAAGACACATGAAAAAGAGAGAAGTATAATTGTTGGAACATGACATGAAGAGAAGTAATCCAAGGTTTCCATGTCTTTGTTTACTTTGTCTGGCACGGTATTCACCTCCGTTATATATATTTAAGACGAATTTGAAATTGAATAAACCGTCTACAAAAGTAGGTAGTGAAAGGTTTATTTGCAGACAATAATTTTGGAACGGAACGAGTATTACATTGTAAAGGAAACAATTAAACCATCCAATTGAGACCTTGGTTGATGAACTGATTTCTAGAAACTTTTTTCGCCAAAATTGACCTTAGCCTTATCTTTACGGCCATCCTTGACTCGTAGATGATACATGTAATGGTATGTATGAGTAGAGTCGAGTAATGGTATGTATAAGAAGAGTTGGAGCTAGTAATGGTATGTATAAGAACAGTTGGAGCTAGGACATAGGTAGGGTAGACAATTTTTCCGTCAATAATTTTTTCGTAGTAAAAAAAATTATATGTATAATATTTTTGAAATTTTGCCCATGTACGAAAATTCATCAATGTGTCACAATGGTCATTCGTCTTTTTTAGTATCTCGAGGGGTTTGATATAATCCCTATAGCCACTTAGGCTTAACTAGCATATCATAAGGTATTACGATATAGCCACTTAGGCGTGAGCCGTGACCTACAAGCTTAGGACTTTAACATCCTCGGGCTCTATGATACCCGAATTTGATAGAGTTGTATTCGAATAAAACGATCCTAAGGCTTTATGATAGCCGAATTTGAAACAAGGTTATATCCAGATAAAACTGGCTATGATAACTTGTATGGTATTGATGCTTTTTAACCAATTGTTACATTGACCCATATTACATTTGAGCGTTTTTTATTCGAAATCGTATTGCTTGTGTTTCACCGGTGTGTCTCGACAGCCAATGACTAATCTTAGCTTTCCTTTCTCGGTATACAATCAGTTTCTCTTTCAGTCGTATACAACAATAATCATATACGGGATATCAAAGGTACAAATCAAATAACTATTGTGCTCTTTTTATCTAAAAAAGAAAAAGAAAAATGCATCTAAAACATGCTTATTAGAAGAAAAACACAAGTTACACACAAATAGGTGACTGCGTCAAGTCGATAATCTCAGGACAAACACCACCCCCTCTTTTCTTCTTTCGTGCATTTATTCTATACTCGGGTGATGGAGAAAAAATATCTATCACCTCAATCGGGTCACTGGAACCAGAAACCTTGGTTTCCCGTCCACTTTTATCAATTTTACCATTTTCATTTTCCATCAACGGAGATATACCACTATTGTCGTTATCCAAGTCCATAAGCGATCTTTCGGGTATATTAACGTATAATGATCTTTTATGACTTTCAGTATCTGAAACACAAACTGCTGCTTCTTCATTCTGTACTTCAAAACTGTGGAACCCGTAAGTTTTTCCGGGTTCTTCTTCCCATGAGTTATTTTCATATTTGAACATATCATTTTCATAACATGGAAGGTCATCCATTGAGCCAATGTTACTGAACAATGGTCGTTCGTCTTTTTCAGTATCTGAAACATAAATTGCTTTCTCTTTTTCATTCCGTACCTCCAGATTCTGGGACCCATAAGTTTTTCCGGGTTCTTCTTCATCATCCCACGGATTATTTTCATATTTGAACATATCGTCTTCATAACACGGAAAGTCGTCCATGGAGCGAATGTTATTGAACAATGGTCGTTTATCATTTTCAGTATCTGCAACACAAACCGCTTCTTCTTCTTTGTTATTATGATGATCTACAGAAGCAAGAACTGGAATCGTCACATCTTCAATCTGTACTTCCAAGTTACCGGACCCACCACTATTTTGGGATTCTTCTTTTTCAACCTCATCGTCAGACAAATCATTTTCAAATTTGAACAAATCATCTTCATCGTCTTTATATCCTTCTGTGTAACACGGAAGTTCATCCATGGGCCGAATATGTACCCTCATGTGGCTGGGTAGGCTAGGGCACCCAGCATAATGCTTCGTGTATTTCGTTGAAAAGAAGTTTACAGTCAGGTTCAAGCTGATTAAAATCACACAGCAAAGAAGTTAGCAATTGCAAATTCCCATATTACAGTAGCAAATAAACGGGTCGAACGGTTATATTTTTCATGTGAACACTTTTTTGACATTGTTTTTTAACTTGGTAAGTGATAAATTAGTATATGTTATTAAAAAGTAAATAATTACGGAGTACAAAAATAATCTAACTTTTTTTAATAGCGATTTATGAACTTATGTGCAACACACTTAGGATTTGAGCCGGTTTCCTTTTTTGTTATATCTTTTAGCTTAGCCCCAATCGACCCATTAGAAATAAAACCTAGCACAAATTGACGGGGTTGAAATCACACATACAACACAGATAAATTTGTTAAACATACTTGTTCCAGGCTGGTAGCGTGAGCATAGTGTATGCCAACTTGATCTTATTTGCAAGTCCGCCAAGGGATTTAAATTCCACAGCAGCCTTTCTAACAGCAAGTGATTCCACTGGGTGTTGCCAAGCCCACTCAAACTGCATCAATTGACTCGACTATTAAAAAAAAAAGAGACAACTAAATAATATTGAGGTTGCAAAACGGCCAACTGAGGCCAAGTCATTGAGTAGCGGGTCAAAACATGGCATACAATGATCTGAATAAAATGATATAAATCCGGCTTATGTAATCATTTATGAGCCTATTACTGTTTATTATGTCATAATACAGGGTAATAAGCCTATAAACGGTTATATAAATCCGGGCTTATGAAACATAAGCCAAAATGTCAATAAGTCATAAGCGGCTTCCGAAATGAGTAGTAATGACACCTGAAGTGCAGCAACATTAGTCGGGAAGCCGTGTATGCAAAGCACCATTTCCCAAGGTCGTTTCTTCTTCGTGCGCGTTGCACCGCTACATAACTCCCCATTATGTTGCCTTATTCGCCTCCGTGGGTTCACAGTAAACCTTCAAACCATATCCAAAACTTGTTAAAAATAATAACTTTAAACTAGAATTACTAATATTTCATTTCAACCAATCAAATATTAAATAACAATTTAATTACCCAATATATGTATGGCCTTTGTATCTAGGGCAGAGTGACGTCAGCAAATAACAAGCAAAAAAACCTGATTTCTGACCGTTTTGTGATTCATCGGATCTGGGTTCATCATCATCGTCTTCGTTTGAATGAATTAGGGTTTCTTTTGGTTTACTCGCTTTTCGTTTTCTCATTTTCTGACTCACTACCGAGTTAACTCACTGATTGATTCAATCTTGAAGGGTTTGATTTGATTATATAATCCGACCGTTGGGACTTTCTACTTATCCAACAGTGTTTTATTACGTATTATTATTATTATTATTATTATTAGTATTTATATTATTATATTATTATTATTACTAGTATTCTAACGATTTATTGTAGTTACTATGCGGAGTGGTTTATTGTGGGTGATGATGATGTGGAGTGATAGAGGTGATTTGTAGGAAAGAGAGTGTGATTTTAGGAAAGAGGGTGTGATGATGTGGAGTGATAGAAAATGGGTGGAGTGGTAAGTGATGATGTGGAGTGATAGAGATTATTTTGTAAAAACAAAACATACTACAATTTATTTAAAAAAAAACATACTACAATTTATTAAAATAAAAAAACATACTACAATAAAAAAAATACTACATATCCGAAAAATATTTTTCGATAAGACTTTTCTTTTCGGCTTCCACTATTCTTCGATAAGGCTCCTCCAGATGACTAATGTCCTTCATGATCGTCTTTAATGCTTTTGCTCGCATTTTTTCTTGAGCAGTTTCATTAAATTCCCCGAACTTTTGTGTCATCAACTGGAGTTGTTCTTCGGCCCCCGAAGAAGACCCGACTTTGCCCTTTCCTTTGCGCGCCCTTGCTTTTGCTTGATCTCTACCAACCGGTCTTGGAAGATCTTCCTCCAACTGGAGTTGATCATCATCATCATCATCGTTGAGATCGAATGAAGCAAAAGGCGATATCGGAGTGGCGGGAGTGGCGGGGCTACTAGACTCCGATGTTTTGCGCGTTTTTGAGGACCCTCCAACAATTGGTATATGTTGACAAATCGGGCTTTTTTCAATATTTCCCAAGACGCGTAATGTGGGAAACCCGTACCCATTTTGGCGCGGTATGTCAACATAGCCTGTTTGACCACTTGTTGATCATTTTGACCGCTTGTTCTAGATTGTTGGGCTTGTCGCATAATCCCGTTGAATTTTTTGACTTTTCGGGATAAGTCGGTCCACTTGCTCGATATCATGTCGTTGGTACGAGCGTAATCGGGATCTTCTTGATGCATCTTGTGGAAGAATTGTTCCCGAACATTTGCCCAATAAAGTGGTGAAGCTCGATCTCTTCCCAAAATGGGGTCTTCGGATGTCGACGACCATGATGAAGCAAGTGCTACCTCTTCCCGTTCGGTCCACTTCTTTTTTTGGGTTTTGCCTCTTTGCGATTCGGCTTCCTTCTTCTTATGTCGCCTCTTCCCACGGGTCGGCATATTTTCCGGTTGAGTTTCCGGAACAACGTCATCGTCTTCGGAATCGACCAATTGGCGGTTACGGTCAACGTCAAATGGAGGCACATTTGGAAAATCGCCGAAGTTAAGCAATTGTTTGAACGACCCTCCTTGGTATACCGGGTCTTGGTGAGGTCTTTGTGGTGGTGGAGTTTGTTGGTAAAATTGTGGATATTGGTTAGGGTTTGGAAATTGGTTAAGGTTTTGAAATTGGTTGGGGTTTTGATATTGGTTGGGGTTTTGAAATTGGTTTGGAAATTGGTTAGGGTTGAACCATGGGTTGGTGTTTTGATTGTTGAACCAATGGTTGGGGTTTTGATTAGGGGTGGCAATTCAGGTCGGGTTCGTGTTCACGGGTTCGGGTTCGCGGGTTGGCAGGTCAAAAACATTCAACCTGAAACCGACCTGTTTATATAAACGGGTTATGAATCTCAAACCTAACCTGTTTACCTTGAACCTGAATCCGACCCATATAACCTGTTTAATTAGACGGGTTAAACAGGTTAGCGGTTTAAATGGGTCAAGCGGGTCAAACAGGTTAACTTTTTAAATGTTCATCCAAAACTTCAGATGTGCAGGTTATAATCAAGTAGATAGCAGCCTGTAACGAATAGAAAACTGGAACAAATTTTTCAAAATAAGCAACAAACTGATAAATGAAACAAATTACATTCACAAATGGAACATAAGTTGTGTTGTTCAATACGAGTTCATAACAAAAGATTACAACAGGAAAAGTACAAAGTTGTTACCAACATTCCAAGAAGGCTTTTCATTTATCTATAACATGTATAGTTAATGATTTCAATTTACAAGAAGGCTTTTTAATTATCTATAACATGTATAGTTAATGATTTCAATTTATAAGAAGGCTTTTCAATTTACAATATTTTAAAAAATGTTTTATTAATTAAACGGGTTGGCGGGTCAACCCATTTAAATTTTTACCAACCCAAACCTAACCCGTTTAATAAACGGGTCAATTGCGTCAACCTAAAACCGACCCGAAATTTATTTACCTCAACCCAAACCTGTTTATTTTCGTGTCGGTTTCAGGTCGGGTTTCGTGTTGGGTCAGAAATTGCCACTTTTGATTGTTGTTGGGATCCATTTGATGTAGAATTGTATAAAATTGTGATAGAAAGTTATATATTTTGATGTAGAAAGTTGGATGTTTTGTGGTTGATTTTATAAAAATTGTTTAGGTTTTATAGAGGAGTGATGGGGGTATTTGAAATTTTTGCCCGTTGCTTGATCTCAAACGGTCTTCAGACTGTTGCCTGGTTTTCTCTCTCGCTCACCACGGCGTCTTTCTGCTCACGCCGTGGCCCAAAAACGCCCTATAACGCCCCCACCGGAGTGGAGGTGGGGCGTTATACGTGAGGTGGAGGCGTGATGGAGGCTCGATAACGCCCCAGTCCGCGTAGTCTAATAGTTATGGTTTGGCACTCGTAGCATAAAAATAATTAAAGTTAATTACATAAATGGTCCCTATACTTGTATCAATATAACGGGTTCAGTCCATGGGTCACAAATTATACGGTCCAGTCCTTTCTACGCCAGTTTGGCAACATGATTGGTCCATTCTTCATTTAAAATGACTAAACTGCCCCTATTGAATTTCTTTTAAGTTTTAATTTAATTGTATAATATAAAATTATATTTTAATATTCGATTGCCCACCTCCATACCTTACTAAATCTACTCTAAATTGAAAACAAAATTGATGAATACAAACCTTTCCTTGATTTAGAAAACCCATCTATAAATTTCAAAACTTAAAACTTAGAACACATACATAAACCTTATATTTCTTCCACGTACAATATTAAAACATGTATTCCGAATATGTTAATATTAAAACCATAGTCGATACTCAAACCAATTAGTAATACCGTTTTCTATAAAAACCTGAGATCTAAAAGAATAAAGAAGATGGTGATGGCGTTTCGATCGGAGTAAATATTGTTGTTACTCACTTGCAAATCGGTGGATAAGAGGAAATTAAAGGATGCAAATTGTTGACGAATTGTTGTTGTTGTTTTTTTTTAAGGGTAATTTTGTCATTTCAAGTGATAGAGGGACCAATCGTGTATCCAAACTAGCGTAGGAGAAACTGGACCCGTATGATTCGTGACCCAAGAACTGAACCCGTTAAATTGATACAGGCACATGGACCATTTATGTAATTAACTCAAATAATTAGTATAGAAAGAGTTTCTCATTAGATTTTTCAAACCAGAAAATGAATTATGCGGTAACCGTTTATGGTGGTGCGCCCTGTCGGGCCATCAAATTATTTATTTATATGCGGCAATGATTTTTGTTAGTGTCTCATTTTACGATTAATATTTTTAGTGTAATAGTTTATGATCCGGTCGATCGATCTTCAAACTCATTCTCTCCATATATTTTCACATATATGTGGTGATGTAGTAAGCTCATTTGATTGTTTTAGAAAACTGTTCTCGTTCGATCGTTTGAACTATAAAATACTATTTATATGTTTGTGTCTAATAGTTTTTTGTTTGAACCGTGTTATATTAAAGAAAACATTTATTTCGGTCCAAACTCGAACTTCCGGGTAAGAATGAGTGGTGATATATAGCTGAATGACCATAGTCATATTGTATTTGATAGTTTCCGATTCTTGTGTTGCGACTATTTTAAGTGTAAGTATTTTAGTGGCCTTTGACTCATATATCATTTGGACTGTAAAAGCTTTATGTCATCCATCCCCTTCGGGCTATAAAAACAATTGTTCGGTAACGGTTTCAAATGCGGATCTTTAAGCATAACAAGTTATAATATGTGACGCTTAATAAAAAAAATTAATTTACATTGTAGATATGATAATTAAATGTAAGAATTTTTTTGTAAAAACAACTTTTAATGTAAACGATCATATATCAAGGCGATAACGTTTCAAAATAGCATGAAAGATAGGTAAGACAAAGAAAAGTTTCAAAACTAAAAGATTCATAAAACAATTATATGAAATAACAATTCTAACAGAAAAATCAAGACGAAAAAGTGGTGGGGGGGGAAAGAACGATTTACTAAACTTGTGTTTCAGTAAGTGACCGTTTATTATTTGAAATATTAGTATATATATTTTAAAGAGTGTTTAAGTCTCAAAATTCAATAAGTTTCAATTATAAGTCACACGTGGTCTATGTAAAAAACATATATAATAAATACATGTAGAGGATCAATTATGTATGACGAACCTGAGTAAGTTCTAATTTACTCAACCACTTCAACCAACTTAACTTTTGACAATGACATTCGAAACTTAATACATATATCTTATTAGAATTTTATGACTATTTATTGAATAATCATAAAAATTCGTAAAAATGTAGGATGAAAATTTCTAATTCTAATTCTTAGTATGATGTGAACAACCTTGTATACATACTTAAAGATTAGTTGTCTTAATAAAAAAGAAAGTTGAATAGTTAATTTGTAAATGTTTTTTGTGTGCTTATAAAATTGTGTCGGTGTCGTAATGGACAAGTTGGTTTTTCTTTTTTGGTTGATGTTGTTAAGAAAAGATTTTACCATTTTTGTGTATCGGGAATATTGGTTTTAGTTACTAACTTACTATATATATATATATATATATTCGTTTTAAAATTATCATGCACCTTTTCATTTCGAAATGTTTAAAATTTTGAAGAAAACAAAATTACAAAATACTGTATCACTGTATTAGTAATTACCATCACGAAAAATATCAAAATCCAAATAAAAAAAAGTATCCCACACGTATGTTTCACCTGCAAATTTTTATCAGCTACACACTCAAAGACATAACAATTGCAGCAAATATATACTTCTAAATTTCGATTATTTGATGAAATATTGCCCTAGAAGTCACGCAACACGCTAGAATTTATAAAAGATAAAATGGGAAAATCAAACAACAGGTTTTACTTTTACATTTTAGTATAAAGAAGCTAAAAACACAACATACAAAAAGAAAGTAAGACTTTGATATAATAACCTATATATGACGTTTATATGATCCTTTGAAAATACAACAAAGGATTATCAAAACACGGATTTATATATTTCACTCCACTTCTCACCTGTACATAGAAAAGGAGGCACACGTCCACACGTATATTCCACCTGCAAATTTGAAATATCCGGGTGATCAATATATCAAGCTTAAAGGAAATCCAGATTGAAGAGTACATGAGTTTCTAAATTTTTTAAAATTCTACCTAATTCAAGAAATTCAGTACATGGTTTAGGAGGTTGCTATCTAACCAAAAATTTAAACTTTTAAATTCCAAAATATTACGTATATGAACTCATTACAAGTAAATTTAAACTCAGAGTTCCTAGAACTATGCAGGCAAAGACCACCCAGCACCAATTGCGATAATAAGAAGAAACATTTAATAATTCCACATGGACCACGTCAGTTTTTCTAAAAGATGGAGTTTCATTAGAACGTGAAATGAAAATGGTTATCGTACTATTACAGATAACTAAAATGAAAAGCAAATGGTTATCATACTATTAAAGATTGATGCACACTTGCAAGGAATGTAGGACTCTCCAAATCCAATATGTAAAAGCATACTGCAACTAATTTCGCTCAATATTGCTGACTACGATTTCATTATAAAGTTACAGAGTCACTCTACAACATCAGCTAGCAAAACTAGATGGTTAATTAATCAACCAACCTATAATTATATTTCACTATCATCTCATACATGAAAACATCCTACAATTTTCACCATATATTATGGAAATTTAATTATTATTATTTTTTTGTATAATGACGATTGAAGCAAGGAAAAACATCCTACAATTTGAAGCTAGTAGGATCATCCAACAACATTGATCATGTTCATGACTACATTATAACCATCGATGCAATGATCCTATCTTTGTCTCTCATATCCAATCTAGTTATCCTATTTCGTAATCACATTACAACACCCGCACATAAAATAGGCCTAATTCATAAATGATCTCTATCGACTATCCTAATAGTTGAAGCATCTTAAGAAACTAATGTCAACATCAGGACAGTTTACAACTTCAAAACACGATAGATGGTTGCAATGTTATTACCTCAATGCATTAAGAGTTCTTAATTGCTTATATTACACTTAACTGTAATTACTATATGTTCCTTATAAATCACAAACTAGTAATCACTAGAAGCAACAAATTCTGTCAAAATAGTAATAACAACTATTTTCCGCTAATTTTATCAATAATCAAAGCTATAAACAAGCGAACAAATCAATTAATTAATCACCAATTCAAGCAAAACTCACAGAATCAAAAGTTTATTCCGATTGTTTACAAGCAAAAATTCCTAACAACAAAGCAATAACTACTAATTTTCCGCAAATTCGATAATAATTACAACTAAACATACTTCATCTAGCAAATTAATCAATTAACATTTAACAAACAGAATCAAAACAAATTCTAACAAAATAGCAATAACTACTAATTTTCCCCAAAATTCAACTAACAAGCTAAAAAACCGATCAATTAACTGCGAAATCGAACAAAACTCACCGAATCAAAAGCTCAATCCGATTGTTTCGAACCAGCCGAAACTAAATGCCTCCACAAATACCGTCCACTCGCCATATCAACACAAGTCCAAAATCCGTTCACAAAAGCACCACATATCTACAATCAAAAACACAAAATCATCACACATTCATACATATCAAGCTCATAATCACAATCCTTCAACTAAAACTCAACGAACACCCTAGAAATCGAAAACGTACCTTAGACGGCGACTTTTCAACGGATTTAGGTGATGACGTGGAATCAACATCAGCGTCGGTGACGGTGACGGTAGTATCATCGGAATGTGAATTGAGGCTCCGGAGAAAGAATATTCCGGCGAGAGTCGCCGAGAGGAAAATAAGAATAAATCGTAAAGGACACATTTGTGGTTTCTCTCTCTAGAAAAAAGTTGCTATTTTTAGAGAGAGAGAATAAGTTTTTGATTAATCACTCTATTTTTCTGCAATTTATTTATTTTAGCCTAAGTTTCCCTCTTCTTTTTTTTAATATTAGTTTCATTTTTTATGGTAACTCAAATTCCAAGGAATTGTATATTATATCTATATTTACACAAAATATAAACATTTAAATTTTAAAAGATTATAGTTGTAACAGGTGAGAAAGGTCGCAGATAATGCGTGACGTGACGGCATGAGTAAGTCTCAAGTTTTGTAGAAAATGGCGATACATGACGTTTTTATAAACGTGACAAGGCGGCAAAAGATTTAGTATATTTTATTATTTTTTATATACTTCAATATATATTTGTATTATTATTAAGTTAAATAAATATCAATAAATTATTAAAAGTTCTGTGTTAACATTTAATTATATATATATTTTAAGATATAGCCAACAATTTACAATCAAAAGATCTTTATAGCCATTTTTAACTATTTTTAATTTTTTTCTTTATTTAAATTTCCGTAACACGTTACAAAAAACTTGCGTTAAGGCGCGTCATGACCACGTTTTTTTTGCCGTCACGCCTAACAAAGACGTCTTATATGTTTTCGTAACTTTCTCGCCACGCCTCGACGTCATGGCGCGCCTTTAGTTTTTTAATACTTCTCGTTGGCATCTTTAACGTATTACTTTAAAAGACAAATAAGCTACATTACATAAATTTTTAACAACAAAAACTAAAAAAAGAATTCTGACTTATTTTGAATGGGTAAATGTCTTTCTCTCATCTTTGGTGAAAATTTATCCAATTTGATAAATCTAGTTTATAAATGGTAATTGTTTTTTGACGTAGCAATGATCAATTGTAAAGTTTAGTGAATGATTATTACTTTTCAAAGCAAAATAAATAATATTTTGAAAAGAAAGATGTCATTAAGAAATATAAAATCCCAAGTCACAAATGTCAAGATGTGGTCTAAGTTTGTTAACTAAAATGGTACTTTCATACAAAACCACACATTTCTTTAGGAGGCATTATCAACTAGTCTAATTATCGATATTCAATACGAGAAAGGTAAATATAGTTACAATTTACAAACGCGAAAAAAAAAAGACCAAATACCATACATCTAATCGCATTGTCAGGAACTTTTAACAATAATGATATCTGAAGTGTCGCAACTTATAATACATTTCTTTTTTGACTTTATAAAACCTACAAATGACATATCTTTAACAACTTGATAGGGACCATCCACCAACAGGATAGAGTAACAATCATGATTAGTTATAACCACCTCACTAAGATATCATTAGTGTCGCAATCCCACCACCAAAATCACTGAACTTAGACCGATTTTTATAAGATTTGAACTCGAAGACGTTTAAAGACCAATTGAGGAGTAGTTTTGCGACCTCACCCATTAAAACATCATCATTCAAAAATCCAAATTCAAGATCGAGGGAACTATGAACTATCAAATAAAGTCAGCACTGAAATGAATGACTTTGACTTAAAAAGTCAAATTTTCTGATAGCATCAATGAACAAATCAATGTTGCAGTTCAGTTCTAACTGAGACTTGAGAAAGAAACGTGAATTAATAGATAAATACCACTAGAGCCTTGCGAATCGAGATACATTAGAAAGCACTGTTCTTAAAGTTCTAACCCCAGCTCCAGTTTTTGAGCTAACCATCATCTGTAATTAAATAAATACCAGGGAAAAAAAATGAGACGCGTTCTGCATTTAGCTACCAGTGCAGGAAAACGATAATCCATAGTTGACTTTTTAAGGGTCAAATAAGTTTATTTAAACTTCAAATTGACAAGAACCTTTTTCTTTTGTAGAAATAATTAAAACTATTTTTAAAAAAGGTGGATTTTCAGTCATTTTTCGGACGAGAATAATAAGGTGGTGTTTGGATTTTCATTGTAAGATGCATTATCTGATAATCAACATTTCACATTTGAAACACCATTTTTTACGCCTGTTTTCAATAGCTTATCATTTAACATGATCATTTTTAAAACGCACATCCAAACACCCCTTGAATCGAACATATTAACAAATCAACATTTCTTACCAGGGGCTGAAGAGCAGATTTCTTCGTTTTAAGGCTCTGTACAATTAGATTATCATTATGAATTAGCTCAAATTCTCAAGAGGATTATAGCAAATCAATTGAAGTAAAAGTAACTGTAATACCTCCTCAATTTGCATTGCACGTCTAGCCACATCAACAGGAAATGATAAATCCGTCTTAGTTAATACTATCTGGTATTTGGTTTTGGATCTAGAATTTTAAAACAATAAGAAAAAACTTGATTTAAAATAATGATCCCTCATGAATGAGATACATATAAATGTAGATTATAACATCAAAAGACATGGAATTACAAAAATGACCTGTTTAAAGGGTCATGTACTCGTGTTCAATTCCTATATATCATGTTTTTTGGTCTAATGGAACTCATTTTCCTTTCTCCTTGCATCAAGTTAAAGGCAAAAAATGGGCAATTTATATTATAAGTCGGGTCGGGTTGAGGATCTACATCAAGTTGACGAGACCCAAATCTCAAAAAATTCTCAAAACATAAAACAAGAACGTTATTTTTCTTTTTGTTTCTATCCACGTGATTCTGAGCAATTTAATAAAAAGATTTTTATACACCAACCTTTCCATTAAATCAACGAGCTCATGATCCCTTGCCTTCATACCCCACTTTGTGTCGATTAAAAGGCATACTCGCTTTAAGCCTTCACGAGTGGATACATACTCTTTCACCTACAAATTACAGAATAAGTCGAGGAGGCCGATTAATTTTACAATCATTAAAAACTGTGACAAAAAATTCTTATCAAACTTACAAGCTCTTCCCACGATTCCTTCACTTCATCCTTTGCATAAGCAAATCCATACCCAGGTAGATCGACTAAGCAGAGCTTTGTTCCAAGGTTGAAGAAGTTAATAGTCTGCACAAAGTTTCAAGAGAGCGTCAATATTTTTATACTATTAGGGGGTGGTTTAAATTTGCGTTTGTAGCTGATTTTATGATTATTTCAACTTGAAGTCGTAATAAGAAGCTTTTTATGTTTGGCAACTGTGTACTTGAACACAAAAGTTGAGCAAAAAAAGATTGTGGCACCTGAGTGAGGCCAGGCTTGTCTGACGTTCTTACAACACCCCATTGTCTGGTAAGTGAGTTTAACAAAGATGATTTGCCAACGTTTGACCTACCTAATATGAAACTAAATGTTACGTCACAAAAAATAAGAAATATTAAATTAAACCAAGTAAAAATGCCTATTTGTGTTATCGGTAGATGTACTTGCCTTTGAAATTAAAACAACCATTTTAGACCAAAAAAGGAAATTAATTTTAATAAAAAAGATTTCAAAATAGACGTTTACCTGCAAATGCTATTTCCGGAAGATCGGGAGATGGGAAAGAAGAAGAAACCTTTGCGGCAGCAAAAAACTCCAGTTTATTCCTGAAAACCTGTAACATGTTCAAACGACAATCATATATGCCGGGATGGCAAACGCAACATAGCTTTGTGTAGCAGCTACATATGGCATAATTGGGTTGACCACTTGACCTGAAACAATATTTGTCCATGATTTGTACTTTTTCTGATAAACTAGTGTTTCAAATATAGTTACAAAGATTAGATTATTTCAATTGTATTTAGGTTTTACAATTAAAAGATTTAGGAGGTTTAATGCATTACAAATATACTTCGGGCAAATTTCGACCCGTTAGAGAAAACATAAGCCGAACTTACCCATTCATAATTACATGGATCCAAATTACTACTTCTAACAAAACCTACTGTAAACCATTTCTACATTTTTCATACGCAACAAGTTAAGAACATTAAACAAATGTACACTTACTGATTCTTCGATTTTCGCTCTGTCTGAACTTGTAGAGAAGGGTATATCATCTAAAGGAGATGGAAGTTCAATATTATATCCTGCCTTTCTGAAATCAATTTCACGCCTACGCCCCAATAACTGCCATTATAAATAGCAAAGATTAATGCAAGAGCAATATATAATTAGTTTATAAATGCACAACTAACCAAGAATAATTACATTTTCATTCACAAACGATATGATAGCTGGGGTTGGTTGTATGGCCCGAAACTGTGCATTTTGGGACATCTCAGGATTCTCACCAATTTCTTCAGTATCTGAATCTTCTTTTTGTTTTGTGGTATTGTCTGAAAGGCAAGAAACCGGGATATGGAGTTTATTGAGAGACACGAATTTACTCGAGTTGATAGGTAAATAAAATGTAGATGAATAAAAATTGCCATGCTAAATACTAATACAAATTTGTTGTTAGGATCAATAAAAACACACAGTATAATAGTTGCAAGAAGGAAAAACCAACCGGGCAATATTTACATGGTTCAACAATTTGGACACATAAAGTAACACGATATGATAGAAAGCTAACTCGAATAGAGCAAGAAATTATACAGACGGCAGCAGGACCGCCTTGAAGGTGTGAAAGGTGTCTCCACACAGGGTCTCAAAATTTACCCCATATATACGTGTATATAAATGATGTAAAAGGTCAAGACTATAAGAATGGTTCAAGTGTGATAGGAAACATCAAGGAGTACAATCTAGCTTTTAGATATCAATCAGAGTTTTTGATACTCCGTGTGGTATTATTTGGTTTCATATGACGAATTTACACATCATTTGCAAATTATATTAAACGATAGGATATTTTGAGTGATGATATAAAAAGGACCTAACTCCTAAATCTATGTACGGGAGTACCATGTTGAAAGTGTTCCAGGAATAAGATCTAAAATTCAGATATACGAAACATTATAAAAAATTGACAATGATTCCAAAATAAAAAGTAAAGCTAAATCATTAGCACAAAACGAGTTTGGCGACTATAAGCTAAGTGATTGACAATATTATTGAAAATTATATTATTTGGTTTCTCTATTTGAAAATAATAGAGAAAACCAATTTTCTAATTCATTGAATTAGCTAATGGGATAACAAAAAAAAATGAAGTTTGATCCAGTATGTCCTCAAAGACGTGAGGAGAAAGAGATGTTTCGATGTCAAATTTATCACCTAGTTGCTCGCCAATCTGTTTAGGATTCTTCTAGGACTTCTTTCTTATACACTGTTGAGCAATCAATAATTTCACTCTAACCTAGATTTGAGCAATATCAAGAGCATGTTTAAGCCGAAGATGCTAAAATCTCTCTTACGTTCTACAATATCACAAAATGCTACTGGGATTAATATTTCTATCCATTAAAAATGACATTTAAGAGGAAATGATTGTAAATATTTTATTGAAGAATTAGTATCAAATAACGTTTTAAATAAGTAGTTCACGTCGTACTTTTAACAAGGGTGACAACTTTTATTTACTATCTATTTTAGGGCCTCATTTTCATTTTTTGCCCACGGCCACTGAAAACCTCTCAGGGGCGAAAGCAGACAAGAAAGTAATAAAATTAAACAGATTACACTTTCAAACTCATCGTAACATGTCACATTGAATATCATAGATACTGAAAACATGAAGGCATACGTGATAAAAATTCATGAAGACAAAAACTGACCAGTTGGGGCAATTGTAGGTATGCTATCATCAAACCGCTTATTTGCAGTATCGTTTCGATATCCTATCCGGATTAATCGTCTTTTCCTCTTTGGCCTTTCAAAAGATGTCATTGAATCACCAGCAGCCAAATATTTCTTATAAAATTTCTTTCTTCCAACTTCCTGATCCTCTGAAGGACTTTGTAACTTTTCACTATTCTCGTCTTTTGCAACTCCATTTTTCCTCAACAAACCACTCCTATTATCACCATTTTCACTATTATTTCTTCTATCACCTCTTGCGTCACGCGATCCCCTGTCACTAAACGTTCTATTCGCACCATTTTCCGTACCATTTCTTCTACCACCTCCTCCTTCATGCAAATCCCTTCTATTAAACATTCTATTCTCACCATTTCCCCGCGATCCCCTATCACTAAACGTTCTATTCTCACCATTTTCCGTATTATTTCTTCTATCCCCACCTCCTCCATCAAGTGAATCCCTTCTATTAAACATTCTATTCTCACCATTTCCCTGCGATCCCCTGTCACTAAACGTTCTATTTTCACCTCCATCTCGTGAATCCCTTCTATTAAACACTCTATTCTCACCATTTCCCCGTGATCCCCTATCACTAAACGTTCTAGTCTCACCATTTCCCCTCGATCCCCTATCAGCAAACGTTCTATTAAACATTCTATTCCCATCACCACGCGGTCCCCTTTTACTCAAAACCGCTTCCCAACCTTGTTTCTCATTCTCACGACCTCCCCTCCTCTCCGTCCGTCTACCTTCACTAAACTTACCTCTACTATCATCACCTTCACCTCGTTTCCCTCGATAACTACCACCACTCGATTTCCTATCATTTCTTCTACGAAACTCATCGTCTTCGACATTTAATTTGATCTCACCTCGTTTAACTTTACCTCTATTATCAATTCCCCCAAATTTCTTCTTCTTAAAACCTAGGGTTTCATTATTATCCAATTTTCCTACCGCAAATTTCGCTCTTTTTTTAAGATTAACAAATTTCGACCTCGATTCTTCATACATTCTTCACTAATTCACAAAAAGAAAAAAAAAATCAAAATTAATTAAATTATTTTTAATGTTTTAATTATTGAAATTATTTGAATAAAATTGAAGAAAAATAACAAACCTAATGGAGTTTCTGAAGATTGAATTCAACAATTTATATGATTTCGTTTCGTATTTTGTGTAATATTTGGATTAATTTCGCATTTTTTGATTTTTGTTGCCGCCAAATCAATTTGTTTTTTTCAGTAAACTGTGTTCTTGAGTGTGCCCTTGTGTGACCTACTTGGGCCTTATCTAAAATTACTCCAGAAGGCTTTTAATGAAACAGAGTTTTTATTTTTATTTTCGAGAAAAAGTCATTTTTTGAGTCGGTAAAATGTCTTGAATGGAAATGTAGTCCGTGAGATTCCAACTTGATACCTCTCGTACGCTAGTTTATGTTTATATATATTAGTGAAATCAAGGTTTATAAGAGGAAGTGTGAAATGTACACTCGTTGAGACATTTACGTCTTAAGCTTCAAAATGACAGGGTAAAGGGGGAAATATGAATGTGTTTATTTGATTAGGGAATTGTTGTGAGAAAATAATTTGGTCAACTTTTATAAAGGTGGGCGGTTCTTAGAGTAATGACTCATTCAATAAAATGTCCCCGACATAATCGTAGTAGTTGGTGGAGTCGAACTTGCTTCCTTTCTATCTTATATGAAAGTTTTATCAAATTATAATTTGCCATCACACCAACTCCTCGGTGACTATAATAGATATAACCCGTAACAATTTAAATTTTTTTATTTATTTTCATTTGAGAACCTTTAAGTTATAACAAAATCGGAGATGATTTTACAAAGGATTATGATGTGTATTTACGCTGAATATGATCATTCTATCAAGAACCACTCTCCTTAAGTAGGTGAGAAGCGTTAGATCTAAGTCGTGTGCTACAAATCTCAAGTTCTATTGTGCAAACAATGGTCAGCTACCTTTGATATAATTTAAACTCTATAAAAAGTAGTTATGCTTGAGCAATATCCTTGACCGCCGCTTTCATTTGTGAGTAAAGCTGAACGATAACAGTATGAATCTCATGAATAGCAAAATGAGATAAATCTCCGCCCACAAAACAATGTAGTTTGTTGTCAATTTCGACCCAACTAAACGCTGTTTGTTTCTTGACTTCATTTTCCTTCATCATCCGTCTCACATGAGTCGCTTTTCTCCACAAACCAGATGCAGCGTAAATATTAGATAACATAACGTAAGCCCCAGAGTTTTTAGGATCCAACATCGTGATTTTCTTAGCAGCTAATTCCGCTAATTGGAAATTTAAACTAAGACGACAGCCTGAAAGAAGAGCACCCCAAACTGCCAAATCAGCTTCGAATGGCATCTCTTGGATTATCTTATATGCTTTTTCAACTTGACCAGATCGACCCAAGATATCAATTACACAAGCGTAATGCTCAGACCTGGGTTCCAGCTTGTAAATATTTTTCATCGTATCGAACCAATATAAACTCTCGTTCACCATACCAGCATGACCACAAGCAGAAAGTAAGCTAAGAAATGTTATCCCGTCAGGTTCAATCCCATGCAACTCGATCTTGTTGAAAATACAAAGAGCTTTCTCGTAGAGTCCATGCTGTGCAAAAGCAGCAATAACCGTGTTCCACGAGACAATGTTTGGACTGCAGATATGTTCAAAAGCCGACTCCAACTCCATAAGACATCCACATTTGCTGTACATAGTAATGAGAGCATTGCCTACTGAAACATGTGTGTCGAGCCTATATTTGAATACAAGTGCATGCGTTTGTTTGCCTTGTGTTAGTAACGCAAGTCTTGAACATGAAGCAAGGACCGAAACAAGGGTATATTCATCTGGTCTTAACCGACTACGAATCATGTCCATGAATAGTCTTAAGGCTTCCTCTCCTCGCCCATTTTGAGCATAACCTGTTATCATAGCATTAAACGAAACATCATCTCTGCATTGAATTTCATCAAACAACACCCTAGCATCTTCCATCTTTCCTTGGATGCAGTAACCGGTAATCATAGCAGTGACCGAGACTAGATTTTTACATGGCATACGATCAAATATTTGTTTAGCCTCGTCAAACTGATCACTCTCAACATACGCACTAATCATTACAGTCCAAGAAACTTCATTACGGCTTGGCATAGAATCAAACAACTCCCTAGCTTTCTTAATCTCCCCATTTTGTGCATACCCTTGAATCATACAAGTATACGATACCACATTTCTCCTCGGCATTTCTTCAAAAAGCTTAACAGCTTCCTCGACCCTTTTATACTTAATAAACCCTGATATCATAACATTCCACGACGCTATATTTCTTTTATCGCGCGGCATCTCCTTGAAGTAGTCAAATGCAGCATCTAATGTAGCGTTTTCGATACAACCAGCTATCATGGTGTTCCAAGACACTGTATTCTTTCTAGGCATTACGTCAAACAGTCTTTTGGATTCTACGACGAATCCATTTTTCCAGTAGCCGGTTATGATTGCGTTCCATGAAACAACGTCTCTTTTAGGCATTTCGTCAAACAGTTTACGGGCATCAACGATTTTCCTAGCACGCAAGAGCGAACAGATTTTGATATTTGAAGCATATACGTCGAATGTATGGATATAACGAGAGTGAGATGATGAAGTCACCTTTACCAACGATACCAACATACGGGTTGACATTTGATGTCCTAACATGTCTTGTTTAAAAAATTAAAATATACATCAGTGTCGTTCCCGATAACGTTTTACCAACTCAGAACGAGTCATTTATTCAAAAATGGAAAGATAGATAATACGATTGACTTGTTAATTCACTAATCAATCTCATAACGTTTACATATAACTTGTGTTATCCGAAAGATAATATACTTAGTGTTTCCGCTTTTACTCTTCAGTTATTTTTCTATAGGTTATTTGGGTTTGTTATGACTAAATTTAAGCGAACAAGGTCTCAAAATCATATATCAAAAAACGTATAAAATAAATCACGATAGTAAGACCCTATTTGGTTATATATTTAAACATAAGAGCACTTAGAATGGTTGGTTGGCTCCGACGCAAATGGCTTCTATAGGCGCTGCCAAGCGGCTAGCCCGCCGGTACCATGGAGGAGGCGTGGTGAGGATGGCGGTATGCCATCGAGCTTTTTTGTATGAATGTAATAATATGTTCAGTTGATTTCTTTTTAGAAAGAATAAAAAGAAGAGCGAATGTCACAAATCGTTCATGTGGTTAGTCACTTTTTCACATACCATCCTTTTCGAAAAAACTTAGCACAAAGTTTTTCAATTTGTGGGTCTCGATTTTCAGTGTCACAATTAGAGATATTTTTCAATGTTATGTAATGTTAACTATAACGATGACGTGACAATGCAATGTAGTTTTCAAATATGATTGGTAATAGTACTCTAAGATTGTACGAACGGTTGCCATGTGTTTCGCAATTATCTAACACGTTAAAGAGAACATTGTATGTGAAAGTCAAAACCATAAAAGGATTCATGTGCCAACCATGGGTTGATTAATATAGTTTGTTGAATTCTAGCCACCAAAATCATTTTCCATTTAGTAAACAAATGAATGAGTCATATGACTCGTATCGTGTTAACATCGATAAGTATAGGTGTTACCGTATTAGGTTTAAGATATCTTTGTATATATTATAAGTAGAGGCGGAGTTATTATTTAAATTTAAGGGATAACTGAATAAAGTTTTGTAATTTGATATATTAATTTTAATTTATATAAAAGTTTGGAGTAATTGAACGAGGTCGAACATCCTCTAATCTTTTACAAACTTTGTCCCTTAGTATAAGGGCATGATTGTAATAAGAATATATTGGCCAATCTACGATTGTATAAGCTATTATTGGATGCTTTTATCAATTATTTTCACGACTATCATGATCAGGTAAATCACATGTCAAGAAAATATGAGTAATGTCTATGTTTAAACATGAAACCTCAACTTCAAATCCTCATCTCCTTACCACTGAACAATAACGTTCAAAGATTAACTTTTATCAATATTTAAATTTCTTAAATATCCGTCCTTTCGAAAGGAAAAAAAAAAAAGAACTAGAATGAGCATCAAGAAGCTAAAAGACAAACGAAAAACACAATGGATGGATCAATGCCAAGTGTAATTTATGATTGAAATGTTTTAAGTGTTGTTTTGGTTAAACAATCCTTGTCAAAAGTCATAATTAACCATAATATAGGTTTCATGTGCCGACCATTGTTTTTCTATTTATTTATTAAACAAGTGAATGAGACACTTGTGGGTAGTATTAATCAAAATTCAATATTAAAAACCATGTATTAATATCGTATATTCATTTCACATTTACACAATATTATAAAAATAGATATTATATTATACAAATATATCATTCGTTAGTTGATACATAATACGAACATGAGCGGAACTTAGTCTCGACCAAGGAGGGCTATTTCATCAATCGTCATTGTACTAAAACACATTTGAACATTTCAACGACGTTACTTTTTCTTCTTATTCTTTTGATATATTTGACTCGTATTGGTTTAATGTAAAGACATATAATCCTCATAACAATTGTTTTTGTCATGTCGATGTTCGCAGTCTCCGTAGATGAAAAAGGACCAAAAAATAAATCGTTAAAGATTTTTTTCTTTTTTTTTCATTTATTTTCAAACAATACTAACAAGTAAGAAGTAACAACTCAAATCCAAATCTTACAATGACCCCAAATGATTTCATAGGGCACGTTACATGTTATGTACAACATCGCCCACTTTGTTTATTTCTCTTTTCTTAAGCAAAAATGCGAAAAATACGTACATGTATAATAAATATACATATACCCGACTCGTATCCCATCGACGAGCCACTAATTCTCCGCCACGTGTACTTGCCGTTGTTCAAGCAACTCCGATCTAATTTTATTCTTCCACAACTCGTCGTAGAATTCCGTCTCTCCACCGTTACTTTGTACCTCCACCACCACTAGCTTATCCGTTAACCGATAAACTTCTAATTCGATTACGAATATACCATTTTGCCCTACTAAATCCACTCCGAATTCTTTCCTTTTTTGGATCCTTGCATTTGATTCTTTTACAATTTCTTCGACTTTGTTGATTACGTTTTCTGGTGACTCGGCCACAACTACGCGCTCGCCTTGTCCTGGTGGCGGCAAACTACTTGTTCCGTCGAATAACGGAGAGAGGTTTAATCCGGAAGAAAATGAGATAATATCAAATGCGTTTAATGATTTTGATTTATGTTCGTGTTGTCGCTTTACCACGGGTTCCAACTCGTCGTCTACATTCGATTCTTTATATCCTTTCCTATTACATAACCAACTACGTCAAATAAGAACTAAATTTGTATACGCTAAAAAAAGAAAACTATAGGATATTTTAACTTTTTGAACAAAAAGGTTTGTTTTGTCACGTTGAACGAGTAACTTTAACTTTAATTTTAACGCATAAGTTAGAAAAATCCAAAATATAATAACATTGATTGATACCTGAACCATGGATCATTTTGAATTTCGTCAACAGTGATTCTAGTTTCGGGTTTTGTATCAAGAAGACGAGATAATAACCGTCGAAGATCCGACGACATCCAACGAGGACACCGATACTCCCCTTTATAGATCTTCTTATACATCATCATAAGATTCGAGTCATTAAACGGTAAAAAAGCCGCATTCATAACAAACAAAATAATCCCACAAGACCAAATATCTGCTTTCGCGCCATCATAACCTCTTTTCGTTAGAATCTCGGGTGCAACATACGATGGCGTACCACATAACGTATGCAACAAACCGTCAGCCCGAATCTGACCCGTGACCGCACTCAACCCAAAATCCGAAACTTTTAAATCTCCATTCTCGTCAATTAATAGGTTCTCGGGTTTTAAATCTCGGTGATACACACCGCGAGAATGACAATATCCGATCGCGGAAATCAACTGTTGAAAATACTTTCTACTATTAGTTTCCGATAATCGACCTTTTGCGACTTTCGCGAATAACTCACCACCTTTCACAAACTCCATAACGAAAAAAATCTTGGTCTTCGTAGCTAAAACTTCGTATAGTTTCACGATATACGGATGTTGTAACCTTCTCATAATATCGATTTCTCGTTTCACATTCGATACAAGATGAGCATTATGCGAAATTTTTTGTTTGTTAATCACTTTTATTGCTACGCTATGACCGGTTTGAATATCCCGAGCATGATAAACTTTTGCAAACGCACCACATCCTAAAAGTCTTCCCACGTCGTATTTACCAAATAACGAGTTGGCCGTGGAAACGGCCATATTATTGTTGACCTCTGGTATTGATAAAAGCGATACCAGAGATCAACAACGAGGAAAAGATAACGGAATTCCTCGAGATTGATAGATGAAAAGATAGGAGAAGATTTTTTGGGGGTTTTTTTCTTTTGATTCAAATGTTTTTTGAATGTGTTTTTGGTATTTTTGTTGGGAGACAAATTTGACAGATTGAAAGTTTGAAAATATATTGAGTGGTTTGTAATGTTCGCTGTTTATTGAATTTTATTTTGCGCCTTTTAAATTTAAATTAAAGGCTAATCATGTGACATCAATAATTGACTATTAAATAAAGTGATTAAATTTAATTAAGAGTTAATTACATAAATGATACGTGGGTTTGTATCAAAAAAGCGGGTTCAGTCTTTGGGTCGTAAATCATACAGGTTCAGTCTCTCTCACGTTAGTTTGGCCCCACGGTTGGTCCCTCGTTAACTTAAAATGACCAAAATGCCCTTTTAACTCTTTAATATCCATTTAAATTTGTATTTTTGTTTTAATTGAAGGACATGTTATATAATTTTTGTGTAAGTTTAGTTAAAAAAAAAAAAAAACCTTCACTACCCACCCCTATTTCAGATCCATCTCCCCCAACCGACCATCTCCCGCTCCATCCTACCACCGTTAACCACCACACTCAAATTTACGTAGCCCGCCGCTAGTCAACTACCACTTGCGCAACCACCCACTGCCACCGAACATGCAGTCGCTAGCAAGTGTGTGCGTGTGTTGCTTCCATTTCTTTCCCAAAACTTTTTTCGTTTTCAATTTGCAGGTGTGTATCTCGAAATGAGTATCTATTATGAGTAAGTTAGGGTTTTCTTGCTAATCTGTGATTTCTTAATCAAACCTTTATTATTTGGGATTTTGATTTCATATATGGAACTTGTATACACTTTAATTTGGATTATGTTTTCGATTTGGGTAGTGATATTTGTGGGTTTCGATTTGAGGTTTTTAGTAGTCTAACTGGTTTGGGAAGAAGATGGAAGGGAGCGGAGCAACGACTGGTTGGTGGTCGGCTGTTGGTGTTTAACTGAAGGTGGTGTTAAGCCGACAACGGTCAACTTTATAGTAATGAAAGTGGTGATTGAATGTGACTTTGGAAAGGGTTAAATCAAGGAATTAAAATTTTGGGTTGATTAAATTTTATTATAAAATTTAATTTAATTAGGATATAACCAAGCCAATAATTCATTTAAGGGTGGTTTAGTAATTTTAAATGAAGGAGGGACCAACCGTGTAGCTAAACTAGCGTGAGAGGGACTAAACCCGTAAAATTTGGGACCCATTGACTGAACTCCCTTTTTCAATACAAGCACATCAACCTTTTATGTAATTAACTCTTCAATAAACAAAATAATTTAACCTTTATTTCTTTTCAATTACTCCGTATATGAATATTGAAGGTAGGAGAGTAATAAGTCACGAAATGCTTGTTTTCATGTATTATTTTAAAAATCATATTCTTTTTTTTATTTTATAAAATCACGAAATTAATCATCCGACATTTTAAAATTTCAAAAATATTCATATGACTTGAGATAATTTCTTTGCGCCACTTTTGTCCTTTACACCATGGCACGAGAACGAGATTTTTTGAAATTAGTAGTGTATATCAAGCCAGGTTTTCACGACTATTAAAACCGTTCCAACGACATGACAATTACGTTCTCGCGTGAAGATGTGGTTTAATATACACCACTTATTTCAAAAAATCTCGTTCCTGCGTTATAGGGTAAAAGACAAAACTAACGCAAGAAATTGCCACGAGTCATATAAGTATTTTCAAAATTTTAAGATGTCATATGATTAAATTCGTGATTTTCTTTTTCTCTTAAATAATCTTTATACATATCTGTAGATCTTTCTAATTAGACTTTGTTTAATTATTTGTTACTGTATTTGTTACTCCATAAATCCAAAATGTATGTTTTAATTTTTATTGAAGGCTTGATATATGAAAATATACAATTTTTATTATTGTTTATAAATTATATCTAAATAAAATTAAAATATTTAGAATAGTAAGAACTAGATTATTGTCCCGCGATAGCGCGGAAAAAAAATAAAAATTAAATCATAAATTTTATGTTTATGTAGATTTTAATTTATTATGAAAAAATAATGTTGTATGTATAATACATATATATACTTTTACGTTTATATACATATAGTTTATAGTGATAATAACATATACACTTTTATCTTTATACACATGTTTTGATATTTTGTATTAGGAGATTTTAGAATAATAATAAGGTAAATTATACAAATGGACGATCTATAAATAACTTATAATTATGTTTTTTATTTTAGTATAGATTAAATGAAATAGAGAATGTACTTATATATTTTAAAAGGGTGTAAAATGAAAATAATATTTGATGACATCATCAATTTGATCTAACGGCTGACATCAAAGAAGTTAAACCATCCAACGGGCCTTACTTCGCCATGTGGCATTTAAGGCCCCTCTTTTATTATATATTAAAGATGGTTTGACTTCAAAAAGTTAAAAAAATGAAAATTAGTGGCCCAAAAGAGGGACGGCTATGGTTGGAAAGTCGTGAACGATTTAAAAAGTCGGTAGTTGGTCAATTATTCTAGCCCATGTTAACCTTAAGGAATGTGCTTAAAAGATGATAATCTAAAGAATATTCTAATTAGTAATCCGAGAGTGGAGTTATGGTATGAAATAAATGTTGTTACCATAGCCGTTAAAAAGTAACAACTTGGAAAACGTTCAAAAACTATTAGCCAACTTCTAGAGGATATGCTTATTTATGGAAAATGTGCCAATTTCTTTCGCAGATAATAGGGGGATTTGCTAGATTGATGGTATTGATCAGAAGCGTGGTTGGTAAGTTATTTCGGTGTTGTTGAATACTCTGAAAATTATGAGAGGGTACCGAGTTTTCATGTATATTCCTTTGGTTTGAGTACTTGCGTTAACATTCTATAGTCTTTAAGATGTAACTGAAAGAACCGAAATAAAATTTTCAAATAGTCATTTCGCTTGATTATTGGTAATGAACCGCCACATTAAGTTTGTATATAACAAATTAGTCCATTCGTGTACATAAGGTGTAGCATTGTGGTAGGGACTTGAGATTTTTCATTATAAGTCCAAGTAAAAACCTCAATGGCTTCAACTTTAGGCTCATCCTATGTCCGTGTAATTAAATTGGTTTGAGAGACGTTTAACTGTTTTAGAAGGTGTTTTGGATTGAGATTTGAAAATGATTTTTAGATTATTGCTCGTTTTTGTTTTTTAACGTTACATGTTTATACAAGATATTGTTATAAGTTATAAAATTGTATATTTAAAAAGTTAGAGTTAATTACATAATTGGTCCCTGTGTTTGTCGCAAAACAACGGGTCCAGTCCCTGGGTCGCAATTCCTTCGGACCCAGTCCCTGGACCCTATCTTTGGTTGCACGTTTGGTCCCTCCCACTAACAATCGTTAAAAAATCCCGTTAAATACATCACATGCCTGGCACGTGATGGGTAAATAGGTAATTTCGCCTTTCTTTTTTCCCCCTTTATATAAATCCATCTTCTTCTTCCCTCCTGATTCAACCCTAATTTCTCAATCAACAAATCCATCTTCTTCTTCCCTCCTGATTCCACCAAGGGTTTAGGTAGGGTTCCAGTGAGTTTGTTAAATGACAAATCAACATATTCGAGATCAGCAAGTTTTGACATTGATACAGGAACTTGCCCAGAGAGGGCGTTTCGAGATAATATCCTGCAAAAACCGTAAATTAGATCAATAAAATAGAAAAAACATTAACGGAAAATTTTAAAAAGAATCATAAGGTAATCTTACAGTGAAGTTAGTGAAGAACAGGTTCCAATGGAACTTGGAATGTTGCCCGAAAGTGAGTTTCGTGATAGTACTAAATCCGTTAAAGAAGTGGCTCCTCCAATTTCCGTAGGAATGCTTCCGTTTAACTGATTTTCACTCAAATCAAGAGTATTCAAAGACTTCAGCTTGCCGATTGTTACCGGGATTTCACCTATCAGTGAATTCTTAGATATATTCAACAATCGTATGCTGCCAAATTTCCCAATATCGGAAGGGATTTCACCAGTCAATGCATTGTGGGATATATCGAGAACTTGAAGATTCTGGTGGGAGAACACAACGGATGAAGAAACAGCGCCAAAGATGCTTCCAGTCAGCTTATTCTCCGAAAAAATAACGCTCTGTAGCCCTAACTGAAATACCCAGGTAGGAAGACATAACTAGCTTGCCGGAATTCGTGTCTGTAGTGTGTGAACTACTGTAATCTCCTCCAGATAATGGAATAGCGGCTGGTGACCTCGATTGTTTATGATAGTGATTTAAGGGAATGTTTTATTTGGATTAAAAAGATTAGTTGATTGAGAAATTAGGGTTGAATAAGGAGGGAAGAAGAAGATGGATCTGTATAAAGGGGGAAAAAAAAGGCTAAATTACCTATTTACCCATCACGTGTCAGGCATGTGATGTATTTAACGAGATTTTTTAACGATTGTTAGTGGGAGGGACCAAACGTGCAACCAAAGATAGGGTCCAGGGACTGGGTCCGAAGGAATTGCGACCCAGGGACTGGACCCGTTGTTTTGCGACAAACACAGGGACCAATTATGTAATTAACTCAAAAAGTTATTTAAATCAGTAATATGATAAGATGTCCTTTTTGGTAATTTTACATCTTAAGTCACATAATAATCCATCTTATTATATATCAAAAAAGTTTATTATCCGATTATTACGATATTAAATAGCATAATCAAATCCAAACACTAATTTTCTATAACACGTTTACTTACAGCTGATTATCTGATTATGATTACCAAAAACGCATAATCTATTTTCAAAACGCAATCCCACCCCCCCCCCCCCCCCCCCCCCCTCTTAGTAACTCAATAGCAATTAGCAAAGTTGATTAATGGTTTTCACATATTGCTACAAAGGTGGGATGTGCAAAGCTTTAAGCGTTGTTAATTTGATAACGCCTTTACTCAAACATATTTTACTCCGATGATATGTTATCCTATATAAATAGAATTTAAAGAAAATAAACAAATAAATTACAGGTCACAACGTTACATGTATAATTTCGTTAAATACTCCCTCTTTCCCAATATTATTGTCCTCAAATAAAAAACATATAGTTTTAGAAAGATATAATTATTATTAATTTTTCTTTCTTAGTTTTTCTAAAATAACAGTTTTATCTTTAGTTAATTAATTAATACTAGTATAGTACCCGCACGGTGCAGCGGGGATAATAAACTATTTGATATAATTATATTACGAATATTTAACAACGGAAATTAAATACGCAAAAAGATAAAAACATAAAATGTATTTGAACTCCAATCATAATGTAAAACGTGAAGATACGTATAGATACGAACTTTTAAAAGATAGAAAATATAGTTTGTTGCAATTTTTGTTGTCCTTGTACTTGTTAAAACATTTGCCCATCAATAGTCGTTTTTTTCTATTTCTTGTTTGTTTCAAACTCACTTTACACTCTTTTTTTCTTGAATCGAGTTCTTTAATAGTTTTATATCTCGTTATCGGTTCTTCTTTGTAAGCTTCTTGCAATTGTTGACCATCTAAAATATAACATTGTAATGACAAATAAACCTACCTAGAAGTAAGAGCTTTTAAAAGATAAAGATAGTATAAAATGGTCTCATATTTTTTAAAGAAAATGAGTAAAAACCTATTTGAGTATGTATATCCATAATGATGGTTTCTTCTTGAGAGAATACCCAACCTTTCTTAAGGTCTGATCTCAGATAGTTCAGTTATTTTTTTAAGCCCTACACTTAAACATAAATAAATAAACATTTTTAGCATATGAAACCTCATCAAGTACAATTAGAACCAACATGTGTGACATAGGTGTGTATGTGTTGACCCGACTTCCCATTCTACATCAAACAAATTACAAAACAAACTTAGGAATCATTTTTAAGATGAACCTCTTTCGACTTCCTATTCTCCATCAATTTTTGCATGGTTTGTAATCGAACTTTTTTATGAATTTGACCCATTTGTTAACAAATAAATACCGTTAGTTACGGTATGGACTTACATGTCGGTTTTGGTTTCCAATCATAAATTCTTTAATCAATATAAACGAAATTGGTTATTGCTATTATGGTAAATAAACACTTCTAAGTCTACATGTTTAAAGTATCTTTCCGTTCATTTACTCTACAAGGCTAAAACTTTATTAACCAACATTATTTAATTATAAGTTATTTTGAATAATGATATGTGGTGAGAGATATAAAAACCGTAGTTAAGTAATTTCAATTACTAAGGTTTTAAAGAATTAAGACTATGTGGGAAATGTTTTATAATATAGTAGAAATAGATTATATTATAGTGTAGATTTAGTATACGTATTTTAGTAGAAAAAATGCATAATATTTTAATTATTTTAAGTTTATGGGGTTATAAAATAAAATTTATAATTTTGAAAGTTTTTAAATTAAATAGAAATTATTTTAATTTTTTTTTAATTACATAGGAATTATAAGTTACTTTGTTAGATGTTAATTTTTTTTTAAATTAATTAGGATAGAGAGTGTTGTTTGAGTTAAATAATAATAAATATAGATTAAGGGTATTAAGGTAATTTCAATTACTTAAAATTAAGGGATTAAGACTCTAAGGGAGATTCATTATAATATAGTATAGATTTTCTATAAAATATATAATAATAACTTCAACAATTGGTAATTTGCTAAACTCTTCAAAAAATTTCATCTATTTGTAGTTAAAACAATTAAATTGAGACAACTCAAAATAGTATAGTGGACAAATAATATGTGACGGATGAGGTACTTATTAATAAAAGTACCACTAATTATCATGGGTGGATTCAGGGTGTATCCAACGATTTGTTTCGCTTAATGTAAAAAAATTTGAAAATCTAATTTTTTTTTAAAAATTTGGATACTAGTATTTCAAGTAGTGGATACTCATTAAAATTTTGAAATAAAGAATTCTTAGAGTAATGGTAAGAAGGAAATGTTTTTATTGTGGAGACTAAGGTTCAAATTTTAACAACTACCTCTTTTTTTCTCGTTTCATTTGTTTGAAATACCGGTCATTTTTATCGATACCAATCATTTTTATCCTAGCTTCTCCAATGCTAGTTATGTTTTTTGAATAATTGGATTGAACATGAAAATAAATATAAAAACAAAAATAAAAATTGGTACGTCATGTACCTGGCCATTTGGGAGTTGACGAATGTGGGTGGTGGGGTGGGGTCCACGACGGCAAATACTTGCTGGAAAGCGTGTTAACTTTTCTAATTATAGAAATAAAATTATTAAAACAATTTTGATTTTATTTAGAAATTATGGATGCCGTGTTTCAAAATATTAAAATGTGTCAACATACGCGTTATGAGAGGCATGAATTGGTGAAAATAGTTTTAAGATTAATAAAAATCTAATTGTTGAATTCAAACGGGACCATGGGTTATGGCGTGAGCGAGCGTAATCGTGAGACTAGAGAGTGTCTGATCATTTTCTATGTTTGATGAGATCGTAAAAAAAAAGGTACATAACGGGTTGGAATTTATTTTTCTTTCTTTGGTAAATGCAGTATGTTAAGTCCGGTAAATATTACGGGTAAATATTACGAGCAAGGAGGGTCGCCCCTGGAAGGTGGCATAACGGGCGATTATCCAAAGCATCTATCGAATGGGGGGCATAAATTTCTATAATTTGACTATTGTTGTACCATCAAATATGGATTATTTAAGCAACAAAATTGATGTTTTATGATAATGGAATCAATTTTGACATGACTAGGAACCTTTTTATTGAAGCAAAAGTTAAAAATTGAAACTAGCAAAAACCAAGATTGTTAAGATCCCGATCTTGATCTTAAGATCTTACAATTTTACGATCTCCTCTACCAAAAACGATTCAGATCCTACATAGGATCTAAAAAGCATAGGATCTTACTAGGATCTCGATCCTGATCTTAAGATCTTAGGATCTTTGTACGTAGGGATGTCCAAAAAAACCGAGAACCGGCTAGAACCGGAAAAACGGCCCGCATTTGGACCGGAACCGAACTGGACCGGCTATGATGGTCCGGTTCTCGGTTCTCAAAAATACTCAAAAAATAAATCCGGTCCGGTCCATGGTTAAACCGGCGGTTCACCGGTTAGAACCGAAAAATTAACTTTTTATATATGTGTATATAGAATCTGACGTGAAAAAAGAGTTATTTAATAAACATATACTAGTTTCATTCTTTACGAACTCATCAAAGGTAATTAAAAAATTCTTTATTCTTTAATTGAAAATATTTGATTAAAAAATTTATCATCGTAACTTCTTAATTTTAATAAAATAGATAGTTTGATAATCTTAATAATTAAAATTTGATTTTTATTTGTTTAATCAATTATTGTTGTTAAAATAAAAAAATATCTAATCATAGCTGTTAATCTATATGTTTACGTGAGATCGTCGATAAAAAAAGTTATTACAACTTAACATGATAGGAAGACATAACATTAATTAAGTTTCAAAACGAGATCTAAATGAACCAAAATGAATCGAAAAACCGAATAACCGACAAGGAACCGAACCGGAAATGACACGGAAAAAGCGGTCCGGTCCTCGGTCCACCGTTTCTTGATTTTTTTTGTCTCGGTCCGGTCCGGTTTTTACCGGTTCGGTCCGGTCCGTGTCTTTTGAACACCCCTATTTGTACGATCCGATCATATTTTTCTTTAAATTTGAGAGAAAAAAAAACATAGATATATTAAGTTTGTTAAAAAAAACTAAAAAACAAATCTTCTAACCGATTAAAACACTTAAAAAGAACACATGTAGGATAAAAATAAATGTTAACTCAATGAAGTAATCTATATGTATATGAATTTTAGTACACTTGTTTAATTATGTTTAAATATTAAACAATCAACGATTTTGACATATTAGTAACAATTATATGAATTATAGATTATATTAATACGATAAAAACCTATTTTAGTAAGATCTTATTATCTCGATCCGATCTTACGATTTCGATCTTGTGAACACGGAAACGATCATAGGTAGGATCGCGATCTTAACAACCTTGGCATGAAGTGTTAATGTTTCATTCCAATTTTTTTAACGTTACATTTGAACCCTTACACTTTTAGTAAAAACATCCCATGATACAGCTTTAAATACCCTTTTATAAAATCATTAAATTACAATACCAATTTTTATAATGAAAACTCAAAATGGTCAAAATCACAACACTTAATATCTTTATTGCTTTAAAATATATCAATTGGTTTTAAACTACTCAAGGGTAATAGTATATTTAAGGGACAACAATTTTTTCGTCAATTTTGTTTTACTTTTTAAATAAATTATTATTTTAAGTTGGAAATGCTTTAAGTAGATATGCATAACCGAACCTTAAATCTCTCAAATTTTTTAAATTTGCCATAAATTTCAATTTTAAAAACTAGGGTTTTGTTTGAATATTATTTATTTTATACTAGAATCTATTGTTTAGGTTTATGATTTAAGAAACATTTAAAAATATCAATTTTGCTGATTTATGTTAAACAGTTAATTTAAAGTGTATTATCTCGAGTTATAACATTTTATTATTTTTTATTTGATGTACATTGTCGTTCATATAACGTTAAGTTCCATCCTTTTAAAAAAATAGTGCTTTGTTTGTTTACAAAATTTGCTAGGAGGCATTTTCGATCATCTCCCCCAATACATCAAAAAGCTCGAGGCCGGCCTTGCGAGAAAAGAACATCTACAGGAATGAATCTTAAACTGATAATCTTCGATAAAAAGTTTATTCAATTTTAAATTCGTTGTAATTATTGGAGATTGACGTAGCTCTTATCCTTGACCGGGCGAATTACCATGTTTCTCGTCGCTTTAATTTACTTATTATAAACAAATAGTTCATTGAGCCTATCAAGTCATAATTTTAATTATAATTACTCTCCTTATTAAATTTGTAAGGATCATATGGAAATGTGCCAATTATTATATTTTAATACTTTGGAATTTTGCATTTTAGTCCCTAGACTTTAGGGACCTAGCGGTTTTCCCCCCTAAACTTTAAAGACATAGCGGTTTCCCCCCCTCAACTTTAAAAACTTTAACGCTTTTTCACCCTCAACTTTAAAAAATATAACGGTTTTTCACCCTAAACTTTAAACGACTTTTAGCTTTTCCTGTCTGCACTTTATATGTTTTGCGTTTTTCCCCCCTCAGCTTTAAATAATACTTTTACGCTTTCTACCCCTCGGAATTTTATTTAGATTCAACTAATACGAACATCTACTCAGATTAATAATAAATAATAGCTACATTTATACTTCGATAAAAAAGTAAAAAAACAAAACCTCGAGTCGTTTTATCCGGAGTAGGATAAACGACATCCTCTCCTCTTCTCGCTTCGATCAATGACTTGATCCGGACCTGATGGGATAGAAGGTCGTAAAAGTATTATTTAAAGTAAAAAAAAGTTACGATAAGTAAGAAATAAAAAAGACGTCGAAGCCCGACAATAATAAACCCAAAAAAACCCAAAAAAACACCCTCAGCCCATACCCGGGCACGAACCATGGCCTCATCTTGCATGCGACGGAATAAGCCCAATGATGAACACAAGGTGAAGAGCCAATACAAAGCGAAGAACAAACACTGCCTAACACTAACGCCGAAATTGACGAACCCGTGCAACGCACGGGATCCTTCTAGTTGTAATCAAAGATATAATACAATTCTCCTAACTAGTGCCGGGTGATGGGCTTCATTACATTTGTAAATTTGTAATGATTGTGAGTTATGTACAACTTATAATCACACAAGAAGAACATAGTGGGCCTAAATCCCAAAACACAAAAGTGGTACTTAAAATGAAAAATATTATCCTCCGTTCCATATTAAGTGTTCATACTCTGATTGATATAAAATATATAAATAAATTGGATTTTAAATTTATTTTTTATTGGTATAATTTTCATCATCAATTATATAACACAAACAAATATATTTAAAGTCAAAGTTGAAAAAAAAAGACTTCAAAAACTGAAAGTTGACACTTATTATGAGACGGAGGGAGTGTATATATAGTTTAAGTTCGTAAGTTTTTTTTGTACGTTAAAATGAGATATAACGCTCATTTAACTACTTTAATATAAAATTTTGAGAAATGAAAGACATGTCTAATTTACACTATATAACTTATAACATGTTTAATGTATTAAAATCTTGTCCCTAATGCATTTCATACGAGGATATATAAATTATTTATCTATACCACATATAAAACATTTGAGGTGTTTTTCTTAATGTTGAAAATTAATAATAAAATGACTAAACTACCCCTTCATTTTATTTTTCTTATTACTATTTTGCCGACCAATCTTTCCTATCAACTATTAAACTTCCAAAATACATTTATTCATACATATTTATAACAAATATTTAAATACAATTTAATCTACATTTAAATTTAGAGTTCTTTTCTATCTATTAATCTCATATCCAAACCGACACAACATAGTTTAATATAATATTATCGTTTACAAATTTTCTTGTCACAATGCATCGCGCGGGTTTCCTGCTAGTGTCATTTAATGCATTTGATACAATTTTTCTAAAATATTAAACATGTTATTAGACACATTAATTATTTCTTTGAAAAATTTATTGTTTTAGTTGTTTTACGGGTAAAAATAACAAAAGAGATAATTGTCTAAAATTACCAATTCATACATACTTTAAGATTGTTGACCTATGACAAGACTAAATCTATCATCGTAGAGTTAAATTCTATAACAACATTAAAATAGGGTCGTAATGATTAGGGATGTCAAACCTAATTGGTTTGAGTAGACTAAATACTGTAAAATGCCTTCTTGTTTCGCCTCTATTGGCTTGCTAAAGGGCTTTTAAAAACATTTTTCAATATATAAAAATAAAAACATAAAAAAAACGTTAAAAAAGTAGTATGACTTTAATCCGGTGGCAGAGCTATGTGAAGGCAAAGATGGGCCATGACTCATCCACAAAGTCATAAAAAGTTTATATTTCTAATATTATTACTATGCATCAAGCCCGATTTATACTGATTGGCCCACCCCAAATGTAACATTATCCAATTAGATACTCAAATATATTATTTGACCCCCTAAAAGTAAAAATCTGACTACGCCACTGCTTCCATCCATCGACAACCAACCCCGACAATCAGACATTAGATCAATTGAATACAAAATTAAAACGTTTGAAAAGAAATCAATTTTGAAAATTGGAAAAGCAATATGGTGTGTGGTATTATCCACGCAAGTGGAGCATGCATTATCTACAAGTTAGAATTTTTTGTTTTTATTTCAAAATTTTAAGCCATCTTAAACCATTACTCTATCTTTATTTATATCTCCAAGTATAGAAAAAACATAAACTATTTTCAGCACGTTTTTACTCTAAAAAAAGTTTAAAGTGGAGGATGATCGAAGAATGAAAGCTAAAGGTAAAACTCAATGAAGCTAAGGTATGTCGGAATTTCTTTCGAAAGGAAAAAACAAGAGCGGTACAAGTTTGAAATGTGTTACGAAAATTCTAACCCTTGCCTTATTGTACATGTCAGACTCCGTATTATATACTCTAACGGTTTCACTTATGTGTATGATGTTACACGTTATAATGCTTTTTCAACTTTCAAAAACGATTATTTTCCGGGAGTTTTAAATTTGTATTCAATCTATTGGCCGATATGCGGCATATGCCATTCTAGCAACCCTAGGGTTTCAATTCAAAATTTATATATTTTTTCTATTTCGTTTAATTTTTATTTTTGTCGAGTTTCTAAATGCCACCAAAATTGAAACTTGAGTAACATTTGTACCTTTTATATAGTTGATAACTAATTTAAATTTTGTCAAAGCTTCAATAACTTTCTTATATGTCAACCCTTTGGCAATCACCGGTTCAGAAAGCAAAGCCAACTAAGTAGTAGAAGCTGGTAAGAATCGAATACAAAACTCTTTTTTTAAAGAATCTCAAATGTTCAACGTGTAGTAAATCGAAAAGTGATTACTTATCTATAGTTCTACACACTTGTGATGTATAAACCCCACCATTGTCTAGTTGCAAAGATGGAAATGACACGAATGGTGTAGTTGAACGATGATGACATACATAGATAGTTGAATAATGGAGCACGAATGGGGACCCGTTTTGAAATATGGTAGGTAAAGATGATAAGCCCACGTGTGCATGTTGATGAAAACAGGAATTTTGATGTTTACTTGTCACCAAAAACAACCATATAAAACACTTGGTACGACAAAAGGGACATTCCTCCTATGAGACTACATAGATTAGATTCCTTTATTATGTCAACAACTTTACATATACAAATGTGAAGCACTAAAGAGTGATATATACTATAAGACTACTTTAGATAAACTTAAGGTGTTGTCAAAGCGGCCAAAATGAATTGGATAAAACTCACACTAAAGGTGTGAGGTATCAAGTTTGAATTTTGTTGGAGACATTTACCGGCTCAAAGAGTCATTATACAAAAATGTAGTGAAAAATTGAAGCCTTTAACAACTTAAACTTTTAAGTTATGATCAAATAGATGTCAAGTACTTTCAAGGGGGCATGAGTACAAATTAAAAGGTAAACGATTATGTTGAAGATCGATGATAAGATCAACTGTATTTAAAACCGTCGACCCAATCATCTCAATAATCCGAAACTAGTAGAATTATACAAAATAGTAGTATTAATCCAATTGATGATGTCTTAACTTCAATTTTTCAATTCATTGTTTGTTGTTTTTGGGTGTGAGGAATTAGGATGCTCGTGTTCTAGGTATACTTAACGTGTTAATTGTTCGTGAAAGTGGGGATTTATAAGTCCATAACATAGATACTTTAGGAGACGATGTATCTTTTCTTTAGATTAATAGTACATGTCGTAATTTGAACGTTTCTTTGATTGGACTTGTGATACAAGCTTTTTAATCGTTAGGTCCTTGTGATTTCTAGTTCTAGCTCCTTGACAGTCGTGACTAAATTTTTCCGTTCTAAAAACAAGTCCATAACATAGGCTTTATGTGCACGAATCAATTTTTCCGTACACAAACCACCATCAAAACGTAAATGGTAAACCAAATATGAAAAGGGTACATCAAGGATTATCAAATATATTGCATCTATAGATTAATCAAACTTCTATATATCCTTTCCAAATTTTCGATATTAGTCCTACTAAATTGATTAATAACATAATCCCCTCGATCTCGTAGTTAAGTAATATAACAACCAAGTAATTAATTAACTAGCAATTGAAAAACCATGCACATCATGGCATGTACAACTTGTTTCCACACTTGCACCTCCAAGCTTCCGGGTAGTATTCAGCCGTAACCGGATTCCCTGGTGGCACGGGCACATGAATCGGCTTACACGGGCTGCACCGTCCACATTTCCAAGCACAACGTGGCGGAGATGATCCCGGTCCGGCCAATCTCCTCCTTGAAGTGGTTTTGACCTTGCCTAAACCCTTGACAATATTATTCTGCATATTGTAATATTAATTGAATTAGGGTAAGATAATATAAGGAGGGTTGCTAACATGCGCTTATCAAAGGGGACAAAGGCGGGGTTCACGGGAGGTGACTTTATTAGCGAACATGACCCCGATTTAAGCGGGGAATGGGTCCCTTTTGAAAGGACCGATTATTGGGATTATATGCTCAGTGGCTAACATGCGCCTTCTCATGCTAATATGCACATAAATAATATTTTTTTAATTTTTTATTTTTTGAAAGTTACAAATTACAAATATATCTAATAAACAAAAGATAGTAAACTTGAAAACGAAATATTCACTTATTTTTTTTTTTCCAAAAAAATAAAATAGAAAACAAATTTACTTTACACCACACGTTAATTTATTTGTTATCTCTTACGACTTATAAGTTACCAGACTTGATTATCGATAAATGATACCGATACTAACAGATTACAAAAAAGGTTTTCACACATTAGTTACACATGACTATAAGAGATTCACATAAAATTTGATTTATGTTTTCTTTCTCTTTCATTCTCAAACCCTTCATCATGAAATGTCACACATGTATATAATTTGTTTAATATAATATATTTATTTATATTTATAAGCATAACGTTTTTCAAATAAACTAATGGTCTAAAGTACATTGGACTTCTATAATTAATTAATCACTTTTAGGTAAGTAATAAGAAACAAACTAATCATTGAACATGCTTTTTATGGTATACTAATAAAAAAGAGAATATAATTTTAACATTAAATTATGATGTATAAGCAAGATTTTTATGGCTAACTTTATCTTATTACCAACTATTTAAATTAAAAATTATTTATTTATTACTAATTTCTAAGTATCAGAAGTAGTCAATTACTTTGTCTCCTTTAGTAGTAAAGCAAGTAGTAAAGCTCTTGAAAGTAGACAGGTTGTGATGTAATATTTACAGTCTAAAATAATAGCTAGAGTTTTGAAAATTATTAATTAGAACTTTAATACGAGTATGCAACAAGTAATGATATTTAGCATCGGTTTTTAATCTCATTATGACTTTGTCGTTCAGAAGATATTCTTTCTCGATCAGAATATGACTTTGTCGTTCAGAAGATATTCTTTCTCGATCAGAATAGTGGAAAAAAATTACTCTTTTTTCATGCTGTTGACAAAAATTAGCATAACTTATTCTATTTTTAAAAAGTTGTAAAACTAACAAGATATAAATAAAATATAAGATATAATTGTTTTTAAATATTATATATATTTTTACTTTTATCAATAAAAAGTAATTTAATTTATAAGGTGTTAACTTTCATGTGTACTTTTATTAAACTATAATTGAAACCCTACATGGTCTTTCCCTAGTTTTGATAGTGGCACAGATTATGTACCCCACTTCACTCTAACACTACCCCATCCTATTCTTTATCTTACATAAATATTTTATTTTATCTTTTACAAAAATATAACATGTCTTAGGTAGATTTTGTAATTTTTGAAAGAAAAAAAATATAATGTATTTTTAGCTATTAAAAAAATAATAACTTAGCTATTAAAAAAATAATTTTCTAACTTTTTCTTAAGTTGGATTAATAATCAAAATATATTAATCAACACTAACACTTGATATATAATTTCTATGATTTAAATAAAAAACAGATGTTGTAATCTTACACTTAAGAAAATTGTCAATAAATTGTATGAATTTAAATATTGGTTTTCCTATAATTTTCCAAAATAGAATTTTGTAATTTTTTTTGTTTTCAATAAATAATTTGATAGCTACATAAAATCGTTTGGAGTCACTATAACCATAAATATGCATTAAATACTAGTTAATAAAATGTGACGTATTTTTCTAGTTAATTTCAGAGGTTTTCTTGATAAGAAATAAGTTAAATTTAAGATTAAAATCAGAAACTTTTTCAGAAAAAAAGAAAACAATTAACATAAAAGTATAAAAGCTCACCTGGAAGTAGAGATGATCATAATCTTGAAATTTGGAAGCCAACCCACATTTATAAACTGTAAAACAAATAAATTCAAAATAAATAAAATCTATATAAAAATATAGAAAATTAATAAAAATAATAATTTACATACCTAAAGAAGGGTTTATGAACATACAGATGGATATCAAAAACAAGAAGAAGAACAATAATGTTTTTTTGAGAGTAGACATGAGTTGATATTTAGTAACAACACATAGATCAAATCCCACTTATGTTTTGTTGTTGATCACAATCTTTAGAGAGAGAAAGTTTTAGAGAGAGAGTGACACATGCAATACTTTTGTTTCTTGAAAATGATCTATATATATAGATATAGATATAGATATAGATATAATATATGTAATGAAATTTTGATAGTGTTTTAGAGAGAGAGAGATAGTATCCTTTGTGTTGCTATATTTGGAGGTGAGATTCTGTATGCAGATTATGGCCACTGTCTATAAACAATTCCCAATCCCAGAAACTAAAACACATGTATTCTCACTTTTTTACTGATGAGCTCACTCATGCTTTGACATTTGACCCTTAACTATTTGGTTTCTCTCTCTCTCTCTCTCTCTCTACAATTGTTTATATGTTTGTTTCTCTCTCTAGAAAAAGACATATAGTGGTTCTTGGAGAAACTGACTACTACCAAACACTTACTATTCCTACTAGTCTATATGACTATGGACAACATTTTCCTAGGGCACACATTTCTTCACAACTTCTTTCTTAAAAATAAAAATAAGAGTTAATTACATAAATAGTTCCTATTGTTTATCAAAAATTATGAATTTCGTCCATAAGTTTAAAACGTTATATAAATTGTTCATTTTTTGAAACTAATTACGGATTTCGTCCCTAAATTGGATGCCCGTTAAATTTTCCGTTAAAGTCACCGTGAACAAATAACACATTTCGTCCCTAAAATGGATGTTCGTTAGAAATTAGGGACGAAAAGCGTAATTAGTTTCAAAAAGTAGACGATTTATGCAACGTTTTAAACTTAGGGACGAAATCCACAATTTAAAGTAAACCATAGAGACGATTTATGTAATTAACTCTAAAAATAATTATGTATTACTAATTTATATGTATAGTCATATCTTTAATTATTCCCTCAATGTTTAAGATAACTTAGAGATATCATAATCATCGACTAGGGTCGTCTTCAAGAATAGACGATGACAAGTTGGTCTTCACTTCATTAGATGTCCGATATATGATGAAGACCAAGAGACGAAATTTTATCTATTCAGAAAGTGTAAAGTTGCTGTATTTGGAAAGTTATCCCGAGGTTGTGAATTATCGATCAAGTGCAGCTCTCCGATGTTTCTAACATCTAGAATTGGTGAGTCCATTAAGTTCTTATGTTTGTTTATCTCATATTTATTGGTAGTTTCAACTGCCCAAAAATGTTTTCGAGAAGTTACAAACATTTAGCGCTTTGAACGATTAGTTAACTACTGTAGTTTTTGATCATATAGTCATTTAACAAGTTTACTAGCTAGTTGACAAAAGTCGGTGAGTCATTGACTAAAGTCATTCACTAATCAAAAGTGATCCACACCAAATGTAAGTTAAACAAGTATTGTATCCGTGTTATGTGGTCGGATAACAAAAAAGTTGACGCGATTGAAGTATTTGATTAACATTGAAATCATTCGGTATTAAGATATATAATTATATTTTAATTCCGATATTGGAATGAATATAACTTATAATATAAAAATTATATGAAATGTATATTTAAGCACAACACAAATTTTTTAATCGGACAATTGAGTAAGTTAATTAATATGATAAAAACGAATTCTTGTTACGGAACGTCGGTAAATATATAGGTACGACATTGATAGTCAAATACGATATTGTAAATATGTTTTTTTTTCTCCTCTTAAAGTACAAATGTCTTTTAAACAAGCTAACTTTATTTATTAACCATTTCAATTATATTTTATAACTTTGTTAATTTTCATTCTTATTAATATATTTATTACTAATTAATTACCTATTAAAAATTATCAGCATTTATTTTTTTTTTTTATTGTAATTAAATATTATGAATTAAAATATATTTTAATGATTTATAAAATTATTTAAAAGTTAAAAAACCTTATTTATTAAATTCATTTAATTTTTTTATTCAAGATTTATATGGTTAAGATTTCATCTCTTTAAAATCAAGTTCTTAAAACCAAAAAGTTAATATGCTTTTATATAGTAGTATAAATAGTTAAGTTGATCTTCACTCCACTAGATGTATGATATGCGATGAAGACCAAGAGATGGAATTTCAAAGTTATCCCGAAGTGGTGAAATCTCGATCAAGTTCAACTTTCCAAAACGTATGACATCCTTAAGCTCTTAAAACTGGTGACTCCCTTAGTAAAGTTCAAGATATTTTTTATGTTTTTGTTTCGGTGATAGTTTTGGTTCTTTGGCTTTTTCGAAACTAGGTTAGTTTCAACTTAAAGAACTTGAGAAGTGTCATCCTTAGGGATGATGTTATGCTTCTTTCTTACATTTAGATTTCTTGTAGAAATAGGAAGCACTTGTTTAATTGAATTAATTGGTATGGCAAACCAAACTCCAATATTATGTAATTTTCTTATTCTGTTTTTTACCAGTCTTTTTTAATACGTTGTCATTCAAAGTTATATTCACCCCACAAAGGATGATGCCCTAGGAACACTCGTAGGAGGCGCAACCCCCTTAATCCCCAACATTTGGTGTGACATATCATTGTCAAACACGCGTGCACGCTCCGGTTCAAATTGGATATAAGCTAAATGACATTAAAGTATCCAATATAAGATTCTAATCAAGATTTTTTCATGAGAGTATATTTAGAGTGATTTGCTATTTGAATCATTTTAATTTTTTAAACAAAACCAATATCACATACAATGTATAGTTTTACTTTAAAGTTATATTTACAACACAATTTCACTAGACTACAAACCAATGCACTTATTTCCAAAGTAAAAGGTATAGAATCAAATTTATAATTTAATTTCGCTTTCACACCCGTCCCACTTCTCATACAGTACACTATATGCACCGACAACGATGTTCTCTTATTTCAAAACCAACTCGCACACTCACTTACTCATTCACTCACTCGGCCCGTAACTCAACTTGACCACGTATCGAATAACAACTCATAAATAAGTCACAACATGTACTTCATGTTAATAAGTATAGTGCATTGTCATATATTTGACCATTTAAAACATGTAAAAGGGCCACACCCATGTGTAGTCTTATTGGACATAACCAAAAATACAATCCTTCCCTCCTTTGAATTTTAAAGCAAAGACTTTGTGTCACTATAAGAAATAGTTTGTAGCCAAAATTCAAAGAATCTCAATTATTCAACTTTTTATCAACATTCAAAATCCCCTTTTCATTGTGTCATTTCAGAGATGGAGTCGAAAAAAAAGTTATATTTTTCGAAAAATATTTCCCTCTTTTTTTGGTAAAAACCTTTTTAACAAATAAAAATAACCGAATTTGAAACAAGACTACTATAATTAACAATTATCACACTATAATTTATACATTACTATCGATTTGATCGTTTTTATACAAAGGGTCATTTATTTGTTTATAAATATAATACATTTGGCTCGAGTCAAACTCTTCTCCCTTTGTGCCTAAGCCGTTGACTGCCACTGAGTCTCGACCTTGACCCTGCAATGGGTGCTTGGAACCCAACATCTTCGAGGGTTCCAACTGTTTTTGATAGACGGCGTTTACTCACTTCCTCCACTAAAGATTTGTGAAGTAGTTGACTTCTCATGTCGACCAATGACCGGTTTCTTGTTAGCATTGGTCCAGAAGATGATGAAGCTTGATGAGAATCAACGATGACCGTTGACTTTTTGTCGCGATTCTTGGCAGCGTTTTCTCCATGACCAAACCTAGTGGAGTTGTGGGCTCGGTTTTTAGGGCTTAAAGAATGATATTCATGGTTGTTGTGGTCTTCAGCCGATACGTAACTCAAATTTGAATAGGTTCCTGAAACTACAGATCCTTGAGAACTTGTGTCATCATAAAGGTGATCTGCAAGAAATTTTGACCATAAAGTCCGTTCTGAATTTCTGATAAAGATTTTGTGTTCACGCTAACGCGAAGTTCATGATTTGAATTTTGTTAGGCGTAGCAAATTTAGCGGGTCAGGCACGTTGGGTAAATAACTTGAGATCAAAACGGACCCAAATTTTTGAAATATTTTTAAATGATAAGTGCGGTGTCAAACATGATTACAAATAGTTATATTTTTTACAGAATGATAAACTTGTTTGAAGAAAAAATAATTAGGATGTTTCATGAAACGGGTCCAAATGTTATCATATTTTCAAAAAATTATTAGTCGGGCTTCTAGCCCGTCAGTATGTGAGTTAACCCATCAATCTAGAGGTTATGGATTCAAGTCAGTCAAATATCAAAAGTGTGAAATATATTGTGTTAGTTTGTTATATATGCCTTTCTAGAAAATTAAATAAAAAAATCAACCTAATTACATAGTAATCAACTTTTTAAAAAGTGTAGACCTGTTTGACTTATTTAATCA
This sequence comes from Senecio squalidus, assembly GCA_910822075.1. NCBI lineage: Eukaryota > Viridiplantae > Streptophyta > Magnoliopsida > Asterales > Asteraceae > Senecio > Senecio squalidus. Next base: position 5,133,140 of record CAJVGC010000508.1, read on the forward strand.
CTTTTCGTAGCTAATTTCTTGTATTCTACCCGTTTAACCGCTTAGAAATACTCCAAGAATAACCCGATTCGACCCACTTATAAGTAAATGGGTCGAAAATAACCACCTCTAATTTTTATCATTCCCGGTGACTCGGTGAGCATTTTGAAGCATACCTTGCAGCCAATCACAACCAGACACCAAGCCATCTGTCTGTCGAGAAACATTTTCGCCCGAAAATGATAACTGAGATGAAGAGGAAGACGACAAAGAATGGAACGAATGACTGTGATCATCCTCTTCATGTTGATTGAGATTTAAATGGTGTTGGTCCACATTCCAAGCGGGTATAAGAGCAGAAATTTCTCCTTCGATCATATCAGAGATCTCAGAAGGCTCCCAATCTATTATCTCGAGCTCCTTAACCATTTCAGATGCCACCTCATCCGGGGTATCGTTTAGTATGTCGAATGGAAAGTACACATTTCTCACAGTACCTGGTTACATAAGCTTTTATGATATTATATATCCACAAACATAAAAAAGAAACGTGCTGCAAAGAAAGTGTTTCTTCTATCTGAAGTTGAAATAATCATATCATATAATATGCTATTCGACAGTTTGTCATTTGAATATTCGAGAAACAAATAGTTAAAACTTAAAACGACCAATATGGGACACTTAATCATTTAAAATGCTTTTTAATCAATCATTTTTTTCAAATAATAAAAATGATTAGTAAAACTTCAAGTCATGATACTCGACGTTGTTAGAGACTTAGATCAAGTTGAGAAAAATGCACGTAAAATACCTTCTCTATCGGCAATTTGCACATGAAGAATGATGGTATTATCATCTGGATTCAATTTCCCTGCAATAGACATGTTGGTGCGTGGAGGATATCCGGACAAATTCAGCTTCCCAAGTTCAATATCATCGTTCATAAACGGCTTTGGATGGATATATTTTGATAGAGGTGTCATTTCGTCTTCTTCCATGGCCAAAAATGGATCATGCATTAGATCCTTAGCTGATAACCTATTTGAGGCATTGACCAGACATTTTCCAATGAAACATTGGGCTTCGAGATCTTTAACTTTGTAGAATGCTCGTGGAAGCTTTCCCTGAAAAAGGGTTGTACGCTTAATGTGTTATAATTCCAACTAGTTCGACCCATTTACTTATGAATGGGTCAAATGAGTAGATTCATATCATGTTGAATCTCTAACTAGTCAAATGGGTTGATTCAGTTTATGTTTAGCTCTAACGTGTCAACGGATAAAATAACATATGTATATTTGTTTTCGTTTAATAACAAACTTGAATATATTTTCCAGAATAAAAGACATTCTCGAAAATTTCAAATCAACGATTGGATAATAAAGGAGAAAAAAAGTAGGTAATATGGGTAAACTTAGAAAGCTTAGCGAAAATGAAAGCAGGATAAAGTCTTGATAAAAGTTGGATAACAAGGAAACGGGTCAAATGGATCGAAAGTGTTGAACGTTCCTAATAAATATTTTTTAAGTACATAACCTCCAAAATCATTTTTATGTCAACCCAACCGTTTTGACCTACCCGCCCATTTGTCACCTCTAGTAATAGAATATCAACCATACCGATGTTACTTTCTTATAAATTTGTGCTGGATTTGTACATTCACTGTATGGATATTCATGAGTTAGCATTTCTAGTATGCACATGCCAAACGAGTACACGTCAACCAACTCATCATAATTTTCGTCATAAAGTTCTGGTGCCATGAACTCTGGTGTGCCTGCAAGTGAAATAAACGGGATAAAATTAGTGTTAGGAAATTCAGTATGTACACGTGTGGATGGTAAAAAACTGTTATTTCCGTAACCTTCCATAATGACCATTTACAAAGACGTTAAGACTTAAGAGCTTCTAAATACTTGATAAAAGAATGTTATAAAAGATTTATATACCGATAATGGTATGTGCTCTGCATGAGCCACGGAGAATAGCCGCAAGCCCAAGATCGCCAATCTTTACTTGTCCCAAATGACCATTTACAAAGATGTTGTCACACTTAAGATCTCTATGGATCACGGGAGGATCATGACCGTGAAGATAAATCAACCCGGATAATATCTGGCGAGCCCAAATCTTTATAGCCCGAATATCCACCTGATTATATTTCTTCCTATATCTACACAAAGACAGATAAATTTTACTAAAATTAGCAATAGAAGGAAATAATGGAACTGGTTGCAAAAAAAAAAAAAAAAACATTACTCTCTGAGGTTTCCGGAAGTGAACATTTCGGTTATAAAATTAAACGTTCTTCGTTCCACATCAATCCACGAAGTGTAGAACTTTATGATTGAATCATGATTAAGGGTGCCGAGCAGGTGAACCTCTGAGTATAGACGTTGTAAGTCTTCTGGAGATCGAAGTAAGTCATTAAGTTTGACTTGACCCCAAGCTACTTCCATTCCAAGAACTTCGTCGATTGCTCTGTAGACGGTTTTCATTGCCCCTCTTCCAAGCACCTCTTTGAACTAATCATAATACATTCGTTAAAAAGGAAAAAACAACAAAAATTCATATTCATATTCATATACTATATCAAGAAAGAAAAAGACCACCATAATCTTATATACTGGACGGTTGGATAACATGTCAAAAACAGTTTCACGTAGAAACCATTTGTCACAAATGATTTGTGTGAGGTTGGGTTGATCCGTTAACATTTTTTTGTCCATCTTTTTCCATAACTAATGTGGTAATTACGATTACCAAAACAAGATTATTACATAATAATAATAATCTAAACATTTGAATAAACTTGCAAATTTGAATCCAACAAAAATAAACAATTTCAATAAGCAAACTCACACTACTTATTGAAAAACAACTTATTCATCCTAAATTTCCTTTTTTGATGATAGAAAATCGAACAAGATCACATTCATTTACAATAAAATGGCAGGCAAACGAGCAACAAACTGCGTCGCAACCCTTTTTGGATAACAAAACCAATCCTACTAGAAATATAAGTTTTGTGACTTGGCAGTCGAAAAATTATTCTGCACAACCCGTTTGATCCTAAAATAAACATTCAAACAGAAACATTTCAAAACACAATACTCAACATACTCAACTTACTCTTCCATATCGTCCAGTCGGGTCGGTTTCAACGTACCCATCTTGATCACCAAAACCTGATCTTGATTTAGGATTAAACATGGGTTTCAACTCTAGAACTACCTTTTCTTCACCCCAAAAGTTGCTTACATAAACTATATATTAAAAAAAATATAAAAGATACGTGTGTATTATATCAACATTCAAAGAATATGGAAAACAGGGGAAAACAGAGCAAAAACAGAGCATCCACTATCCAAATAAATAAACATTTGATTTTTATCATATTTTAATTATATTTTTATTAAATTTTATTAAATTTTCTATCATGGGTTTCGTTTTTTACATATGAGACAAAGTCAATCTTTAACATAATCCAATAATTACCCATATTTATTTGTATTTTTTGGAAAAGTCTCTGTTCTTACAGAGGGTAAATTGAGTGATGAAAATGGTAAATAAGTTGATATTTGAGGTGGGTTTTGGGGAATTTGAAGTGGGTCTAGGTTGATTTGACAATAGGAATATTGGGGGGAAATGTTTGGTGGGTAATCTTTAGGAATTGGACTCTTTTGTGTTGTTTGTGTTTTGAGTGTCAAAAGGTTTAAGATGAAGATGAGGAAAGAATAGTGACAATGATAAGGATCTTTGGACTTTAAGGTTTGTGGCTATGGTTTTTTGGATATATATATATATATATATATATATATATATATATATATATATATATATATATATATATATATATATATATATATATGAGAAATGATCAATTAAGAACTATAATTTTATTGAGACCAAAAGACCTTATCTTGGCCCTTCATCCATTCTAATCTAATGGCTAAAATTAAAACCAAAACTCATTTTTCTTTTATTTTTTTAAATTAAATTATCTCACAAACCGTTAATCGTTAGACGAAACAAAATATACCGTTGCGATCGTCTCGCTTTTATCTTTAATTAGAGCAGTGGTGTTATATACTTTCGACGATTTTTTTTTTTTTTTTTTTTATGGGTATTGAAATTATAACCATAATATCATATGTGATATTACATCAATATGTACATATTTATAAAAAAGAATTACTATAAAATGTATAAACTACCTAAATTTAGAAAAAAAAATCGAATTTTAACTAGTTTTATTTTTTCTCGTTATTGAAATAAAATATGATATACTAAAATCATATATGATAATACTATATCATATGTGATATTATGTATGTAAAATTTTAAAAACTCAAAAGACAATAACATATGTGATATGAATACATATCATATGTGATACTATATCATATATGATATTACTGTAAATCATATGTGATATGAATACATATCATATGTGATATTATGTATGTAAAATTGCAAAAACTCAAAAGACAATAACATATGTGATATGAATACATATCATATGTGATATTACTGTAAATCATATATGATATAAATACATATCATATGTGATATTATGTATGTAAAATTTCAAAAACTCAAAAGACAATAACATATGTGATATGAATACATATCATATATGATATTATATCATATATGATATTATATCATATGTGATCTTAATGTAAATCATATATGATATGAATACATATCATATGTGATATTATGTATGTAAAAATTCAAAAACTCAAAAGACAATAACACACATGATTTTAACTCTAAATATGAATTTTAATACACAACAATGTCATACAATGTATAACCTATATGGACCCGGAAAAAAGTTCGAATTTTGACGACTTTTTATTTTTTCGTTTATGGCCAAATGTTGAAATTCATAAAGCAATATCACATGTGATTTGAACACTAAATACGAATTTCAAAACATAGATTTGTTATATTACGTACATTCAAGTACAATCAAAAAGAAAAACAAAAAAATAATATGTCAAACTACTGTTATCATATGTGATAAAACAGTGATTTATAATATAAAGAGTAAATTACACCGTTGGTCCCTATATTTGTACCCAAATCACTAGTTCGAGGCTTTTTTTGAAATAATTATGCCATTAGTCCCCATTGTTGTAAATCCGTAACACCGGTGGTCCATTTTTCAAACTTCCGTCTATATTTGACGGAAACCAGATCACGTGCCCTCCACACGAGGGCATTAAAGTCTTTAACCAATCCCACTCAGTTTTTCTCTTTGTTATTAACACCGACAATCATTTTTTCCTAAAAAACCTCCCACTTATCATCACAAATCTTTCCCTCTTTGGATTCAATCCCTCTTTGATTTCTTTCCCACTTATCATCACAAATCTTTCCCATAAAAACCCATGTATATAAACCCAAAATCTGCTCAAATTACTAGTGCACACTAACTGTTCGACGAAAGTCCTTAGAGAAAAAAAGCAACGCATGATTTTCTTGCCGGAAATCCGAGAATATTTTTCGACTAATAATCTTGTTGAATTGGATGAATTGAAAGATAGAGATTACTTACGTCATCCTAGAATCTTGCAACATGCTTCTGTAGCGATGATGATATATTTTCATAAGATTACTATTACTAGAAAAAATCAAATATGATGTTTTTGATTCGTTAAAAAATCTTGATTCTTGAGTTTAGGGGGTTTTTTTAGTATTGTAGATCTCGAATTAACATTAGATCTTGGAAGTATCACGGTTGTTTGGTATATGGTTTTTGAATGGTGGAGATATAAAGTTGTGGTGGTGGTCGGAGCCGAAAATGGTGGTCGGAGACGAAGGTGGTGGTTGGTGGTCATGGCGGCGTGTGAGAGAAATGAGGGAGAGAGATAACAGGGGTGAAATAAATGGGATACCTTAGATATTAAATTTGTTTTTTTTTAATTTGTTTATTCTTTTAGGTTACAAGTATTATTTAATGATATAAAGGTATTTATTTATTTTATTTTTTTAGGCAAAGATAAGTGAAAGACGAAAATACCCTTCGTGTGCAGCTCACATGGGTGAGTAATCGTTAAATATAGACGGACGTTTGAAAAATGGACCACCGATGTAACGGATTTACAACAATGGGGACTAATGACATAATTATTTCAAAAAAAGCCTCGAACTAGTGATTTGGGTACAAGTATAGGGACCAACGGTGTAATTTACTCTAATATAAAATTTCAAAACCCGTAAAAAAATCCGAAAATAAATTTCGTCAAAAGTATATCGAGTGGGTACTCTATAGAAAGGTAAGTTAATGCTCGTTACAATGGTGTAATTTATTCGGTTAATACATGTACGGTTTTTGAGATATTTAATTTTTAAACAAAAATATATTTTAAGTGAGTTTTTAAAATGGAGTGTTATGATTGGATCTTTTGGTCTCAAATTTTTTCATGGTCTTTCTTGATCTTAACCCATATGTATATATATATATATATATGAAGAAAAACATAAAGGACAAAGGATAAGTGATTGTTGACTTGTATTTGATTGAGTGGCCAATATTTGGAAGTTACATGAATAGTCCTTTAAGGTTTATACTAGTTTGAAATATTTGGAAGTTACATGAATAGTCCTTTAAGGTTTATACTAGTTTGAAGATCACGAAAAACGATACGTCTTGTTAGTAGCTACGGTAGTGTGAGCGTAGTTATAGAGTATTTGAGTGTTTGTAAGAAAGATAAAGAGTTAGGGCTTACGAATGTAGATTTACTATCTCTTTTTTGGATTGAAAGCACACAACTTTTATAGGTTTTTTCGGTGGTATAATTATATATAGAGTTAATTACATAATTGGTCCATGAGCTTTTTTCAATTTAACGGGTTTAGTCTCTGGGTCGTAAATCTTTCCGATCCAGTCCCTAATGCACATGTTTGGTTATACGCTTGGTCCCTGTATCTAACAACTGTTAATTTTTAACGTTAAATATGACATATAAAATAGGTGTTGTAAGGAATAAATGAAGGAGTATTTTAAAAATTTATATAAATATTAAAGTGATAAAATGTAACTTTTTATTTATTTTTCTATTATGTTGCATCTAAATTACATGCCGGCAACAACATGGATTATATCCCATATGTTATATAAAAAAATGTTAGGTTTTGTAAGTTGTATATATCTTATATACAACAAGGCACAAATAATTAGAAAATAAATATACTTTTTGTTTATTTGGATAACTTTAGGGTTTGAAAGAAAATATGTAAATATTTAACATTAATTGTATGTAAGTTACATTATGTTGACAACATATATGATTTTTTCATGTTATATTTATGAAAATGTTACATAAAACAAAGTAAAAGTAGAAGATGAAAGATGATATTTTTTCAAATTTGTTATTATGTTCATATAACGTGTTGTTATGATAACTTTCGAAACATAATTATCCAAGAAGAGATTGACATATAAGCATAAGTTTCTACTGCAATTCAAGAAAGTGTTTGAATATGAAAAGTTGAAATCCTAAATGGAAATGATGTTTATTGTACGCATACAAAATATATATATATATATATATATATATATATATATATATATATATATATATATATATATATATATATATATATATATATAAATATAAGTGTTTGCCAAGTGATTATAGCATGCTGCCTATCTTTATAGGTCTCGGGTTCGAGACTCTCTCACTAGGGGGAGGGAGTATCCCACCCTTTTGGGTGTCACACTAAACGTTTCTCTCGAATAATATATGGAAGATACATCACTTAACAAAACAAACAGTCGCGGGACATGTGAGTAATAGCCTTTGACATACATATATAATCCTTTTTCAATCAAATATGTGAAATGTTTCACTAACATAATCTAATGTTTGATTTCCTTTATACCGAGCCAAAAAACTTTGAAAAAATCATAAATCTCTTGCTTAAGTTTGATTGCGTTGATACAAAGAGCATGCTCTTCTGTCGGAATTTATATAAATGAAACGATTTTCACATACAAATTACACCCAAGTTTATAACCCGTTTACAAAAGTCATATTAAGATGTGAATTTAAATTAAATCGGATAAAACAAGAAATTAAATGTATATAAAAAAACACTAAATACAAACCAAGAAATATTATTTTTAGGGGTATTTGTTTGGGCTTATATAAGAGGCTTATGAGTTATTAATATTTCGGCGTATGTTTCATAAGCCCGGATTTTCCGGCTTTATAACCATTTATGGGCTTATTACTGTTTATAAGCCCATAAACGGATATATAAGCCGAAAAATTCGGACTTATAAAACATAAGCCGAAATATCAATAAGTCATAAGTCGGAAGTCGGTTATATAAACTCAAACAAACCCACCTTAAAATTCTAAAACCCATGTGAAGCTAACACCATAAAACTTATCCACCACCATTAGTGGCACTCAACATCATGAAGAAAGGGTTTCAAAATAATTGTACAATTGGAAGGAATTAAGAGGCCACAAAACTTTGTATATCTATTCATAGTACAAACTCGTCTATTGTTATTTAACTCATAAATAACTTTCAATTCGAGTACAAGATCATTATCGAGAAAGCTCAATTTTAGTGTTATCATCATCAAACCCTCGACAACTCAATTTTGGATTTCTTAGCTATTATTTACACGGATCGTGTTTTAGGTTGTTTCTACACAAATAACATTTCTAATACGATTCAGTTTGAGTGTTTGACGTTATGACCCTTTTCCAAGTTTTACAAAATTATAGTAATCGAAAAAACAAATCTAATTGTTTAAGAGCATATGGTAACAATATTTTTACTTAACTCAAAGTCGTAAGATGGACCATAAAATAAAGATAAATTATTTTATACTAAATTTTAAATAAAGATAAATTATTTTATACTAAATTTTAAAGGGGCTTCGTATATTTAAAAATGAACACTGTGGTGGTTCTGGTTCATATTAGGGGATGTTTGTTTGAGTTTATATAAGCGGTTTATGACTTATTGTTATTCCGGCTTATGTTTTATAAGTCCGAATTTTTCAGCTTATGTAACCGTTTATGGGCCTATTACTATTTATTATATCTCCTTAGTGAGGCTGCTAAGCTTCGAGCCGAGTGACATGGCCGGCTTTAAAACACAAGCCGTGACAAAATCATGGGACTAATTATTGGTGTGTTAAGAAATAAGAATTTTAGTTTTTATTTGTTTCCTATAAATCATTGTAATAGACTAATGGATAATCTGATACCCACAAATAATATTATATTAACTTCTATTAATCATTATTGATTACAAACACTTTTAGGACATTAACTTTAATAAGAATAAAGTGTTTAAAGTCTAGGGACTAAAATAAACAAAAGACAAAGATTAAAAAATTATATTTGGCACAAAGCCATAGGCACTTTCCTAAATTAATTAGAGGATAGGTAATATCCGTTTAAAACATGTCATGTCTAAAATAAATGATAAAATCTAACATTAATTTTAGTTTAGTGTTTTGTATAATAATTTTTTATGAAAAAAATGGGTGTTTAGTTGGAGAAAATTTTTTGATTTGTTAATTTTTTTTCCCGTTAAAACGAAAGTCGTTTTCTACTTTTGTTAAAAGCAAATGAAATTTGTAAAAGTACGTTTATATGAGAAAAAGTATTTTAATTCTTGTGAAAAGGTTTTCTTTTAAAATTCAATTTAAAATTGTTTTCAATTTCGTAAAGTTTTCATAAAAAAGAAATTTAGTTCTTATTTTCAAAACTTTTTTTAAACGTCGGCTTTGGTTCTTATCGGTTGATTTTTAAATTTTTGTTAATTTTTTGTTCGACTAAACTTTTGAAATATTTTTTTTTTCAGCTTAATCCAAACCGAACTGAAACCAAATCATTAGGTATTCCTTTGATTCGATTTATTATTTTATATATATATATATAAAAAAAAAACCCTCTTAAATCATTAACCTATGCCCAAGTCAACGAGAAGTCATATTCAATTATTTCAATAAAGAAAAATTGTAAACATGAGAAGAATAGGTGTACGCAACTTGCCCAAAAGGGTAGGTTCAAACTATTATTAATACCATACAACTCTCAAATTTCAAATAAGTAATATGAATATGTGTTGACTCGAAAAGTAAATTACCTAAGTCGTCTCTATAGTTGTTACAAGATTATTGATATCGTTCATAGACTTTAGATATTACGATATACATCACTAAAACTAAGGTTTGTTAACTTTCGTGTGTTCCTTTTAGGGGCGAAAACGTTTAAAAAAAAATTAATTTGAAAGACATTTGGTGTAATTTATAAAGTCTAAGAACAATATACATAGTTTTGATACAAACAAGAGACGATTCATATAATTTACTTTAGAGAAAATCACGAAATTACTTATCTGGAACATAAAATTTTCGAAAATAATCACCAAATTCTCGATAATTTTTTCTTTTATCTTTAGCGCGAGAACGGGATATTTTGAAATAAGTGGTGTGTACTAAGTCACGTCTCCGTGGCTATTAATACCCGTTCTCGCGACATGACAATCCCGTTCTCGCGCAATGACGTGGCTTAATATACATCACATATTTTAAAAAATCTCGTTCTCGCGCTAAAGATAAAAGACAAAATTGTCGCGAGAAAATTGTCACGAATTTGATGATTATTTTCGAAATTTATATGTTTTAGATTATCAATTTCGTAATTTTCTCTTTACTTTATTATAAGCATAAAAGATGTAATAAAGACTTATCAATAAAACATCAAAATTTAAATCTAAGCAACAAAGACAACACTTAAATTAATTTTGGTTTATTGAACAGGTAATCTAATCAAAACTTCAAATTAGATCCAAAAACATTGTATAATTTTGTTAATCAGAAAGGTTATCTGTATACGATATTATATAAATAACACGTAAGAATAAACTTTCTTTTCACATATGATCAAGTTTGATGTTACTATCGACGGGCAGTTGTACATCAACTCATACGTTAACGTTATAAAGCGACAACTGAAATTAAAAATCGTTTGATTTATTTTAAGTTGTCTCTAATGACAAAGTCAATTTGTAGTGACAAAATTTGATTAGCATATGTATAATAAAGTAATACATGTTCTTTGTGAGTAGTTCCCATACATCTTAAAAAACCTATTACAGATTTAAAGTAAGCTTAATTTTATATTCTTTTTGACCCTATAGATTTAAATAATAATAAAAAAAATACTTAAAAGTGTCTTTTGAGACATGTCAAACGTGTGTTAGGTATTTTAAAAAAAAGTTAAATACATATAATATAAGGATATCATGAAATAAACTATTTTTTTTCAATTTTTACCTAGGGCTTGGACATGATATAATTTTCCAAAGGGTATGGGGTGTTTGATATCACCACTGACCAAAGATCCAAACTCAGACCACAGATTCGGTCCATCGTCTGCGTGTTTGATAAAGTAAAGTTGTCACGGACTCGATCCGTACCACGGACTCAATCTTCAATCAAAAACTGCAGGCTCATTTTTTCAAAGAAAAAACTCAAGCCTACTCTTCATCCTCCACCACCGCTACCCTTAAATCTGCAATCCTCCACCACCGCTACCCTCAGATTCCGATCCTTCCTTCTGTAGTTTTGATTGCACATTTGACTGCAGTTATTTAAAAGAGTTAATTACATAATTGGTCCATGTGTTTGTTCCAAAACAACGGGTCCAGTCCCTGGGTCACAATTCGTTCGGGTCCAGTCCCTGGAGCCTATCTTTGGTTGCACGTTTGGTCCCTCTTCCTAACGTTCGTTTATTTTGGTCGTTAAGTGAGTCACGTGCTTCCTACGTGAGGGGTTTTATAGACATTCTCTCTTTTACAGGGATCAGTTATGTAACTTAGAAATATCATATTTTAATTTGTTATTTTTTTCTTTCTAAATTCATAAACATCAAACCAATCTCTCTCTCTCTCTTCTTCTTTCACTCCAAACCAGATTTCATCTTTCTAAATTCATACAAGTAAGTAATCAAATCAATAAATCCAAATCATGTCATAAAATCTAAAAGAGATTCGTTTAATATTCGGGTTTTTTTTCGTTTATAGATAATCAAAAAAACTTGCATAAACCCACATAAATAATCAAAAAAGTATATTACCTTGCTGCAAAAGAAGCTAAACTTTGACTTTTATTGTCAAAATTGACAACTTTTTTCAAATCAATACTTAAAAAAAAAAAAAAAATTGCTGCAATTGAATGCTTAATTTCTTAAAAAAAAATACACCGAATTTAACATAAAGTTAATTAATTTATCAATTCCGTTTGTAATTAAAAACATCCTAATTCACCTGTGTCAAATAAAAGAATTTAACAAAACCCACATTCTTCTTCATCTTCTTCTTCGATTTCTGCTATAATTTCTTCGGATTCTTTCGGGTTTTCGATTAAAGTTTCAGACTTTTGAGATGGGTTTTCGGATCCTTCAATTGGGTATTCGGATTCTTGGGTTTTTGATGGCGGTATCTACATTTGGACCAATGCCGGTTAAAACGTCAGGTTCGTGGACTGCTATGATTAGTGGTTATTTATATGATGGAAACTTGGAAATCGCACGAAACTTTTATGATGTGATGCCTGAAGAAAATTTAATTTCTTGTATTAAAATGATCGATGGATACTCAAAAGATAAAGATGTTGAATCTGCGCGTGAAATATTTGATGAGATGAGCGAGAAGAATACGGATTCTTGGGTTTTTGATGCCGGTGGTGACGATGACATGGCGGCGGCGGCGGTGGTGGTTTTAGGGTTTTGTTGTTCCGGTGAATTGGGCGGCGGTGGTGGTGGTTTGGGACGTTTAGCGGGAATGTGATGGCGGTGGTTAGGGAGGGAGGCGGTCGTTTGTGGTGGCGGTGGTTAGGGAGGGAGGAGGTGGTTTGGAGTGAAAGAGGGAAGAGAGAGAGAAGAAGATGAAATCTGGATTGATGTTTATGAATTTAGAAAAAAAAAAATAACAAATTAAAATATGATATTTCTAAGTTACATAACTGATCCCTGTAAAAGAGAGAATGTCTATAATACCCCTCACGTGAGAAGCACGTGACTCACTTAACGACCAAAATAAACGAACGTTAGGAAGAGGGACCAAACGTGCAACCAAAGATAGGCTCCAGGGACTGGACCCGAACGAATTGTGACCCAGGGACTGGACCCGTTGTTTTGGAACAAACACAGGGACCAATTATGTAATTAACTCTATTTAAAATAATAGCGAATTATCTGGGATATCCAATAAAAGGCCAAACATGTAACCAAAAAAAGTGTTTTTTGACAAAAATAATCAACCCTAGAAACGATGAAATAATTATGAGAAATGACTGGATTTGGTAGATGACGAATTTTGTGGGCTTTGATTGTTTAGTGGGCTTTGAATTGGTTTTCTTATATAATTTTTTAAAGGTTTATAAACCTAAACATTTTGACTTATAAACTTATTATGTTAAATTTATGGTTTATTTAAAATTATTAACTCAACTTAATAAATTTATAAGCCGAAAAAATTAGATCTATAAACTTATAAAAAGATTAGATAAACTCATAAGTCAAAACAAACAGAAGGATAAAATAGTCATTTCTTCCGGTCAGCATAGCCAGTCCGAGGCATAATCAAACACAACAAACTCAGTCTGCACCTAACTCAGTCTGCAGCTATCAAACAGCCCCTAGATGTTTTATTTGTTCTCTAGAAAAGGGCTTTTCGAATAAGTCGTGTGTTCGATCCTAACTCTCTTGACCGAGGGAGATGCGCGGGGGAATGAAAAGGCTTTCGGAGATTGATATTTTCTTTCTTTTCTCTCGGTTCGAAAGCTTTATTTGCATTTAGGTTAAGATTTTTAGACAATTCAACCTTTTGGGTTTTTATTTTAATATTAACTTGATATGCTTCGTTTTAGGTAAAATATTAACATTTACAATTATTTTTCGTTTTATAACTAAGTTTGCTTTCGTTTTTTCCTTATAGGGAGGCTTTATAAGTTGCTTGATTGTCGATTTTTGATACATGTTACCAATTAAGAGAACGAAAATTATTAATTGTTAAAAGTTAAGTATGTTACACAAAACAAATGGTAATTTGCTGATTTTGCTCTATAAACACAAACATCTAACCAACGAGATTTCGTGAAGATGAAGATTTTAGGGTTGAATGTCTACGAGATTTCGTCGACGAGAAAAATCTAGGGAGTCTTGGAACAGATGTGGATACCAAATGGAATAACGTTGCCCCGATAAAGATAAAGATAAATATGTTCATTTAACATAAAAAGCGGTTGAGGAAATCGTACCATGTTAAACAAAAAATAAATTGCTCAGATGCTTTTGTGTACTCGAAATATTGAACAATAGTGATAACCCATAATCACATTTAAACGCTGTTATTGTCACCGCAATAAATCGCACCAGCGAAGAATAGAACCCGGGTCAATACAGTGACAAGGTTCTATTATACCACTAGACCACTTTGTGAATGTGCTTGTTGCTAACTTACCCATATATAAATTTATATTTGAAAGATATAAAACAATTAAAGGGTCGCAAATGTGAATCGAACCCATAAACACAAACATACCCATATATACTTACTGTGTAGTGATTGTGTATGAAATACAAGCCACTGAACAGAAGTGGTCGAGTTCGTTAAATAATGGTGATACTTGTTTCTAACTGCCATTATCAATTCTTATCTTCATGTGGAATTGCATTTCAAGTTCCTCGGAAGAAAGTAGGTTATAGCTGGGACGGGATTATGAAGAGAATCAACAAAACATCCCATTACAAATAATCGCGGAATTGCAAGTTTTTCATGTGGTTAAGAGCATAAAGGGATTTTCTTTCCCTTTTTAACATTGTTAGCTATATTTGTACCGGAATCATATTTGATTATATGTCTCTCGAGGATATCTTATATGAGTTATTTTCTAGTCATCGGATTTAAACCATAAGCTTTTGTTCATCATTTTGTCACTTCATCACCTTGATACAAGATTTGTATCTAAAGTATTTACCATAAATTATCACATTAATGGGTAATCGACTTACGTAAAAAAAAAAAAAAAAAAACTATGCACCAGCCGGGAATCGAACCCGGGTCTGTACCGTGGCAGGGTACTATTCTACCACTAGACCACTGGTGCTTAATGATTATAATCTTAGTATATTCGAATGTAATAAATAAAGGGTGACGTGAAAAAATGACAATCAAACTCAGAAACACAAAACACACCCATACTTACTATGTTACAGTGATTGTGTTTGTAAGTGAAATACAAACCACTGAAAAAAGGTGGTCGGAGATCGAACCACAATAAAATCGTGGTAACGGTTTCCAACTCTTATCTTCAGAAGAAAGTGATGAGTTTAGTTAGTCGTTGCTCTTCTTTACAATCCAAACTTGTTATTACGTAATTATGCTATGTGTAATGAATTTTATTGTTAGTATTTAGCATTTTCTCGAAATGAAAGATTTTGCGTAGTTATCGTTTGACTCTCTCAAGTCTAGTGTATATATTCAATTTAAAACGTGTCTATATGTTATGAGTGTGTGTTTGTGTGTCTAACTTGAAATGGAAAAAAGTATCAACTCTGTTTCGAAATGTTATGTTTATGTATTAAAAAACAAACTCATATTATATAAAGAGTACAAATAATATAATTATTTATCTGCTTTTTAAACATTTTAAAAATCAAATCACTGTTTTTATAAGGTAAAATATATAGCTATATGATACATTTTTAATGTATAATATGCAAGTAATTACACCACAATTACAAAACAAAACCCTATAAATCTTTCAAAATGATAATCCCAAATTATATATATACCTAAGTAATTAGACATGTTATATACACACCAAGAACTATTTTCACAATTACAAACTCGAAAAAAGAACAAAATGAGGTCAAAACGACCACTTTCGAATCTAAAAACCGACACTAAAGAAGTTGAAAAAGGTAGAAAAACCCACTAGAAATATATGCAGGATAATATGTGAACAAAAAGTTCCCATTTTCTAAGCCTTTTTTAACCTCTTTTCTCTACATTATAACACAACAAACCGAAAACCAAAAGAAGAAGAAGAAGAAGAAGAAGATATGTTCGATTGATAACTTCCAAGTAAAACTAGCAAAAAAAAAAGGTTCAATTTCCTCCCTAAAGATCAGTTATATCAGTATATTAGCATATCTAAAGATTGACCGGCTTTTTGGTCTAGCTCTTTTTTTTACACTTCGACCACAAAACTCAGGAGGCCGATAGAGGGGGAAATTCGTCTTCATTCTTGAGGTGGAATGAATTATCTCCAACCCTGAACATCCACAAAAAAAAGCACATGAAAAAGCTCTGATCCGAATAAGAAAATAAGAAAATAGAGGTGGATATTTCTACCCATTTACTCGGAATATGATTTTATCTCTACCGGGTCAAACATGTATAAAATAGAAGAAATAAAATTAGCTAACAAGGAAAAGGTCAAACATGTCGAAAGTTTCCTAAAAAGTGGAATTTTTTTATACCTAAATACTTCCTAAATTATATTACTGAAAAAATAGATAGTTACTAAAAAATTAAAACTTAAAAAATGTTTCATGTAGAATAAAACAGGTCAACCGTTAAACAATCACCCGAGATGTAGTATGATATTTATAACTGTATTACACATAAAACAATTAAAAGGTTGACCAAAGAGTGTTCCTGATCAACCCATTTCATCACGCACCAAGTCACCAACTATTAATAGTTTTAAAGCTAAGAACCCAAAATAAAAACATAGAAACGAGCAAATGAATTACCTTCCCTGTCTTGTGCCAAATGCATCTAATTTCGGACTTGACACTAAAGGTGAGGATGCCCCTGTTTCAGATGAGCTTTCAGCCATAGACCGAAAAGATCCAAATTCGAGTTTTCTGGGTGCGTTGGTGGTGGAGTTAATCTGGCTAGGGATCTGGTGTGTTTGGTTGGACATATTAGGATTGACATGGGCTTGTTTTTGAGAACATTCAGGGTGGATTTGGCTTGCAAAGCCGTTGGTGGTTGAGTTAACCTGGCTAGAGTTCTGGTGTGTTTGGTTAGATAAAGTAGTATTGGCATGGGCTCGATTTGGAGACAATGCAGGTTGGATTTCGCTTGCATGCCCGTTGGTGGTTGAGTTAACCTGGCTAGAGTTCTGGTGTGTTTGGCTGGATGAAGTAGCATTGGTATGGGCTCGTTTTGGAGACAATTCAGGTTGAATTTGGCTTGCATGGGCGTTGGTGGTTGAGTTAACCTGGCTAGAGTTCTGGTGTGTTTGGCTGGATGAAGTAGCATTGGTATGGGCTTGTTTTGGAGACAATTCAGGTTGAATTTGGCTTGCATGGGCGTTGGTGGTTGAGTTAACCTGGCTAGAGTTCTGGTGTGTATGGTTGGATAAAGTAGCATTGACATGGGCTCGGTCTGAAGACCATTCTAGTTGGCTTTGGCTCACATGACCACTAGTGGTTGAGTTAACCTGGCTAGGGTGCTGGTGTGTTTGGTGGGATAGTGTAGCATTGGTATGGGCTTGTTTTGGAGACCATTCAAGGTGTGTTTGACTTGTATGGTTAGCCTCAATGACCAAATTTCTTTCACCAAACCCACCACGAGCTCGCTGACTATGACCATTAGAGATAGGTGGTCCACGGCCTCTACCTCTCCCCCTTGTAGCTGGTGCTGGTGGTTGTCTATCCTTGCATGAATTGCAGTTCTGCATATAAAAACCGAAACCCTTTTTATTCATGGAATTACCATGTTAAGTTTACTATTTTTCATATTAAAGTTGCTCATTATTCAAAACACCCGTAACATTTTATAGAACGAAAGCATTTTATAACAAACCAAAGTCGGTGGCCAAAGCCATGACTAAATCCTAATCATGAAGCGGGTCATAAAAAAAAAACTAGAAAATTTAGGACAATCAAATGTAAACATACAAGAAAGAACATACCATATTAGGAATATACGGCCCAGTCCCACGAACAGCGACATTGGATGAGGTACGGTGGTTGCCATTAAGATACGTATGGTTTCCCATCAATGCACCATTAGCATTCACTTGAGAACCAGGATTCTGCGACCATGAGTGAGCATCCGGGTCCCACGTGTTTCTATTTCCATAAGGTGACGAAGGAGGACTAGTACGAATTATAGACGTAGACAACGCATATCCATGGCAGCTTTGACTACATAACAGATTCCTTATGTGAGCATCATAGTCTCCCGTGAGATCCGAAAAAGAGTTCAAAAACTCAGTTTCCACAATACTATCAAGCGACATATTATCAGAAAAACTTCCGTTATTGTCATTATCAATACATATGCAGATTGTATCTCCATCCACTAACTCGGACTCTACTCCTCTTTCCATCAATTTCTCAAGGCCCATTTTCTCATCAGCAGATGAACCCTTGTATGAAGGGGCATTTTGGTCATTTCTCAAACTGCCCACAGTGGATACATCATTCATGTAGTCATCACAATCACCATTAGAGAACTTTGAATACATATCATCCTCATAAAAAATTTCACTACGGGACGATATGGACAAATTGCCAAAACGGTTGGCATCAAATACTAAAGTAGAACCGGGCCTGTATTTAGGTTTATGCCTTTGTAAGGTGTTCTTAAAAAACTTTTTAAGTTCGTCTCCAATATTGTTGTATGGTAGTTGCAGAATTTTGCCAAGTCTTCGAGCCCCGTATCTGAATGCACTTCGAATCCGGTAATAATTTCCTACAAAGGGGACATGATTTCATATTAATGAAGCGTTTCGGTGTGCATTTTGCGAGATGCTATAAGATTTACTGAATAATCAAAATCATACAATCAGTTGCAAGATGAAGAAAATATTGTTTGGATGTACTCTTTTTGTTTGAATTTCTGATAATCGTATAAACAAATGTTTGATATTAAATGATCGTAATCATATAATAAGTTGTAAAAAGCGCTGAAGAAAGTAGTTTGTGGATATGCTCCTGTTTGAATTTTCTTAAAATCAGATGATTGAGCATTTGGCAAATTAAAGTTGTTTAAGAAATAGATAAAATGACCCACAAATTCATTTTTGGAAAATAAGAAAGACGTTTGGTGAAATGGGATTAAAGTCTACAAATTAAGTTGAAAAAAAAGGATAATGTGTTTACCTTTGTGAACGCTTCGTCCAAGATTGTTGTTTTCTTTCAACGGATCAATTATATTGAGATTCTTAAGGTTAAAAGCTCGCAGAACAGTCTCAGCTCCCTTAGAAGGCACTATGAACATGTCCATACAATTTTTTCGGAATTCTGCCCCAAGCAAACCACTGTTTCCTTGAATGTCTCGGTTTTCCCCTGTAGAGAAGAGAGAAAGAATCACAAGGAAAGAACATGAATATCAAGCAACATAGGAGGAGGTTAGATAAGCGATCTGGGTCAGGTTGCCCAAAACACTTTTTGCCTAAATCTGTTACAATGTTAATAAACAATTAGAGATTCAAATTTATTAAAAACTTATATTATTTCAATAATAATCTAACTTTTTAAACAAACGGCCAGATTGAAATATGGCCCGTTTCTTTTTAACGGCACTTTACTCTACCCGTTTGACCCCTTCATAAGTAATTGGGTTGAAACTCTCACCTCTACGAAAGAAGTTTCATAAACACTGTATATTTCTATAGGTTTCAAAACGGGTGGGTACAATGTGTAATAGAAAATTGGTAAAAAGTTTAGGAAGGTTTGGATATTGACCTACCTTATCTATTTCTTAATAATACATAAAATATGATTGAATGATACTGATCCAATTTTGTTCGAGAAATTTAGAAGGTTGTAAACACTTCGGGTCTAGAACATTGGACTCCTTTAACTTGTAATCATCAAAATGTAACTGGAATTGAGCCGTTTATGATAAATGTGTTAAAATTAACAATTTATCCCCATTACAATTTTCTTACCGTCTAGATCAGGCAGGGAAGATTTGCGAACTGGACCATCCAAGCTGACACAATAGTTATCCCAGTCAAATTTGGCATAATAATCCAAAAATCTGTAAAGAACCTAGAACGGGGCAAAAATAAATTATTATACATCTTTGCTTGAAAAATTATTTTGTATGGGAAGTACGGGGATGTTACCTCTATGGGGCCATTTAATGATGCATGGAAGACATGGAAAATGTATAAGACTAAAGTCTCCAAAGCATAAGTAGATATCAAGCCATGATGAGCACCGAGTATACGGCTCTCATAGTAGCACCATGCTTTTATCAGAAGAATACTACGCTTGAAAAGATGATCTTTGCCAGCAAGGCGGTCTACCTGCATCAACAAAGGTACAACATATTATATATAGATGTTAATAATGATGACGAGCAATAAAAGAGAATATTTTATTCAAACGAATTAGGAAAATCTAAAGATGAAACCAAAAGAAACTGCATAACTGTGCAAACAAGACCCAAACATTGAGGCAAGGTCCTTCCTAGAGGTGATAATTCTGACCCAGTCACTTCTGAATGGGTCAACTTGGGTGAATAATTGAGCTAAAAGGAGAATGGGTCAAATGGGTTGAACAGGGAAAAGTAGCCCAGATTCTATTTATAATGCATACAAATCGTCTTGTTCAAAGATTCAGATTAGTATTGTCATATTCTTCTATATAATCATTTAAGTGCGTTAATCATTTATAAAAGATAAAAAAAAAAAAAAATCAAAAGGACAAAGAGTGTTTGCTTGTCAACCTAACCCAATTTGCCGGACCTGCCCATCTTGCCACCACTACTCGAAATTCCTATCGGAAGTTAACACCTTTCATATATAGCCCTCATATAAAATCTCTAATTAAAGTAGATCTAGGTCACATAGCCATGAAACCTAAACTGAGACCAAAGTATGTACGTGGATATAATAGACAAAATATGATAGTATTCTCTGATGTACAAAGATTTAAAGAGTGAACTTTCTTTATTTCGGTGCATGAGTGCATTCTTTGGAAGAAATTGCTAAGGTAGTGCATACACTAGTTCAAGTTACATGGACGGAAAGATGTACTTTCAAAAGTCGACATTCGTGAATGAAATATTAAAATCATACCTGTTCAAGAAAACAAAGTGTACAAAGGCCACCCAGCTGATTAAACGATATATCAATGACGATATCTTGTACAAGGCATTTCACGAGCTTGACCTGACACGAGAAATATGATAAACCAATTGCATCAAGAAATGAGGATGTTAAGAAACTTCAAGTTAAGAGACATTAGGATATCACAGCTTAAACAAGGTGAAATCCAAATATAAGGGTGATCAGATGGGCGATTAGCTAACGTGTAACTGGGTAACACGGGTTAGGATTGAAAGAGACCATTTCTTTAAATACTTCTACAAACAATGAATGTGTTTACTTATAAGCTATGATCACAAAAGCATTTTTATTTCAATAATAATCTAAATCCTTGAATAACAAAAATTAGGTCGTTCGGATAAAACGGAACTAATATTCGTCTTTCAACCAGTTTGACATATTCAAATCATTCGGCTCTTCCAATTTAGCGGTTCTTAATTTGAACCATTTGGTAAGTTTGAGATCAAACACAGCCCAATTCAACTCATTCAAAAAATAAAAGGGTCGAAACATAAGCAGCATACACAGCATGACGTGAAGTACAATAGTGCAACCTAATTTACCATAAATATGTGCCACTAATTTTACAGAATAATAAAATATCACATAGAAAGCAATAGAATTACAAGGATTACCTCGGCATCGATAAATTGGGTATCCTTCACCGTAAATTCAGTATTTCCGTACTTCTCTTCTTCCTCAAGGACACGAAGAACTTCACGAGGTATAGTCTCATCCAAGTTAGGAGTACTAAGGACAGTAAGATCAATGTCTCCATCAGGGAGATAAGTCTTGAGTGGCACCGAACCATACGGGAATACCTACAAGTGCAAGTGCATCGTCAAAAATTAAATGAATTTTTTTTAGTACAAACGATGACTTTTCATTTGGCAGAAAAAAATACTTTATAACGGAATCAGCACATTAATTATGTCATCTAACAAGCAATAACCGTTAACTTATAAGTAGCAACAATGATTATTCCAACAGGGATAGGCTAAAATCAAACGTATGTAAAGTTGCAAACGAAAACAATCAAGGAAATATCCAATATTTTCATACATATTATCAAATCAATCATTAGTATTCCATTTCTTGGCAAACGAGTTCATAAAATGTACCCCTACAATGCACAACGAAAAGCCAAAACTCCAAATGCACTTAAAATGAACTATAACATAAACCGAACACGAAAAAATGGACAAAATTGATAACCTGTAATCTGAGACTACATCCAATAAGTCTCTGCACAAATTCAATCACATCTTTCCTCTTCTCCTCGGAATCCAAATTCGGATGAATACAATTCAAAACCTCTCGGGTCGGGTCATCCGCCACAACCCACGCCTCAACCCGAATCGAATCCGGATCCGGATTATTTAACGGAGCTGCAAATGACGGTAGAAACGGACGATCCTCTTCCATACCAAGATCGCCCATTCAATTACAACAAATATTTGAACAAATATAGGCTTAGTAACGCAAAAACCCTAGAAAATTTTCAAAATTCGAATTGATTAAATTTTTATGCAGTGACTGAAGTTTTGGAAAGTGATTTTGATAGCATGATTGGAGAATTGGAGAGTGAAATTGGGGGGGGAAATTAGGGTTTATGGAAATGGAGAATTTTGTGTGTGTGTGTGATGTGTGTGTGTGTGTGTGTGTGTGTGTGTGTGTGTGTGTGTGTGTGTGTGTGTGAGTGTGTGTTTTCAGACGGTTACCCTCTCGATGTTTTCTTCTTCGGCAGTTTCTCAGACATGGATATACAGATATAGATATTGTATCTATATATTTTACTATTTATTATTATATTATTATTACATTATATTATATTATTTAATTTATTTTAATATTGTAATAAGCTAATAATAATATGAGTAAATTATGTGAATGGTATTTGAGTTTTATATTGAATTTTTTATGTACACTTTTTTTTAACAAGTCAACTTTTTGTTTAGGTTTTGAAAAGCATTTGAATGAAATTTTAAATTTGAATGTGATTTTGGATAAATTAAATGATTGTAAGAAAATATTATTTTAGTTATTTTTCATGATTTAGGAACTACCATATTTATGTTCTAAAGATATCGTAGAAATTTGTTAACTATAAGTTATAAGAGTTATAGTTAAACTACGAACACAATATTTTAAATTTAAGTTTATATATCGTAAGACATTGCCTTTTCGTTTTGAAAATGTCAAGTTTTGCTTACTTTTTAAAACTTGAAAATAAAAATTAAAACAATTAAAAGACCATTCATGACTTTACTCTATATTATAAGTTCTATTACTTATTATATAAAATATAAATAAAGATTTATAGATATACAGATGGTGTATGTATAGGTCAATTTATATACGAGACGCGACGCAATGGAAGCTTGGGACAAATTAGCAAAGACCATGTGTTTGTGATTGTTAAATTATTTGATTGAGTAAAGTACAAAAAGTGTGCTTAAAGTATTGGCTACTTTATATTTCAAAGTCTTTATTTATATGTTTTTAGAATAATGGTCATCAAATGAAAATCGAATTAAAATGGAAACTTTTAGTAAATATGGAAAAAAAGAAAATGATTTTCGAGTTATAATTTCATAATGTTTGATTTTTTTGATTAACGTCACTGCGTTTTAGTGACGTGCACTTTGTATGATTATGATTAACGGAAACATGACGTGCACTTTGTATGATTGTGATTAACGGAAATATGACGTGCACTTTGTATGATTGTGATTAATGGAAACGTGACGACCATTGTACGGATAATAAACAAAACGATAATGATTACATGTGTTTAAGTGATTGGAATTAAAAATTGTTTTAAAAAGGAAATTTCATTGACTATCATGTGTCATCTTTCTCTCGTTGTTACGCGATCGACTCACGTCAGTTATATGAGAGTTGAAAACCATCATGACGCACCATAAGCAATTTAGTAAAACGATTAGTCCTTAAATCTTTCGTCTAAATATTTAAAGACGCAATCTTTTTCTTAACTTTGATCATTTTTGTGACATTTTTCATATGAATTATCTCTACTATTAATTTTCAATGTTATTAAAATTCGAATGTGGATTGTGTCAATATGATGTGAAAGTTGGGTTAGTCATCTACCATTTGTAGAATTTGCTTGTAATAACTCGTATCATGATAGCATTAAGATGGCACCTTATGCAATGTTATATGGTCGGAAGTGCCGAACTCCAACTTGTTGGCCCGAAGTGGGAGAAAAACAATTTTTTGGTCCACAGATCGTGCAATAGACAGCGGATAAAGTTGCTTATGCTTGTGAGCGTTTGCGAGTGGCTCGAGAAAACCAAAAGAAGTACTCAGATAAGAAACACAGACCTAAAACCTCTGAGGTAGGTGAGAAAGTAATGTTGAAAGTTTCTTCATGAATGGGGATTATTAGATTTGGTAAACGAGGAAAGTTAGGACTTCGATTTATCGGACCTTTTGAAGTACTTAAACGTATTAGAGAACAAGCTTCTAATTTAGACTTACCTCAAGAACTCGACGATATTCATAACGTATTTCACGTAAGTTATCTTCGCAAATGCTTATCAGAAGAACCTAGCTATAAACCTTTGGAAGAATTGCGGGTTTTGAAGAAGTTGTTGAGATTCTTGATCGAGAAACTAAACAATTAAGAAAGAAGTGAGTTAAATTGGTGAAAGTTCTTTGGAAGAATTGCTTAGGATCGGAGTTGACTTGGGAGATTGAAAGTGATATGAGGTCTCTTTATCCCCATCTGTTTCAAGATTGATTTCGGGACTAACATTTTACGGGGGGAGAATTTTAACGATCCGATTTAGTTAAAAGGACTAGTATTGTAATAAGAATTGGTTTAGGACCATTTTGAAATGAAATAAACAATTTGGGTTAAAAGTGTCGTTATGGCAATCTATAGGGTTTATTTTGTAAATAGCTAAAATAAACCTTATATATGCTACTTCATTGGGAATAAAAAGGAAATCAAAATCAGTTTTGTGTGTTGTATGTTCGTGTGTTTGTGTGTGTGTTCGACGAAAGAGAGAAACAAAAAGAAATAACAAAATAAGTCGGTTTCACCATTTCGATCCATTTGATCCCCAAAACCTTGTCGGATAAACAGACTAATCACATATTCAGACTCCTATAGTTGCAAGGAGTAATTTGGTGTAAACGAAATTGAGCTTCGTTAACGTCGAACTCGTACCGTATTAATACCCGTTTCGTTTACGAAAGGTATAACGAGATTTTTACGTTTATATGTTGTTTATACATCGTTTACCATTGTTTACTATCGTTTAGAAGTGTTTTGGTCGAGTTTGGAAGGTCTGTAACAATGGAGGTTTGTATGTTCGGCGAGGAAGAAGAACCAGGTGCAACCGTCGGCTGGCCAAGCCCAACCGGCGGCTGGCTTTGTTCAACCGGTGGTTGGCTACGATGTTTTGGTTTATTTTTGTTCCATTAAGTGTTTTAAGTTTAATCCGTCGAAAGTTGTTTCGAGGTTATTACTCATTAACATTTGATCAGGTTGTGAGTAGCTTTGGTCGTTAGAATAGTTGTTGCTGGATTTTACTGAGGTGAGTACAATATGGTTTTTGTTAAACCGAGCATTATGACAAAACGATGTTTAAACGTTAAAAGAATGTTTATAAGCGGTATTTTGATCAAATATTGATAAACCCAATGCAAGATAACTTGTTTTACTAAAATGAGTATTGTAGCTACTCGTGTTCGGTTTAGTGTATATTGCGATGATTCACTTACGTTTAATTATATATGTTATATAATTGTTATTGTTGTTATTTTATGCATTATAAGGAGTTTGCCTTAGTTTTTGCATAAGAGACCTTTGGCTTGATTACGAGTAGTGTAAGTGCTCGTAGATATTTGTTGACGAGACCTAGTACCATTAACTAGGTGTCAAGTGCTAGCAGTTAAAGATGGTTGCGGGAAATTCTAGACCTCCCTTGCAACACGAGGTACTGAGACTTGATCACATGCTGGAGTAATGTCTGACTTTTCAGATGTGTCAACTGAGGACATCATGTGGGAGTGAGGAGGTGAAATAAGATGAAACACCGTGGAACCCTCCTTAACGACAACGCATTGATTTGCAAATTCGGAGTAGTGAAAGCTTATATTTCGGGTTATTATAAAGATTGGGAGTAGCGCCCCAATGCTTATAATAATATGTTGAAATATGTGAGTAGCGAATGGGGTAATAACCGTGGGGCATAAGAGGGACCCTGATATTGTGTATGTTTAGGGCAAACGATGGATCCTAGTAAACTTATAGTTAATCGTTGAATTATTATGAGTTTGATGTGTGATATATTCATATATAATGTTAATGATTGTTTATAGTTACTCTTGAGATTGTGGGTATAAATTGGGTTAGTAAAGACAAACTACTTTTATTTATAAAATAGTTTCAAATGGTCTTTAGTAATATTATTGTCTCACTAGCTTAACGCTAATACTTTTTTTTTTAACGTGTCTTTTGCTCGTAGGTTGCCTAGCTGCTTGTGAGTGAGAGCACTTTTGGGGTAGCTTTATAATCTCATGCTTTTGGAACAACTATTTGTATAATATTTTGTAATAAATTTATAAAGTTTAACGTAACGTATGGTATGTTTGTAAATTAATTTTGGAACCGCTTATCTTGTATTTTGATTAAACGTTGTCTAACTCTGATAATTAAAAAGTTTTTGAAAAAAACGAGATTTTGAAAACTATATAGTATATTATTTGCTAAAGTACATTTTCAGACTTATACATACAATATGAAAAAATAAGAAGAAAAAAAAATTAATTGTCATCTCTAATTGGTATGTCTAAAACCATATATAATATGGATTGTGTCGATATTGTTAGACATATTAATCATTTCTCAAAAAAAAAAATAAAAAAAAAGTAGAATTTTATTGGTTATAGTAACTATTAAATAAAACATACAAATTCTTTATCGGTTTAGTTCGGAATTTACTAAACATAAGCATTGATCTTATAATCAAGAAATGGGAGCAAATATTCAACTTTTTCAATAAAATTTGAATACAAAATCCAAAAAAGAAGTTCAGTATATTCGAATATATCTTTAGAGTTTTCTAACATATGTATCGGGCCATATATTTATTGTTGAACCTAGGGGTATAACGTGACAATATTGTATGTGAAAAGACGTGTGGTAATTCAGGTTAGTTTTGAGATGACGGGTTCGGGTTATCAGATTTGTGGGTTGAAATTACTCAACTTTAACCTATTTTATTAACATAATCATGTTATTGGGTTTGGGTTAACAGATTGTCAGGCTCGCACCTAACTCCTGTAACCCGTTTATTATAGATGTTAGTGGGTTGACTAGTTGGTTTTAGGTCAAACGTGTTGGTTTCTTGTCAAAATAAGCTTAGGGTTATGAATAAGTTAAGCTATTATATTCTACTTTCCGACTGCTAACGTCAGAAAAACAAAATATAACCCGTTAATTTTTGTGTCGGTTTCATGTCGGGTTTCCTGTCGAGTATTACCAGTTTCCCACCCCTATCGTGAACTATTCGAGATCGACTGGCAAACTATTCGAAATCGACATGGTTCACTCGGGTAGACTTTCGAGTCGAGTTCAATTCGAGCTCTAACCTTTTTTATCGTCACTATATAATCTAATATATGTATACCAAGTGAATAGAGTCGAATTGATATAATGATTATTTATCAATTTCGAGTTTGAAATGCATAACCAATCGAGCTCGAGTCGAGTTTTGAGCACGATTTTAGCAACGGTCTCAAGCTCGGTCGAGCTCAAGTCGAGTTTTGAGCCCGATAAAATAAGTCGAGATGGGACTCGTTTACACCCCTAGACTTGAATTTAACCTAAAGTTTCCTATACGATGATAAATGTATTTAGAAAGCTCATAAAAACCTTATACTTATGATGTTATATATATAATTTTCACAAAATACGATAAAAATATGTCCCGAAAACATACATTTGAAAAAACTCATATGTTTAATTTCTAAAAGAGAAATGATTTACATGTCTACCTCACATTCCTACTAATATATCTAACGCATTCAAGTGTTGTACCAAATACATTAAAAGTATATATAAACAATTTTTCTCTTTTTATTTTCAAAGAATTTTTTACATTTAAATGCGTTATACATATTAATAGACATATGATATAGACATATATATCATTTCTTTTTCAAGAAACTATATTACAAGATGTATAATATAATTTTGGATAGGAAATAAATGTAGAGTATGCAAAAGGCATAAATTTTTGGATTGTGAAGAATATTCTTTAGTAATTATTGCATAAGATTTTTATATTCTCTTCTATTTCCAAGTTTTTAATATTTAACTTTTATTTCTCATAAATATGGATATCAAACTTTTGTTTTCCGATACCAATTTATTTCCCATTAAATGGATTAGTATAATAAATGATAATAAATTTTTATATAAATGATTATACAACAATACTTATTGGTATATTTATGAGCATATTGCATATCATTACTAGTTGCGATAACGAGCCCCACTTTCAAAAATACTTTAAGGCATGTTTTGAATAAAATAGCTAAAAGAAATTAAGTAAAATTCTTTTAAAAATTAAAAAAAAAAACCTTTTTATTTTTTAAAAAACTTTAATAAAAACACAAATACGGTATATCTTAACACTACATTTAAAAAGTTATTATTATTGTTTTTTTTTTTGGCATTTGTAGTTGTAAGTAAAATAGTTACCGGAAATTACATTTGATCTATATATACATTATAAAATATTTTGTTATAAAATGTTAAATTTAAACATGCTAAAATTAGTAAATTACTATTTTAATTAATTAATTATTAAATTATTAAAATTATAACTCTATAACACACTTACCATATATATATATACTTAAAAATTTAAAAAAACTGAGTTTTCTTTTTTGTATAAATTTAAAACAATCAATCATAAAATTTCAAATAATTAGAATTAATATTTAAAATTTC
The DNA here is from genome assembly GCA_910822075.1 of Senecio squalidus. Lineage (NCBI taxonomy): Eukaryota > Viridiplantae > Streptophyta > Magnoliopsida > Asterales > Asteraceae > Senecio > Senecio squalidus. The sequence goes on from CAJVGC010000508.1 coordinate 5,162,248, forward strand.
TAGCTAATTGAATGTTTACAAACTGAAAATCTTAATTGTTCGTAAAATTATTTGTAATAATATTGTCGTACATGTATATTACTAGTATATGTAAAAATGTTTGACAAAGATTACAACTAATAACCTGCAACTTTCAACTTTCATCTCCCATCTATAACTTTCAGCCACCAGCTACAACACCGCGACTGCCACAAAATACTACCCCATGGCTAATTATGCTTAACATAATCGTATCTTGCAGATAAGTTATTTGTTAAAAATCAGTTAAAAATAATTACATATACTTTTTCGCAGTAAAACTTGTTAATACCACACATTAATTAAAAACGTTGAACTATTGCCGCATCACATAAACTCAGACAACATAATCATTAGCAAAAATTAAAGAGCATACCCAAAAAAATGTTATAAAACATCCCAACTTTTTTCCAGATATGAAACTAAACAACACAATCTGATACAAGATCCCAAATCTTAATAAAGGTAAAACAAGATTGTTAACAATTCAAAATTGACTTCAAAGTACAGTGATCAGGATAGAACTTAAGTGCGGGCTGGGGGAGGACCAGCTGGACCACCGGCACGGGGAGCTTGTCCTGGCTTGGGAGCATCATCCTGAAACAAAAACAGAATATCACTATTTAGTTAACGATAATAAGATGAAAAAATCTTATTTATAATACAAAATGATACCGGTATCAGGATCAATAAAAAAAAAGACTTTAGAATTGCAAATTTTAATTAACTGAAGCACTAAGATTAGACGAAAGTATATCCAAGTACTGAACACAAAAAAGAAAACAAATCTTCACACTGAAATTACCACACATTAATTAAAATGTCTGGATTTGTTAATCAATTACGGTATCATTTTCTGGTTTTGTTAAACAAATAGAGCCACCAATGAAACTGGTCCCACGAGAAACCATAGGACGCGCATCTCCAACCAACAGAAGGAGAACTAGACGAATCAAACTCACCAGCTCTCAAACGTAATCATACACATATTAAGTATATATATATTATTAAACTAATTAGCAATAATAAGAAAGTCTTTAGGGATAGTAACTAACTATTTTTGTAAAATCCAAACTTTTGCTAACGATTTGTCAAACTATTTTCTGTTGTGTTCAGACTGTAAAGTACTTGGAAAAGAAAGCATACCCTTGGGCGGATGAATCTCTTTGGGGGCTCACGGTTCTTCCTGTCAGTTCGTGAGCGAACCCTAACAACTTTGGAGTGAATAGCACAAGAAACACAGTATTGCATTTTCAAGTACAACTTGGGAAGAGTGTACTCTGGAAAAAAAAAAAAGAAATAAAAAATGATTAGAGATTCATAACAATTAATCAAGTAAACAACCCTTAAATTAAAAAAAAAATTGCAACAAAATGAAAGGCTTACGTTCAAAGGCACAAGCTTCCTGAACATCCCTAACAGCAGCTTGCTCGACAATGTTCCTCACATTAAACCTCTTGATAGCCTTATCCTGATAAACGAAAGGAAATTGTAAGGAAACCAGTAACAATAAACAAAATAGAATAATATAACACGACTAAAAAACTTATAAAGTTGACGTTTATAACAAACACATCCAACGTCATATAGTAAAATCATAAATCAGGATTGGGTAATAAAAACTGTTTGTTCACTAACATAAATTCTGTAACCACGCAAATGGTAAATACACCTTCCAAAGCCAACGAGATTTACAGCGTCAAAGCTAAAAGCGAAATCATGACAATTTAGAATAACTACGAAGTAAATCATTTTAAGTAAATTCACTTCAGTCAGTTAAACCAAATCAGCAACCTAAAGTAAAAAATAATTCACTCTTGAATTATCAACCGCTTACACAAAAACAAACAATCAAGTATACACGATCTCATCAAACTCATGTCAGTCATAAACATGAAGAACACAATCAAATCTCTCTCAATTCAATATACAAACATTCCAAAAACAATTATCAGATCTAAAATTCATTAACAGCACACAGTTTCAAAACCGATTCACCGAATACTAAACAATAATATATTACACATATAAATAACACAGATCTAAAATATCGCTACAAAAACAAGCTCGTATACATCAAAATCAAACTCATATATCTACAAATTAGAAATTAACCTAAAATCAAAACAAAATCGAAATCATGTAAGTATACCTTAGGACAGCATTTTCCACAGTTAGAGCAGCGAATGAATTTGACGTGACCACGTCCGTGCTTGTTACGTCCTCCGTTTCTTCGCTTGAAAGTCTACAATCACAAAAAAAATAAATACAGATATAGATATATAGATACAGATATATGTATAGATTTAGATAATATGTATATATTAAATCGGAAATTGAATAACGAACCATGTTGTGGAGATTGCTTGTGTTGCCGTTTTCTCACTGATGAAATGAGCTGCTTTGTGATGTAGGGAGATGGAGGCTAGGGTTTTGAGGAAATAGATATTTTTTTGGAGTGGTTGGCCCATGGGCTGTGATAAGGTTGGAATTGGAGTTCGTTGGGTTTGTTTTAGAGAATATGGGCCGTTGATCATGTATATTTGGGGTATGCGTATGATAATAAACAAACATATATCCGACTTCGCGGTTCCCGATAAGTTGTATCGAGTTTAAATGGAAATGAAAATCGTGTAACGGAAAAGGTAAGATTGGAAATGTGGTTGAAACGGGAGTGAATTTCATGTTTGGTACACGGGGAAATGGTGGAAGAGTCTTGATTGTCGAATAATATTACAAGGTCATATGAGGCGGCATCTTTAAAGCATGGTCAATAGTCATATCGATAATTTATAATAAAAAAAAACATAAAGTGCTATAGAAGGTAGATTGAGTTAGTAACTTGGCCTTCGGAAAATATGCGTAGGATAACTTGGTCTTAGATGACTTCGGTGTTATGTCACTTGGTCATGGATAGCTGTACACTTTTACCTTTTAAAACTCATGTTAATGGTAAGTTGTTCAAACTCTTTGTAGCGGGTAATGTATAGGAACCGGATTCGGTAGTTATAAATGTCCCCTTGGCACGCCAAGCGACCGACGTGGCTCCATACCCTCATGTTAAGGTAAGCAGGGAAGAATTAAGTAACATAATCGTTTTGTATTTATACCACATAACTCTCTACCTCCGTGACCCCGCCATTTTGGTTTATCACATATAAGTGTACCAAATGGGTGTGGACTCCTATTCGAGTAGTGAAACCAACAAGGATTGTGCCATCCAACATGTATAAATTTGTCCGATATGTATTGACAAACAATATTACCTTGCTTGTAGTCATTTTAATCAAATAAGTATATGTTTTAAACCAACAGTCGAAAATGGAAAAATGAATTCTCCTTATGTTTAATAGACGTTATACATAAATTTCATCGATTTATATGAAATAAGTTAACAGACGAAAAACGATTTGAACAAGAAGTAACGTAAAAACCAAACCAATAAACATCCATATATATATAGCATCTAACAAAAATAACGACAACGACAACAATAACAACAACAACGATAACATCTAACGTTATATAATATTACCAAAAGAATAATATTGTTGTTCATTTTTGCCACACGACTACAGTATGCTGAACTAGATACTTCCAAAATAGACAAACATATAGTTCCAAAGCTAGTTGGTATTTTTAATGCAATAACAATAAATACACATACCTATATGCACACTAGGGATGGCAAAACCATCTAAAAGTGATGGAGAAAATCGAAAGTTGAGATAGTTGGGTCGGGTTCGGGGACGGGTTGGCGGGTTCGGAGGCGGTTATGGACACACAAATTTTTCTTTTGCGGGTTCGGATATGGATATGGGTTTTGTCAAATACCCGTCAGATTATCCGTATCCGTACCAATACACATATTAAGTGTTTTTTTTTCTTTTTTTTTTTTTTTATAAAAAATACATATTACTAATAATAACTTTTTATATAATATTCTCTAATTGATTTCACATAACTTAAATTATATCCTTTAAAATAATCGTTTAAAATTTTTAAAATGTCGATAATGAAATAGTTTTTGTTGGGTTTTAGTAATTCGTTAAGAATTTTTTTTATCCCTAACTCGACATTTTGTCTAGCATAAATGTAAATGAGTATACCCAATACCCGCGGGGAAACCCGAAAAATCGATGGGTAAAACTATATGGGTATCCGATGGGTATTGGGTTGGATATGGGACTGTATAGAAAATCAGATCGAGATCTTGAGGTTGATCGTGATATACATTGCTAGGCGAGTGCTTAATACTGAAGACTTAGAGGTCGTTTTAGATGTGCTTAGTGAGGTGGGGTTACTTTGAGGTAGCTTATTGTCCCCAACTGTCTGTCATTGTCAACTTGATTAATGTTCAACATATTTTGATGTAAGTTTTAACGTAACGAATGTGTTTGATTATTGAAATAGTTTTATGAACCGTTGATCTCGTTTAAGCAATTGTTTTTCGCTATAAATACTATGATAATTATAAAAAGTTTTTGTTAAACTTGATTTTTGAAAACCAGGTCGTTACAAGTTGTTATCATGTACGAATGGTTGCTTGTGTGTCTTGACGAAGTGATTACTCACAACTTATGTCGTATCCATCCATGGGTCTCCCCGTCAAGGTGAAGTCAATAAACACTAATTTATAGTCGGAACATGTGTTTTCTTTACTTGTACTAATGTTGTGTATATTTGTGAGATGTGTAATATGTTTGACAAAAAACATAGCATGATTATGGTACAATGTGAAATATTGCTATATTGGTTTCGTGTGTTTTTCATAAGCTGACAAGGTGTTTAAACAGAAACATACATGATTAATTACATAAATGGTCTACATGGTTTGTTCATCAATTACAAGTTTGGTCTATATATATTTAACGACAAAAATAACATAATTAACGACAAAGAGACCGGTTTCGTAAGAGTCATAAACCCCAAGGATTGGATTCAAGAAGAAAACAAAACGACAAACCATGGACCATTTATGTAATTTACTATAGTAGAGTCTAGACTTAACATTTTGAGTCTCTATCCCATTTAACACGATATTTCTATTATCATACGTTTTTTTATAGGCGTGAATTTATGTACATTTTTTATATCATGACTATAAATGTGATAAACGTGACTTATCCACATTTACAATTAATATTAGTTTACATTTATACATTGGCGGAACTTGAACCTCCTAAATATATGGGGGACATAAATATAATTTTATTAGGTTAGGGGATGTAATATTTAGCATTAAAACCCTTATAAAATTCGAAAAAAACTTATAAATTTATGTAACCAAACTTTCGAAGGGGTCGGGACCCCCTCTTGTCCCTAAAGAAGGTGCGTCCCTACATGTGTATAACTAACACCATATCGTGACTCACATCGATCTTGGGTTTTCGGATTCCATGGACGAGGCGATAAAGTTATGCTCCTATTTTTTTTAGACCAAGCAACACACTTTTTTCTAATAGTTTGGAAGTGAGTCAAGCCATATGTCTTATTCCCACATCGATTTTTGTTAAACAACAAAAGTTATAAACCAATAACTTTAAGAGATAATATTCGAATTACAAGTTTAACACTTAACCTAAAATTTCTCAAAGATTAAGCGAATAATATTAAAACATTTAAATATATGAAACATTTGTTTTCGATTAAGAGAGGGATTTAATTAGGTTATACTTCATCACAACATCTTTCATTTTCGAACCATACTTGTCCTATGCAGTTTAACAAATTTGTTTATTCATGCATGACCTGCGAGAATCTCATTTGTAGTCTTTCAAGCATATCCTAGGTTATGTCTGAGGCACACCATCGATCATGGCTTACAACTCCACTCGTCTACACCACCTAGCTTACAACTACCTATATATTTGACGGATGTCCGAAGTCATGTAGATCCATTTTTAAGTTATTGTGTATCTTTCGGGTTATTCCCCTCTTATGGTTGTCTAAACGACAACACAATCTCTTGTTCTAGTGCGGAAATTGAGTTACATGGAGTTGCTAATGCTTTAGCAAAAACAACACGGCTTCAAACCTTCTTCGTGAGTTTCATAGTTCGCTTTCAACAACCACAATTGTCTTTTATGACAAAGTCAACATAATATACATCTCATCAAATCATTATTCACTTTGTTTGAAACAAAATAAATACATATCAGATAAAAGTTCATCATACACCATCCGACGGTATCAATTTTTTATTTATTTAAAAAAGAGCCGATCCTCATTGACCGAAAACAATAGAATACAATAATAACATTCCATATACTTTTTAAAATCATTAAATCAACATCAAAACATTAATTTAACTTTAAACTAATGTCTAAAAAATTATTAAAAAATAAAATAATATAAACCTGTTTGTTCTAAGTTCATGGAAAGAGAACCCTCTCATATGATATGATCGTGCATGCATTTTGTGTGCATGCTTTCTCTCTTTCTCTCTCTTTTTTTTCAACTCTTTTTCAATCAATCGTCAATTTCACTCAATCGCCGTCAACCGCCGTCAACGCCGTTACACAGTCTACAAGCTAGGTAACGGACTCTGTTACTCCGTTAGCTTTAATTATACACATTTTGTATTTAACCAATTAGATTCGATTTTGATGCTTTGATTAGGTTTTGATGAGTTTTTTATAGCTTGATTGTGTGTGTTAATCGTTTAATTGTGAAGTAATTTGACTAATTTTGAATTTTTGTGATTTTTTTTTGTGAATTTAGTTAGGGTTTTGGTTTTGGTTTGATTAATTGTTAAAATTCACGTTACCGTTATCACCGCCGTTAACTACAGACAAACGCCGTTACTACATATTTTACTTTGATGTTTTTGATTGATTAATTGTGAAGTAATTTTTGGAGAATTTTTTGTGAATTAGGTTAGGGTTTTGGTTCAATTTGGGGATTAAATGACAACGTCGGGGAAGATATGTATGAACGGATTGTGTGGAACGACGACGACTTCTCAGTGGAAGAGAGGTTGGCCTATGAGACTTGGTGGTTCTGCTAATCTTTGCTTCGATTGCGGGTATGAACTTTTTATAACGATTTTAACTGGATGTTGTATGTACATTTGTTGATTTTTCAAGTACGATGGTAAAAGATGGCTGCTTTTCAGTCGTAATTTGTTAATCTTGGCGTTTTAAAGTTTGTCAAAATTTGCGCTTATTTTACTAAAAATATTGGTTTTGATTATGGTGTTTTCACTAGAAAACAGTGATTAGTTTGTTGCAAAAAGCTAAAAGTTCAGTCATGAATTTTAACTACTTAAACTGAAGCTCGTTAACAAATATTTTTGATAAAGACTTTTGCCTTGTTGATATTTATCTTTGTACATTCGTAATTTCTATTTGAAGGTTAACCTCTTCCTATCTCTATTGGTTTTCCTACTATTTCTGGTACAACATACAAGTATACAACTTTTTATGTAATGGATATTATAAATATAAGGTTCATCATATCTTTCAACTGTTGATTTGTGTAAAATTTGAGGACAAGTAGGATCAAGAAGCATAATCTACGTTCATTGGTGAAATAATTTTTCTTTTTGTGTGGTTTAAGACTTTAAGGTTCATGATGAAATGAAATTTATAGGCATCGCACATCCCTTGCATAGAAATCGTTAGCACATAATTTACATTCATTTTTGTAATAAAAATTGTTTTTGAATAGTTTTGGATCGTCCCAGTCTGTTTTGATTAGCTACCCAAGTCGCCCATATTACCCACCTCTAAGCATACTGTATGTATATATAGTTTAATTTTATTATTTTTTGCATGAGTTGTAACTTTGCTTTGATGTGGTCTAATATGGAATGCAGAATTGTATATGATAATGTACGCTACTGTGAACGATTCCATCTAAACGAACCGGGTTGGAGAGAATGCAAATTTTGTGATAAGGTAATGTCACATTCGACAGCTGTTTAAATTTCTGAATATTGACTTCCGTACTTCTAACCAATTTTCTAATTGCAGCCTGTGCACTGTGGATGTGTTGTTTCGAAATATCATTATGAATGCCTTGATCCAGGAGGAATAGCGTGTATTAAATGTACGAGAGCCAAGGAAATCCCACCCTTTAAACAGGTAGTCTGTTATTTAGCTAGTTAAAATGTCACACATCATACTTTCCGCACTGATTTGGATTGTTTGTGTGTAATGGGTGTCTAGCGATGGGTCAAACGGTGTTTGGTTAAAATGGTAAACGCTTTTTAGTTCGTGGTCAAATGATTCGTGTCACACTGAGTTGACCTACAAACACTTTTTGGTCCATTTTTAATTTTTATATAAATGAATAATGTGTTATGTTATGATTACAAAAACAATATTATTACTATGTAATCTTAAATTCTTAATCTTAGAATAGAACGATTTAGGAGCTTTTTATATTTAAAAAAAGACTTTGGATGTATTTTACCTATTTGACCTATTCCTCCTTTTAGCTAATTATTTTGATTTGACACAAATCGACCAATGTAATAGTAAGTGTGTCAAGATTGCCACCTTTAGTTGCAAGGGTACGTATATGGGGATAGAGGTGCATAGTATGTGGATACCGGGTTCCCAGCCTAATAAAAGTAAGAAGTTATATAATGATTCATAGATTTTTATGTAAGACTAATATATAGTAAAACCAAAGTCTTAGTCCATGCTGTAAAAAAGATTTCTTGATGTGTCGTCTCATATTCTTTCTGTTATAAAATCCTAACTTTGTTTAGCCTTTACCTATTTCTTTTTATTCAAATAGTGAGTTTTCATTTTATAAGGAAAAGAGAAAGACCCAAACTGCCCATTGCATATCCTGATTCTATGCTATACTACTTTTATATCGGATAACATTACTAATCTTATCGATAGAAATTATGGAAACCTAAACTCTTATACTGGATGTATCAATTCTTTCAGAAAACTGTTGACGAGATTCCAAATGGCTTTACTCGGTTTTCTGGCACCTGGCTTCCCTCTATCTTCACCAATCGAATGAATAACAGCACCAACTTTGACAGTGGAAAGCTCACCTCATTAACCGAAAGGGTAGAGAAAAGTCAACATGCATTTTTGGCTCCATCCGTTGGTCAACTCCGCCAAGACGAACATATACCGTCTTCTAAAGAATTTGGTGCCCGTTGCTCTTCTAGTAAAGACATTAACTCAGGCTTCCGGAACTTTCCACACCAATTACCTTTAGCGATAACTCCTGATAATAACAAACTGGATTCTGGGTCGAAATCAATTTACGAACCTCTACTTCAGCAATCTGTAAGATTTACTTTGGGCGGTTCGGATTATTCTGGGGTCACTAATTCTAGTAATGGGGTTGTAGAGGGAAGAGAAAAAGAAAAAGTTCCTTCATTCAAACAAGAGCAAAAACCGCACAAGATGGTTCCAAAATCGTTAAAATATGGGGCGAGCATACACCCACATACAAACAAAGGAACAGCTTCGGAGAACCGAGTTAGCAGACCACCTGCTGAAGGACGAGGCCGAACTCCGTTGCTTGCAAGATACTGGCCAAAGATCACCGACCAAGAATTGTTGCAAATATCTGGAGAGTATCCTTGTTATAGTCTTTTTATGCACCCACATATACGTTAGGGGTGTTTGGATTTGGGTTTTGAAACTGACTATCAATTAATCAGTTTCATACTAGCTACAACAAAACTGATAAATAAAGGTAAAACAGAATCACCTAGTTACCCTTCTATTATGGCTAATTGCCTAGCCCAACTTTAGTCCACGTGGGTAATCAACCTTTATTAGGCCAGAAAAACCATCAAACTATCTAAAATTTTAATTGAAGGTAACTAACATCTAAAAACTTTGATGTGTCAATAACTTTTGACCATTTTGACTTTACTTGAAAACCAGTTTTCAGAGTTAGTATTTTAAATCAGTTTTTCAGTGGTTTTTTAAGCTTAAAATAAGTAAGTCGCCTAATACAGAAATCAAGCCAAAGTTGGTTACCTTTTTATGCAATTACCCCCTTCTAGAATGATAAGAATTTGTTCATCTTACTAGTATAGTTCTGAAAAGCAGAAGCCCATCCCAACACTATCTTCTACAACCAGATTTATTACTGTGTTCATCAGATTATGATTATCCGAGACGCACATCCAAACACCCTCATAGACATACATAAACACACTTCTAAATATTACCTGCGTTCACCTTAATGTCATATTCTAGATTAAACTCCAATTGCACACTTACTCCGCTATTTGAGAAGGTTATGAGTGCAAGTGATGCTGGTAGGATTGGTCGCTTGGTCCTGCCAAAAGCATGTGCCGAAGTGGGTTGACTTTCTTCTTCTTTGACTTGTATCTATCTTGTCACTTGCTCGCAGTTCCTGACTTCCTGATAATCAAATATTGGTGCAGGCTTATTTCCCTCTGATTGATCAATCAGAAGGTGTACCAATAAAGGTTCGGGATATAAAAGGGAAAGAATGGACATTTCAGTTCAGATTTTGGCCCAATAATAACAGCAGAATGTATGTTTTAGAGGGCGTTACTCCATGCATTCAAAGTTTGCAATTGCAAGCTGGGGACACAGGTATCTTTTCATAATATTTGTGGTATCTTTATGCGAGTTGTTAGGAAACTATACTTATTTTACAGTACAGTTGGCATGATGCGGTATTAGCAAACACATCAACTGCAAAAGAAAGCTGGATTCAAGTGGGTCATTTATAGTATGTGTCAAAACGAGTTGGGGTTGACCTACACACACCTTTTTGTACATTTTTAATAAAATATTTTTTAATGATAATTACAGAAACAGTATTAGTACCAAAATAATCTGAATACTGTGAGTAATATACTCAGGTGGTTGTAATTGTATGCTTAAAAAATGACTATGTGAGACTTTTAATGGGATGAGCCGTATGAATCATTTAGCTAATTTTTTTTAATTTGATTCGTTTGAGATAAAACACAACCCAAGTCAACTCATTCATCAGTAAATGGGTCAAATTGCACATCTTTTTTTTATTTTATTTTATTAAATTTTATGCAGTGATATTCAGTCGGTTAGATCCAGAAGATAAACTTGTAATAGGATGTCGAAAGGCAACATTTTCTTCAAAAACATCTGCTCTTCCTAATCCCATCATTGACATAGCTCGTAATTGTACAGAGAATGGAAACCAGCCAACAGTAAGTGCTTACAGTAGTCTTGTTATATTTTGTTCTTTTTTCGGCCTTTCCTTTTATTTGTGGACATTTTATTTCACTTTTGCTAAATAAAGTAACCTTTTTGGTGAAGATTGTGGAGTATGAAGGCACAGGTAACTGTGATTCATTGCAGCAACCAGCGATTCAAGAGAAAAAAAAGATGCAAAATATTGGATCGAAAAGCAAGAGGCTGCACATGAATAGTGAAGAAGCCATGGAGCTGAAATTTACATGGGAAGAAGCACAAGATTTCCTCCGTCCACCTCCATCTAAGCCAACTGTTTTTGTGATAGAAGATTGTGAATTGGAAGAATATGATGTAAGCATTCACAACAAATTTTTATTTTTTGGTGATGTTACATTTTTGCAGCGCTTTTGTTAAGGATGGCAAAATATGTGGGTTGGGTAACATGTCAAAATGTGCAAGTTATAATATGACTGGATTCGGATTAAGTCGGGTTGCTGACCCACAAACACTCTTTTTTAGAGGTGGCAATTTTGACCTACTTATGGATAAAGAAGTCGAATTGAGATATAATTGGTTAAAACAGGTGGGTCGAAAGTCAACTAAATTGGCAATTTTTACCGATCTGAGGATAAACAGGTCGATCATACTTTGCCTCTAATGTGTCAAATGGGTATAACCTAAAATTGGTTATTAAGGGTGGGTAGAAAGTCCCCAAAGTGTTTTAACATATTTAAAACATTTTTTTTTTTTTTTTAAATTGAAGAAGAAAAAAACAAAAGCATTGCTTGCAGACTGGTCTAACCTGTTTTGACTCGAACCTGTTACCCAACCCGCTCCTCCCACTTATTTTGCCACCTTTAACTTATATCTTCAATTTTTTAATAAATTGTTAGTGTGTTTAATATTATAACAAAAACCTAAACTTTTGTTAGTAATAAAACGATTTAAGAGGTTTCTGCATTTGAAATCATGCATATGAGATTTGACCCATTTGAGCCATTCCCTTTTTTAGTTGAATTTTTTATCGTAGCCCATCCTTTAGAGATAAAACATGACCCAAATCAACCCATTTGTACGTAAGCGGGTCGAAATTGTAACCTGTACATTTATGCTTTTTTTTCCCGGGTGAAGATATTTTATGTTGATGATCTGTCTTTGGTTTAATCGTATGGGTTTTATTTAGGAACCACCTGTTTTTGGCAAGAGGACCATATTTACAACGAATGCAACCAGGTAAGGATCCTCTCATATTCTCTCTTCCCATAATTAATAAGCGGTTGAAAGCTATATTTAGTTGGTAGTCAGCTAAATTGGGTCTTTAAGTCATTGTTACTTTAAGTGGGACCACCCACATCTTTGGGTCATTGCTACACAAATTTCATACATGCACTGTGTATTTGCTTTCATGTATGTTTTTAAACACATGAAAGAGAAGTGTCCATTTTGAAGTTATTTGACTTTAAATGTCAAAAGGGCATGCTTTTCCTCAGAAAAAATGAAGGATTAGGTTGGTCATATTCAAACGTTTCAAATTTCTTTCGGAATTGCTTAATCATATGATGCATCGTAGTTTTCAAACCGTGACATTTGTTTTTCAAGACCCGTTTTCGATTTAGTAGAAGTCAAGCATGCTTGCACATATACTTATCCCAATTAATCTTGTGAAAACGCTTCATCGTAAGTCCACGTAGATGTGTAAGATGGGAGAGTTGGGTAGTGGGGGTCAAAACAGATTTGACCCCGAAACATATCTTGATTAAAAACATATCCGAAATCGACCATTTATAAGTAAATGGGTTGAAATTGCCACCTCTAGGTCCATGTTATATGTTTTAATATGAGAAGGTTAATTTCTTCCCGTCACATCATACTTTTAATTTTTTATTCTTTAGGCTACAAGAACAATGGGTTCAGTGTGATAGTTGTTCCAAATGGCGGAAGTTATCCTCAGATGTTCTTATTCCTGCCAAATGGACATGCTCTGAAAATGTTTCGGATCCAGACAGGTACTTTATATTGTCTTATTTAGTCGGTTCATTTTCATTTCACAAAGATGGATAAATAAAACTTGGGACTTATGAAACAATTACAAAACTTGGGACTTATAGATTACTGTAATTATTAGGATTTTCATTATATCTTGTGAATTTTCTAATGATGGATGATTTTATGCATGATGTGTGGCAGGTGTTCGTGTTCATCTCCTGAGGAGAAGGGAGTCGATGATTTGGACCGGATCTTGAAAATTAGCAAGGGTATGATTCCAAATTTGATATTTGACCAATTTACTTTAGGTTAAATTTTATATCCAAAGGGCCAAAGTGCCAAACATGTGGACTTTAAAACTTGATTAAAATTGAAACGGGTCGAAGCCACTAAAAATAGATTTATATCTTAATTATATGTACTTAAATTACCTGTTCTGATCTCAAACCTTTTCTTCCCGTAAGGCTGTAACCCAACCAGCCGCTAACTTTTAATTTACTAATTATTCTTTTTGCAGAATCTAAGAAGCGGAAAATTACAGAAAACCGGGAGACTGAGAAACAACCAGCACACCCTACGGACTTGAGTGCATTAGCGAATGTTGAAGTATTGGGAGAAAAAGCTAGTGAAGCAACCACAAGACACCCACGTCACCGCCCCGGTTGCAGTTGCATCGTGTGTATTCAACCCCCAAGTGGAAAAGCGAAACATAAACCCACTTGCATTTGCACCGTTTGCTCCACAGTTAAACGTCGTTTCAACACACTAATGTTACGTAAGAAAAAACGACTAGACGAAAAAAAGGAAAGCAATCTGGTCAAATCACAGGTTCCAGTTGTCAACAAGACTGAGAGTAGTAATATAGGTCAAGAATTGGATCTGAATTGTGACCCGGAAGAACAGATGATGCTACTTGAAGCTGCTAATGCTTCTAATATCCGTCCTGTGTGGCAGAACGTGCTTCAAGAAAATGTACCCAACGGTCCAAGCAATATCAATTCGGTAGTGGAAGGTAGTTGATCTTGGGCTGTTTTTTCCTGTATTTTGTTTATTTTCCCGTCTTACCCCCACAGTGGTCCGCATATCTATAGTTTAGATGAAACTGGTCTACATCGGGGGTTTTCTTGCTTTAATATATATGTAAGATCGCTAACATAAGACTAAATTGCATGGTGGAGGCACAGGAGGTGTGACCTTTTACCATTTGGGATAATATAGATATAGATATAGATATATTATATATTTATATAGATATATTTTGGTGGTTGTATCTTTTGTGATTGTAGACGATAAATGACGTATGTTTGGTCATGTCATATTTGCTCTGTCGCTGTGAATGGTTTTACTTAAATCAAGTATTTCTATATTCTTGTGCTTTTATGTCTCCCATGTCTTACAAGTCACGATTCTTTTGTTATGAATTAAAATGATATGAAAAATAAGTATTTAACATTGTTATATCATCAAATTAACGTAATTTATATTATTTCTTAGTTTTAATCATATTAGAAAGCATGAGTAAATAAAAAATAAAGATTATAAGATTAATTTCGTCTCTTGTTTTTGAAAATAAAAAAAAAAAACTAAAAAAATAGTGAACAAATTCGTCCCACATCGACCAAAGGAAGAAGTTTTTGTTGGTTTATAAACCAATGGAATGAAGCACCTCTTGTCCCTTCGGGGACATCCGATAAAATTGGAACGATACAGAGAAGATTAGCATGGCCCCTGCGCAAGGATGACACGCACAAATCGAGAAATGGTCCAAATTTTTTTCTCAACCCTTTTGTCGGCTTTATCGTCTTTGCAGATATCCTAGCTTAATTTCAGAGCTCATTGCAGTCATTAACTTAGGGGTCACCAATCTATTCACAAGTTCATCACACATCGACCAAAACAAGAAGTTTGTGTTTGTATGCCAAACATAGACTAAATGAACCATATAATCCTTTAAGAACGAAATGCCAAGAATGTAACCGGTGCAAATCCATTTCCCGCAACTTGGCCAAAAAAATAAAGCTACAATACTAATTCAAAAGTACAAAATCATGGAATGGATTGAAGCCTTCATATATTTTTCTGTCCAAAGCCAAAACTTTTATTTACAATGTTGTTTAAGCAATAAGTTAGGCTTGAAAAGTAGTCCTAAAGTCTTAATTCGGTAACCTGGCTTGGGACTGAACCGGCACTATAGAGAGTGATTCTCAACTCCAATATTTCTAAGTTCAAGTCCTGGTTTGATATGGTTGTAAAACACGAAAAGGGACTAAGATGTTTTATGTTACTATACTAATAAGATTATTTTTCGAACTTCGTTTACGTGTTCTCAACAAAACTTGTTAATGCGGATTAGCAAAAATCACCACACCAACGCTGAAAACGACAAAAGGGTTGAGAAAAAAATTTGGACCATTTCTCGATTTGTGCGTGTCATCCTTGCGCAGGGGCCATGCTAATCTTCTCTGTATCGTTCCAATTTTATCGGATGTCCCCGAGGGGACAAGCAAAAATCACCACACCAACGCTGAAAACGACAAAAGGGTTGAGAAAAAAATTTGGATCATTTCTCGATTTGTGCGTGTCATCCTTGCGCAGGGGCCATGCTAATCTTCTCTGTATCGTTCCAATTTTATCGGATGTCCCCGAGGGGACAAGCAAAGGTACTTTCCTCTGGTATATAAACCAACAAAAACTTCTTCCTGATGTGGGACGAAATAGTTTAATCATTGATAAACAAGAAAGTATTATAGCACAAGTAAAAGGAAATCTAGCAGAAGGAAAGATAAAATTCAACGTTAACATCCAAATAGGACTAAGTCTAAAAGATAAAGATTTAAATAAAAGTTTAACTATTAGATACGAATTATTAAGAAGAAACTTTATGACTAAAGGAAATCACCCTTTTACTGTAACTTATCAAATTAACTATGCCCTCACAAATTCACATCATAGTATTACTTTTAAAACAGACGATAGAATTTATGTAGATAAATTATTTGAACCACTACTCAGTCTAGAAGCCCCAAAATTATTTACCAACACTAGATTTTATGAAAAAGTTAGAAAATCAACATTAGATATACCATCAATATGGATACCAAAAATAGAGAAACCAAGAATTTTCTAGTAGTCAAGATATAGACAATAAGATAGAAGAATTACAGGAAATGGTAAGATCTATAAGTATGAGAATATAATGGATAGTGGAAGACAAAAACTAGTAAAACAAGATAGAATATTGATAATAAAGGATCTAGAAGAAAGGATACTAGAAGATAAGTTGATAATAGATAGAATAGAGAATCGAATAAAAAATAGAACATTTGAATCTCTTAAGATATTAATTAAAACAAAAGATACAATGAAAAAATCACTACACTACAAAAATAAAGAACTCAAAAAAGTCCAAAAATCACTTATTATAGTCTAAAATCACAATGAATTTACATCGAGACACGATCTCAACTCCACAATTTAAAATAGAAGACAATAAAAATACTAGTTTGCTAGAACCTTATATACCATTTGAACAAACATTAGGTAAAATACCTCAAAATTTACCACAAGGTACTTCATATGGCATAGGAATATCAGAAGATAATCTAGAACGAAGTTTAGGAGAAAAAATAGGGATAATTAACATTACTCTTAATAATATAATTGAGATACTAAGTTTTTTAGTACTTAGGCAACTACCAGAAATAGCAACAACCAATCAAGAAAAGTTAGAAGAAATACAAACACTATTAAATCAGAAAATTGAAATAACAACTAGCATAAGTGATTTAAAAAACCAAATTGAAAACATAATTATTAATGATTCTACAACTTCCGAACATGCCCAACAAATGACCACCCTAACAGAACAATTGTCTTCACTAATTGACACACATGGGCAAGAAAAACCTATAACAATGACAAAAATAAAAGAACTATTAACGGATAAGCTACCTCTCAAAATTATTCCCCCGATAAGATTAACTTAATGGAAAGTCTAGAAGAACAAGTAGAAACTCTTATTAAATTAATGGCATCACTAGATATACCATCTGAAGTAAAGGAAGAAGATGTAGAAATTGTATATGATTATAGTTCAGATGAAAATCCATATGAAAATCCCTATACTAATTATAATTTTGCGCAAAAACGAAAGAAATCATACGTAGAAGAGGATTTCCAAAAACAGTTTGATTATAAACCACCATCACCAACTGAGAGATATCTATATAGACAGGGAATGGTTAAAAATAAACAAAATAAATGGCAAGAAATTCCACAACAATACATACCCAAAATACCAATTGCTAGAATGGATAACGATATTCTAAATATTGATTGTGAAACAGACGTTGAAGAAAAAATTCAAGATTGGAGTAACAAAATGAGTGCACAAATACAATTAACTGAAGAACTTAGAAATTTACAACCACAAGACTTATTAAACTTTATAATACATAAGACATCCGGAAATGTTTATCGTTATGTAGAATCTATAAAACACGAAGATAGAATAAGAATTGCTACAACGGATGCCATGACAACATTCAAAAATATAGTAGCTTGGATAGTCCAGGAATTCACAGGAAGAATCCCTGGAATAGAGGCCTCCACTAATACTTTTAGAGAACAAGCTTTTTGGAGAATAATCAACTTAAAAATATGCAATATGTGTTATTTAGATTCTTTAATATGTGAATTTTCTGATCAATATTATAAATTAGATTCAGAGAGACAAAAATTAGCATTAGAAATGTTTTTTAATAAACTACCAGAATCAGTTGCAACAAAAGTAAAAGACATGTAATCTATACTACTTCAAGATAGAGATAAAATAGAAGATACTCTAGGAGCAAAAATCACAACATTAAAAGCCTGGCTACAACAAGAATGTTTACGAGAAACTGCTAAAAAAGAAGCCCAAGTGAAGCTTTGTTGTGAAAATATGTCGGATAGAATTGGAAATTACGGATGTCCTAAACCATATAAAAAACGACGAAAAATATGGAAGAAACAAACATACAATGCAAAATACAAAATTTTTTATAGAAAACGGTCAGGACAAAACTATTTTAGAAATCGTAGACAACATCGTCAAAAATATAAAAAACCTAATACCAATAAGGAAGAATATTGTCCATCTAAAAAGAAAAATTGTAAATGCTGGCTATGCCGCGAAGAAGGACACTACGCTAACGAATGTCCAAAAAGAAAACAAAATAAAGAAAATGAAATATTAAAAGTAGCATATGATTTAGGCTATGAACCACTTGAAGATTCAGAAATCGATTCTGATATTGATGTATATGCTTATACTAGTGAGTCATCTTCAGATAATGAGTAAAGATATATTGTCTAAGTGCAATCCTAATGCAACATTTATCACAATAACAATAGAAGATAAACAATTTTTAGGATATGTCGATACAGGAGTAACATTATGTGTCGGTAAAAGAAAAATTATAAAAGAATGGGAAAAACTCAAAAAACCCATGAGGATTATCGTCGCAGATAAATCAGTACACGAACTTTGGTACGTATGTAGAATGGTTCCAATATATATTGAAAAAATAGAATTTATCGTACCAAGTATCTATATGCATGATTCAGGAATCGATCTAATAATAGGGAATAATTTTTTAAAACTTAATCAACCATTTATACAAAGAGACAGACATTATAAAACTAGAAGAATTGTAACAACACCCATAGTAAGACAAACCGAAATAGTACGCATGCTAGCACGAAATATTAAATTTCAAATAGAAATTCTACTTGTAATGAAAAAAGAACATATCGAAAAAGCTTTAGAAGAAGTATGTAGCGAAGATCCCCTAGATCATAAAAACCGAAATAATCAGTTAGTTATAATAAAACTAAAAGATCCACTATCCGAAATAAATGTACCCAATCGAATACCCTATAGCATTAAAGATGTAAAAGAATTCACTGAAGAATGTAAGAACTACTCGAAAAAGGAATAATTAGAGAAAGCTCGAGCCCACATTGCGCCCCTGCTTTCTATGTCGAAAACAAAAACGAAATCAAACGTGGTAAAAGGAGAATGGTAATAAATTATAAAAGGATGAATGAAGCAACCATGGGTGATTCATATAAGCTACCTAGAAAGGACTATATTTTAGAAAAATTAAAAGGAAACACATTTTAGTACTTTCGATGCAAAATCAGGATATTGGCAATTAAGATTAGATGAAACAACTAAACCTTTGACATCATTCTCATGCCCCCCACAAAAACATTTTGAATGGAATGTTTTACCATTTGGATTAAAACAAGCACCATCTATTTATCAACGATTTATGGATAACAGTCTATAAGGATTAGAGAAATTTTGTCTAGCATATATTGATGATATTATTGTTTTTACAAAAGGAAAAGTAGAAGATCATATAAAAGCAGTTTCAAAAGTCTTATATCGAATAAAAGAAAAAGGAATAGTTTTATCACAAAAAAGTCTAAATTACTTCAAACAGAGGTAGAATATTTAGGATTAAAAATCACTAATAATGGCACTATTTCTTTAACCAATAATACGCAAGAAAAATTAAAACTTTTTCCAGATAAACTAGAAAATAGGAAACAGATTCAAAGATTTCTAGGATGCTTGAATTATATAGCAGAACAAGGATTTCTTAAAAATCTTGCAAAAGAACGAAAATTTTTACAGAAAAAGATTTCGGAAAAAATCAGTTGGGAATGGACTCCGTCTGATACCCAATTAGTACAACAAATTAAATCATCGGTACAATATCTACCAGAACTATATAACCCCGAATCAAAAGATTTTTTGATAGTTGAAACCGACGCCTCGGACGACACTTGGGCCGGTTGTCTAAAAGCTATTCAAAATGGAAAAGAACTACTTGGATTAGATATTGACGGGAATCTAATTCCTCACTCTAATCTTCCAGAACAAAAACAAGTACTAGCTCTAACGAGCCATGAACAACCTTCTGTTTTAAAAACAGAAAAATACAAGCAAAAATTGTGCAAATACATTTCAGGAACATTTACACCAATGGAGCAACGATATAGTACACACGAGAAGGAAACTTTGGCATGCTTACGAACATTAAAAAAAATGGAAAATCGATCTTTTACAAACTCGATTTGAGTTACGAACAGATTCAAAATATGTTACAGGTTTTTGGAGATATAAATTACTCGAAGATTACTGCCGAGGAAGACTAATCCGTTGGCAATTACAATTACACCAATTCCAACCATTCATAAAGTATATAAAAAGCGACAACAACACTATAGCAGATACACTTACAAGAGAATGGAAGTAGTAATTAAACAAATTCAACACCAGCTACAACAAAAAAGAGAACAAATTGCAGCCCATCAGCGACAACTCCAACTTTTCAAGGAGGAAGAGGAACAATTGCAACAAACACTCAAAGTACTTACACCAATGAAAAATGTGAAAGCAGAAACATCAACAAGTTCATCACCCACGGTAAAGAAGAACGAAGCAAATTTTAAACAAGAACCAATCAATATTGAAGATGACAAAGAAGAACAAACACCAACACAATCAAAAAAATGGTATGCCATTTTTGACGGACCACACAAAGGAGTCTACAACAATTGGGGAATAGCGAACTCTCATATTGCCGGCAAAAATGTAACACACAAAAGTTACAATACCAGAGAAGAAGCAGATCGAGCCATACGAGAAGCATATAAAACAGTAACAACAGAAACAGTAGAACGATCGCCAAAATATACATCCCTGAACGAAAGTCTACAACAACAGGTAGCTAAACTAAATGCAAGAAATAAAATGAACAACATAATGACTACCAAAGAAAAAGAAGAAATGAGAAAACCAACCACCGAATAATTTCAAATTTTTTGGGACAATCTCATTAATTACCACGATATACATAGTACCATGATGTTTTACCCACGAAGAAGAAGAACAGGTCCAAAAGCCGTATTCTTGCCAGAAGCATCAGCATCAATGGTCTATGACTATTTTGTTCATGGATTAATTGATACATTATACATAGATGGAACAACACTTCAGGAAATACAAGAGTTTCCCCTCAAAGTACAAATGACTTTAAAAAACTACAAAGAACGATTTGCAAAAGGAAGAGAACTATTCATTCAAATGCATTCCAGCTATCCGATCTTCGATGAAGAACGCCAGCTACTAGTACCATCAATTACTATCGCACATCTTGGTGTTAGCAACGAAATTTACCAAACAAGAGATGAGCTAGAACAAGTTACCCCCTCAGCAGAAAATCTAGTATCAGCTCTTGCAGACGTTTATCTGACATCCACAAGAATCGGTACAGGTTACGAACAACAAGATTCAGTAAGGATAAATTATTGTAGTAAAAATCTACTAATTTATTCTAACAACAAAGATAAAATCAATGAACAAGGAATAAAAGTAATTCAAGATTTCGAAGAACAGTTTGATGGAATCACTGGACAACTTTCGTCACTACCAGAAGAATTCAAAAAATTATTGTGTCAACAACTGGCGCATGCACCAAGACACAATTGCAACTATTGCTCTACAGTTAATCAAGACAAGACTATAATAACATCCCACTACACATTGAAGCAATAAAACTCACTTTTCCTTTATGGGAGGTGTGGTGTCATAATGTATAATATTGTATTTGTCGTATTTCATTATTGTTTGAAAGAGTGCTCTATGATGTAAATGTCCATGTATTATTGTAATAATGTAATCCATATAATTGTATAGTAGCCATTGTCGGCTACCATGTGTGCTTGCTTTTGTATATAACTAGAGGCTTAGTCCTCATAATGAAATAAGAAATATTTGTGTGATAATATCGTTTCATTTATTGTTCTGTTGAAAACTTATTGTTTTCTGAATAGCGGACTACATTCATATCAAACTCATAAAGAATCATTACAATATTAATATACTATCACAAATGCAAGAATTATAAATGTTCCGCAAGAAGACACCAAATTCGTTTTGTTTAAGCAATAAGTTAGGCTTGAAAAGTAGTCCTAAAGTCTTAATTCGGTAGCCTGGCTTGGGACTGAACCGGCACTATAGAGAGTGATTCTCAACTCCAATATTTCTAAGTTCAGGTCCTGGTTTGATATGGTCGTAAAACACAAAAGGGACTAAGATGTTTTATGTTACTATACTAATAAGATTATTTTTCGAACTTTGTTTACGTATTCTCAGCAAAACTTGCTAATACGGATTAGCACACCACACCAACGCTGAAAACGACAAAAAGGTTGAGAAAAAAATTTGGACCATTTCTCGATTTGTGCGTGTCATCCTTGCGCAGGGGCCATGCTAATCTTCTCTGTATAGTTCCAATTTTATCGGATGTCCCCAAAGGGACAAGCAGAGGTACTTTCCTCTGGTATATAAACCAACAAAAACTTCTTCCTTCAGCCGATGTGGGACGAAATGGTTTGGAGACGGAATTTATCTTATATTAAAACAAAAATTAACGACATCTTTTTTTTTCTTCTTTCAGTTTTGGATCGCATAATAGCCGAAACATGTCAAATGGGTTGAAACTTATCCAAATTTTTATTTGATTAAAAAAAAAAGGATTTCGCTTCAAGAATACATTTTGTTGTAGCGATCAAGTTAGCCATATTTATAAACGCTCAAAAAATCCTTCAATGAAGTTGAAGAACAAACATAAATCGACAATATAATTCATCAGTTATTTTTTCCTTTTACTATAATAAAACAATGTCATTTAGGAAATAAGTTAGATTTGAAAATGTTTTCTAAATTTCCGTCACAACTTCTAAGCAGAGAGGCCACGGTAGCCCGAGGGGACAACACATTTCTTTCCTCTGCTATATAAACCAGTCGAAAGTTGTTTTTCTGGTCGAAGTGGATAAATAGATAAAAAGTGCAACATCCTCTTAGACATCGTAAAGTCAATAGTCTTCGTTATACCTGCAAAATTAAACTATATCATCGTTATTAGTCTCTTATTACCATTAGTATTAAAGGTATACAAAAACATCAAATGGGACGGCTGGTTGTACCGCGCTCACCCGCTCATAAATACAACCTTATGCACAGCTAAAACAGTTTTTTGACCCTCTTTCCATTGTTGGTATTGGATCAATGGTTGTGGTAGAGGGCAACCGACAAACCTATTGGGTGCATAACTGGAAATGTTGAAAATGGATCCATTTAACAGAAGTGAAGGAGTATTTGAACACCGACACCATTAGTTGTTTTAAAAAAGTCTAGTAACGTTTCTTGGTCAGTCTCCAAAAAGAAAGAACTCGTCGCAGTTTTGCTTAAACATATAAATGATTACGGATGGAGTGGCTTTCGGATAACAATGACTCGAACAATAGTTAAGAACAAATATGAGTCATTACTCGATCTGGTCACAGGCTTTACTCAAACGAGTCAACTAACGATTGGCAGCGTATTCTGAGGCTTCCGTATGCATAAAAACGTTTTAGTTTCAAAAATGGAGATGCGGGGAATCGAACCCCGTGCCTCTCGCATGCGAAGCGAGCGCTCTACCATATGAGCTACATCCCCATGTATGTTCTTTTATCATATTTATCATATTTATCATATTTACATGATCTACACTATCCACGGCCGATGTGAAATTCGTCTAATAATAGAAACTATTGTTTTATGAATAAAAAGTGTTTGTGGGTTAACCAAACATATTTTGACCTACACGTAAAATGACATGTTTCAATTTTTAACTTATTACCGAAAATGCCCTACTTGCTCGTCTTGCTACCTCTATGTATTGGAGTCGGGGTGACTGAGTTCCACCAAGGTTGCTCCGATTTACAAGAGAACTTGGTTAGTAAATAGTTAAATAGTTGCTTAGATCATATCGTTGGATACGGAGCAACAAATCTATTCGTATTTACTACTTGTGACTTGAAGATCCAACTTATTAAATAAAACAAGTTCTTTGGGTTTCATGCTTTAGAAGGACATGAATGTAAACAACTAAACATAAATGACCGTATTTCGTATTTGTAATTCGTACATTCATAAATTCATAAATAACTAATATGATAATGAACAAATAACTTTTATAAATTTTAACGTATTTTTAGAGAAAAAAAATAAAAGGAATTAAATATACTAAATAGTGAACAAATTCGTCCCACATCGATCAAAGGGAGAAGTTTTTGTTGGTTTATAAACCATTGAAATGTAGCACTTCTTGTCCCTTCGGGGACATCCGATAAAATTGGAACGATACAGAGAAGATTAGCATGGCCCCTGCGCAAGGATGACACGCACAAATCGAGAAATGGTCCAAATTTTTTTCTCAACCCTTTTGTCGGCTTGTCGTCTTTGCAGATATCCTAACTTAATTTCAGAAGGCTTGAAGCCATTATATGGTTTTTAGTTTTGAACCTTGGAATGCTAATTTGGTATTAATATTTACAAGTTTTGTTAAGAATACGTTAAACAAAAAGTTCGAAAAAGAGTCTAAGGTGTGCAACTGGCTAAAATCGGATCATGTAAACCACAAACCGAAATCTAGGAAATATTGGAGTAGAGAATCACTCTTTATAGAGCGGGTTCAGTCATAAGCCAGGTTGTGAACCGAATTCAGACTTTTGGTCTACTTTACAAGCCTAACTTATTGCCTAAACGACACAGTTATATTAAGGTAAAAAAATGTTATTGCTTTTGACTGAAAACGGACTCCTTTAAACCAAGGACACGACGAACCAGACCAGGTCCCAGTTGCAGGTTTAAACTGTTTGGACAAATATTTGCACTCGTATATACTTTTCCCAAGTGGGCGATCCAAATGGACATTTTTTCTGGAGCTTTCATATATAAGGCTAATCAGATCATGACAGGATAAAAATTGACATTTTGGCACCAAATTATATTTTTGAAGCATGAAAGTATTTATTGGTGTTAAATAGAACTTTAAACTTAGAATAACTTTTAACCCATTTGACATGTTTCGACTCCATGACGTAAATAGAAATAGTCAATGAGAACCGGGCCTTAGTATGAGATCCAAAAAATGAAGGAAAAGAGATGATTATTACTCTTGTGTCAATGTAATTTAGCTGTTCTTTTGCCCAATACAAGAGCACCGTGTGTAATTTCTATATGATATTGCCTGCCCGTGATAGCCAAACAGTGCATCGACTCCTAGCTGCAGATATCGACCGGTGGTTCTACGGTCCACACACTCATAAATACAACCTTATGTAGTTGCTCACAAATGATTATGTACCTTACCATAACAACTCTTATGAACCACTTCCATTGTGGGTATCGGGTCAATGGTTGTGGCGGAGGGCTACCATGTTCACGAAAACCGAAAAGTGTATGTTTAGATTGTGGATGATGGAACTATTATTACAGAATTGTAGGAGTATTTGAACACTAATCTTACGATTACTTGTTATTAAAAGTCTAGTAATGTTTGTTTGGCTTTACCACAGTCTCCAGATGCAAGAACTCGTGGCAGAGCGAGCTTGTTTAAAGTACTTTTGTACCTCGTCTTCTTCTAAATTTACGGAACTTTTATATTTCTTGATGTTAGTTAATATCTAAAAGATATTTTGCTGAAATCCAAATATATAAAATCATAAACATAGAATAACTGATATTTCACTTAGTTTGTAATTTTGTCCCACATCGACCAAAGGAAGAAGTTTTTGTTGGTTTATATACCAGAGGAAAGTACCTTGGCTCGTCCCTTCGGGGACATCCGATAAAATTGGAACGATACAGAGAAGATTAGCATGGCCCCTGCGCAAGGATGACACGCACAAATCGAGAAATGGTCCAAATTTTTTTCTCAACCCTTTTGTCGGACTGGAGGGAGGGGACTGTTGAATTTGTATTGTAGCTTTCTTTTTTAGCCAAGTAACTAGAACTGGATTGTCCATTGTAATACACTATGCTACCTCTATGTATTAGATTCGGGGTGACCGGAATATGTGATTTTATTATATCAATTATTCAACTTGTGTTAAGTTGCGAAAATGTGAATATTATGCCTACCATTTAATTCATATTTACGTACTCGTTACTTCAATCTAACTGATTAACGTACTCGCTACTTCAAGATCTAACTGATTTATTATAACGAAAATTATGCAATTTGTGTTAAGTTGTGAAAATGTGAACATCTCAGTAAGACACGCAACTAATACCATTTAATACATCTTTCAACATAGTTATTGAGATATACACAAATAGTGAGAAACCGGACGTCTTAAAAACAAAACTAAAATTAAAATTAAACCGGTCCTTGTTATAATGCTTCAAATCGATTTCTTGTCGGTATATTAGATTTTTTCTTTTCTTTTTTAGAAGATAATTTAAAGTTCAAACGAAAAGAAAAATTATAATATACCGACAAGAAAGAACTTTCGTCTCTCTTCATCTTAAATGGGTCATCCTTTAATTTTGATATAGGTTGAACCAAAATTATAATATATCCGAGTCATCTTCTTTATGATTTGTTAGGTAAGTCATAAGACCCGCCTTTTACCTAACACGAATTACCATTACGGATGATCTCTATTTTGCATGGACCATTAAGTTTTCGTTAAATTTCACATCATTTTACTTAAATAGTTCCAAATTCGTTAAACTTTATGTTAAATCAATTCCTCTTTTTCCGCCATCACTTTTCTAACATCGCTTTTCGACATCGTTTTTCCTACATAACTTTTTCCGGATCTCTTTTTCGACATCGCTTCTCGGCATCCTTTTTCCGGCATAACTTTTCCACCGTAAACTTTTCTAAAATTGTTTTCCGGATAAATGATGTCGAAATAGAGATCTCGAAA
The DNA here is from genome assembly GCA_910822075.1 of Senecio squalidus. NCBI lineage: Eukaryota > Viridiplantae > Streptophyta > Magnoliopsida > Asterales > Asteraceae > Senecio > Senecio squalidus. Next base: position 5,189,214 of record CAJVGC010000508.1, read on the forward strand.
AAACGATGTCGGAAAAGGTATGCCACAAAGCTATGATGGAAATGAAATGCCAGAAAAATGATATCGGAGAAAAAGAATTTCAGGAAAAATATTGCTAGAAAAATGGTGGAGGAAAAAAAAAAAAGAATAAATTAAACTCAAATGTGAAGATTAACGAACGAAGGATTATTTATGTAACAAAAATATTAAGTTTAACAAAAACTTGAAAATCCATCCAAAATTGGGATCATTGTGTAACAAGTTTTATAAATAGGGATTAACGGTATAATAAAAAAAATATTATGATGAACGTCGAAATCTCATAAAACCACATAAACCATTCAGATAATTAACTCGGAAAAAAGAAAATCTCAATCGTCCCAATCTAGCATAAACAACTTAGAATTGTAGTTTGAAAGTATTTGAATCCTAAATAAATAATTGTTGTGTTAAATAAAACGCAAAAAATATTATCAACGAGAATAAAACAATTTAGAGGTTGTAGACATTTGTGTATGATCATATAGTTGTTTTTGTGGTCAAGACTTGAGTGCCAATAAGGCGTGTAGAGTGCTTGGATCAGGAGTGTAACGATTCGGATGACAAATATCCTTATCTTTACTATATTATAAAACATTTCTTTTATATTCTTAATCTCTTATATTTTAAATAATTGAAATTACTTATCTATCATTTTTATATTTCTCACAACATATTATCATTTAAAACATCTTATTACAATTAATGTTAGTTAATAAAAGATAAGGAGTTTTTAACCAAATAGGTGGATATTTGGAATGTAATTACCATTTTTGTATGTTTTCAAACTTATTAACCTATTGCGTTTTCTTTCTCTTAGAAAAAACTAAAAATTATGAAATTAAAAAACCCTAACATGTAACAACACTTTCGTATGTATCTCTTTTCTTTGCTAGCGTCATAAAATATGTTTTCTCAAAAACTAATAAATATCCAATTTTAATTCGTGTATCAAGTCCTTTTTAAAATAAACTAACTCTAACGTAATTTACAAATTACAATATAGAGTGTAGGTTCGTTTTTTGCTTCCAAGGTTAGAAATGACCAAAACTATTGATTTATTTGTTCTATGAAGGATTTTATAAAGGAATAAAAATACGTACTTTTTTGTTCATTTTATAAATAAACAAACAAGGATTTATTTGGGGTATTTTTTTTTAATTTATTTAGAACTTAAAAGAACAAAAATGAAATAACACGAACAAACTTATTTTCCAAACAAAGAACAAACTTATTTTCTAAACAAAAGAACATGAAAAAGAAAATATGTTCAAGTTTATTCATTTATATTGTTGAAGTAAACAAATAAACATAAAGAAAAGATTTTTGTTTTCGTTCTATTCATTTACAACCATATTTATATTATACACTAATAGAGTGGGATGTTTTATGTCCCATAAACATTGTTTTAGAAATGTACAAGTGTAATAAGCATGATGTGCAACATCTAATCAAACTTTTACATTTGTTTCAAATCAAAATACAACTAAATAGAAATGAGATTTGTACAATTAAAATATATTTAGAAATAACTATCGCGAAAGGAATTATGTTTCCAATTAAAAGTATAACATTACTATAAATTCAACTGAAAAAATTGTCGAGTTTGTAAAAGAAAATAAACCGAGTTTTAAAAATAGTTATATTTTAAAGGTGGAAAAGAAGAAAACAAACCAATTGACTAGATTATTTTAAAATATATACCCATTTGGTAAAAAAAAAAAGAATTCATATCCACCCTTTTCGTTAGAACCTCAAAGAAAATAAATAATAATTTAAGGATCTAGATTAGGATGTCTTTAATTACCACAATAACAATAACTAGAGTACTTCAATAACTATTAGCCATTTTCTTTCATATAATAAAACTATTTTTACGTTTTGTTAAAAACAATATTAATATATTACTTAAAAAAATTATGACTGAAAATCAAAACTCATATGTGAGTCCATGCCATAATTAGCGAGATTTATTTTTAAACAAAGTAGGACAAATGTTTTGTCAAATTAATAAACAAAATTGATTACAAAACTCTACAAAACTCAATAAATCTTGATAGGGTATGGGAAGTCGAAAAAAGTTTACTTTTTATAAGAAAAATATAATTTAAATACAATATTGATTAATAAGTTTGCAGATTTTAGTTTAATTGTGAAAAAAATCATTTCTTGTGTATGAGAGTTTATTCATTATTTTCTAGACTTTTTTTCTTGCAGCCAATTAATATCTTCCGAAAATTGCAAGGTTGTAGTAAGTCATGTTTCTACAAATTGATAAAAACTTTTAACAATATAGTTTGTGAGTAGCTCGACAAAATGTTATATATATTTCAATGTCAGTTTGTTGATTTTCTTTTGTAAGTTATTGGTCTAACTATAAACGTTCATCTATTCATTTTGTTTTGTAAATAATTCAACTTGAAAACAAGTTTTATTTTTTCTAAAACCCCAAACAAGTTTGATGGATTGACCCAAACACCTTTTATCCCTTATTGTTTACAATTTATTTGTCAAATAATCTATTTCTTTAACCCGTTCGACGAGCTTACTAAAGTATATTTTTAGAAATTACGTGGGTGCATGCTGCTCATAGACTTCAAGAGAAGAAAATTATTCATTAATATTCTTTTTTAGTTGTGCGAGAGTTGTTGATGTATGATCAAGGAGAGACATTAACACGGGCTTTAACATTAATATTTTTGTCTACTACAACTTTAAATTTCTCAAGTTAACGGTTTGGTGTAACGTAGCAAGTTCTAAGATTAATACATTTCTATTGGTGTAGATTACGTGTCTCAACTTTTATGAATTGGGTCTCCCAAAGTGTGCCTCGACTTTTATAAATTGGAATTCTCAAAAGTAGATGATGGGTGACAAACACATATAAACTATGAAAAAAATATTTTTGACATACTAAAACACTATATAAGTTCATTTTCACAATTCAAATTTTACGACCAAGACATTGTGCAATTCAAAATAAACTTTGTAACTAATAACACCAATTCCCAAAGCAAAAACACTACCCCAAGAATTAATGCTCAAAGCAACATTTTCCCCAACCACCAACAAAAATACTACGAGCAACAATATTTAAAACAACATGAACAATGTTCCCTTGATTATTACACATGTATACGTAACATATCTTCTTAGAAATATCGCTATGTCAGTTTGTCAAGAGAGATATCACATGAAAATACAAATGTATTAGTGAAGCTGTAAAAGATTCTAAACGGGGCAAGTTATACACTTCAAATATTGTTTATCTAAAAGTTTTACATAATGAATAAAGAGAGAATGTCACAAATCGTCCTTGTGGTTAGGCTGTTTTTCACATATCGTCCTTTCGAAGAAAAGTTAGCACAGATCATCCTTTTGTTTTTTAAAATTATCGTCTGTGATCCTTCCGTCCAAATCCGTTTAAATTAAACCGTTAAGTGGCCCCATGTGCCTGGCACACGAGGGTAAATGAGTAATTTGGCACCTTCTTCTTCATTTCCCCCAATTTCTCCTTGAACCATAAACCCTAATTTCAATTCCAGGCAAAATCCCCCAAAATTTGAGCTCATAGAATTAGGTGTCAAACACAAATTCTTAACAAAAGCTGGAGCGTATTATAGCATGGGTGATATGAAGTTCTGTGGCAAAGATACCTATCTGCTACGGCGAAAACAGAATTGGAACCATAATCAATGTGATCTTCTTCACTATCGTCATAAAAGAAACGACGAACTAATCGGTATATAACCAGACCGAATATAATCTCAACCCACATAATCAATACTGATTCTGATTATCTCATTGTTTGCTTGCTGCTTGACTAAAATTTTGGTAGGAAACAAATAAAGTCTGCGGTGTTAACGAATTAAGCCCCTCATGTATGGGCAAATTGGCTGATAATTTAACAGTACGCGAGGAACTAGAAACCAAACTGAGGGTAAAACTCATCGATGAACCAAAAAAGGATAAAGATTCAGAGACAACAGATACAGAAGACATCGTTGCACTTGATTCAATTGATGAAGAAGTAACTGCAGTCGAGGCTTGAACTGGAAATGATGAATAAGATCTGGTGGTATTGCAACTTGTTCTCCCTTAATTTTGTGGTGGTTAAACGCGTCTTGGAGTCTTTAAAGGGAGGTCTTACTGGTGGCAACTCTTTCGGAAAAGGGGAAGATGCTTTGAAGGTGGCTTTTATTCATGAGATGAAATTGAGATGAAATTGTTGAAATTGAGATGAAATTGTTGAAATTGAGAGGTGGAATAGGAGTAATTAGGTTTCATTGTTGATGAATTGAGATTTTCATTGAAGAATTTTGGGGGATTTTGCCTGGAATTGAAATCAGGGTTTATGGTTCAAGGAGAAATTGGGGGAAATGAAGAAGAAGGTGCCAAATTACTCATTTACCCTCGTGTGCCAGGCACATGGGGCCACTTAACTTTTTAATTTAAACGGATTTGGACGGAAGGATCACAGACGATAATTTTAAAAAACAAAAGGATGATCTGTGCTAACTTTTCTTCGAAAGGACGATATGTGAAAAACAACCTAACCACAAGGACGATTTGTGACATTCTCTCATGAATAAATTACATGTGTTACAAAAGTTAATATTATTCTTTTAAATGGATTTTGTATTTTCAATTTTCACATTATGAATGTAGTTTAAATTCTTTTTAATGTTTTTATTTTATTTTTTATCATTCTATGTATTTAGTTTCTTTAGTCATATTCCTTAATGTAATTTTGTAAAATATACCTTTTTATTCCCGCTGCAACGCACGAGTACGATACTAGTGGTAAGAAATACACCTGAGGTACGATTTTTGTCACCGTGATAAAAGTAAGAAAGTTAAGGTTAAGTCCTTAAAAAATATAAATTTTAACCCATGATCAGTGTATTTAGAGTAGTTGGTCTAAGTCAAATGAACTAAACATGTACATTTTTCTCTTCGGAGCACATAAGTCATATTGTTTGACTCAAACATGAGGTACACCGTCATGGTCCATGTGTTTTCACTTAGGGATGTTCACTTGCTCAGCCGAGACAATACATGGCATAAGTTAGGGTATTCATTTGGATAGATTGGTTTAATCCAATCCAATTAAGTGAATTCAATTAGATTTTAGTTACTATTATAGATCCCAACCATCCTAATTATCATAGGATCTAAACCGATCCGAACCAAATTATAATTTGGTTGGATCGATTATATATTCCAGTTTCTTTAATTTTAGACTCGAGAACAGATTCCGACCATAAATGATTTATGAAATGAATTATATCACATACATGACCAAATAAACAATATTCTAGTAGACTAAAAACCATTTTTCTAAAACCGAGCCGAAACCCTTTAACATACATAACAAATCATCAAATCATTTCCCATTTTCGACCGAAACATACACACCTCTAATTTTGTAGTTAATAAAAATTAAATTTAGTTTCTTTAATTTTTAGGTTATGAAAACCAACAAATGGGCTGGCAGCATATAAATCAACAATGGGCCACAGAAATAACAAACCCTAATCACAAATCTTATAAATTCAATCATTCCTCACAAATCAATACTCATCTCAGCCGTTACATATCTTCTCTTTTATCTCAAATTTTTTTCGATTTTTATTTTCAAATTATGTAATTTATCGTGTACAATTAAGCCGATGCTCTGGATAATCGGAATGAAGATAGCATGGTACTGTGCACGTATAATAAGCTTCTTTTAGGTCGTCATGTCTGCTCTCACTGATTCCAAATATGATTTGAGGGCCTGGACTATACCTACATTTATTTTTTTTTATTTTTTTAATTATTATAATGAAATATATATATATATGAACCTGATGTATAAAAGCAGGGACTTATTTTGAAAAAAATGTGAATTGGTCTCTCGTAAATGTCAGGGAAATATAGCTGGGCATCGTTATTGGGTGAACCTCCTTATTTAAAAACATGACGGAAAAGGTTCAGTAAACGAAGCTATATTTAAAAAAAAATTAGGAATAATTCTTTTTTAATGATTATCTTAATTTGTTTTAGTGGTGTTTGTTTTAGCTTATAGAAGGGGCTTATTAGATTATGTGAGAGAGATAAGTCCATTTTAGGTGTTTGTTTGAGCTTATTAGCTTAGCTTAGGATTATGAGCTCATGAAAAAAAAGTTTTTATAAGCTCGGGGCAAATATTTACATTTTGGTCTGTCATAAGCTTATAAGCTATTCTAAACATTTTATAAAAATTTAAATACTTATATTTTATAAGTCATAAGCTAAATCTAAAAAATAAGACATATATTGAAATTCACAGATTAAAATGTTACTATTTTTAATAAGACAAATATTGAAATTCGCAGATTAAAATTTTATTGCATTTCTTCTAAATCTTGTATACGATAATGTTTTACTTAAATTATCTGATTTTTAATCTGGAGTTTTTATCAAACAATTATTTCATTTAATATATTACCTAACTTCATTTTAATTTTGATTTGTTTTGTTTGAAAGCTTGTTTATAACTAATTACGATTATTAAAAATCTTTTTCATATCATTTCTATAATGGCATTGTTGCTGTTGATTGTTACACCCCAATATTGCCAATTGATGTTTCATTTGAGTTTCTTTAAAAATAATAAAAAAAACTTTAAAGAACATAAAAATTAGTTGAGATAAAAATAGTTGAATTGAATATTGGAAAACATTGAAATAGAATTTGTTTTAGGGATTTTTTTTTATCAAGTCTATGATAATAATTATTTATTAATATTAAAAGTATCAAAGTTAAGAAACTAAAAAAATGATACTTTTAATAATACTTTTAATATTAATAAATGATTGTTAACATATGCACTAGATGCTTTGTTCTGTTAAGAACTTCAAATCACGTGATGGCAAATAAAAGAAAGGAAATAACACATATGATGATTGTATGGAATTCAGATCGTGAAATAATAAACAATATTGCAAAAAAAATAAACGTTACTTAATGCGTTTTAGATTGAATTCAAAAATTATTAATTTTTGTTGAACTGCAACCAAGTATATTCGAAAGATAGAGAGTAAAGTCGGGTCTGGAAGAGTAAGAACTTATAAACCAAATAGTTATCGAATAATAATCCTTTGAAAAATAAAATAAAAATCTGATGTGGATGATGACATGTCAGCAATAATCTGTCGTGGATGTCTTGTTCGAAGCATTGCAAGTAACCGGTTACAAATTAATCATATTGCCACAGATTTTTAAGATTCATGTATTATACAAGTATTATTGGAAGTTGTTCTATTATAATGCTACAAATGAAAAAGTTCTTTTACCCTGGAAATTAATAAGACTAATTAAAAATTATTGGTTAAAAGAAATTCACGGTAACCAGTAAAAAGTCAACAAAATTTTGAATTTTTTTATCACATAGTGACGGATTTTGAAATTTAATCAATTATGCAAGTATTTTCGGAAGTTGGTTTATTATAACGATACAAATAAAAAAGTTCGTATGGTTTTTTACTTTTATCCATTCATTATATGACAAAATACAAGTAAAAATCCCCAAAGTAAATCAATCAATCGGAACAAATAGAGAAATTCCTTAACTACACCTGGTCGGCAGCATCTTTATGGTCATGTTCACAGTACGGTAAACTTAATTGATGCCATATATTAACCTTGTTATACCTAAAGAAAAGGAATGAAATCCATTCTTTGCATCACGTAAATTTGACCAAACAAATGGACTTGAGTTTTGTCTCTTCTTTTTTCGGTCTCAAGTCTCAACAAACTCTTATATAAACGTGAAAGTGTATATCGTTAAGTCTAACTTAAAGAAATGGAAGTAAACAACAAGAAGATAGTGTGTGATTTCTACACGGCATTGGCTGCCCGTGACACCAATACTGTGCACCGCCTCCTAGCTCCAGATATCGATTGGTGGTTCCATGGTCCACCGGCTCATAAGTACAACCTTATGCAATTGCCCACAACCGGTGGTTATGGTTCTTGTGATAACAAGTCTTTTGAGCCTCTTTCTGTTTCCAGTATTGGGTCGATGGTTGTGGCAGAGGGCTACCATGTTCATGATCAGAACCGAAAAACTTATTGGGTGCATGTATGGACTATTGAAAATGGGACTATAATTACACAAGTTAAGGAGTATTTGAATACTGATGTTACCATCACTCGTTTCAAAAAGTCTAGTAATGTTTGTTTGGATTTACCGCAGTCTCTAAAATGTGATAGTTCGTGGCAAAGTGAACTTGCTTTTAATACGTCTGTACCCCGTCTTCTTCTAGTGGTTTAAGCTTTACTATCATCTTTTATATGCCTTTTGGATTATTGGATTAACGATTTATGCGTTTGACTAAGTTATTGTATGTGTTATCAAGGAAAATCTTTAATAAGAGTTTCAGGACAGTCGTTATATTGGAATTTACCATAAGGCTTATAATTAAACACAACAAACAGATGAAAAAACGACAATAGGGAGTAAGAATAGTTATGATCATATATCGCCTGATAGGAGCTTCAATCGTATTATCAAATAAGACTGTTTTCACACATTAAGACTAAATACTATGAAAAACAACAATGACATCGAGGGTATTGGGAGGTGGGATGTAGACAGTCATATCTCTACCGAAGCTTAAACAGCAAGAAGAAGACCAGGCATGGAAGCACTATCAGTAAGTTTACTTTCCCACACACACTGACAATTGTCCGCACCTGGTGATCCAACGTGTGCATTAGCTGACTTGGCGAAACGGGTGACTGTAACTGAAGTATCAAAGTACTCCCTTACTTGAGTTATAACACCATCATTAATCGTCCACGCATGCACCCAACTAACTTTACGACTAGCAAGAAAATACCCTTCTGCCACCACCATTGAGCCAATTGATACGACGGATATAGGGTTAAAAGTTAACGAGTGATCATCATTTGAGGTGGCATTTGTACAACCAGTGAGCAAGAGCATAAGACGGTTGCATGAAGGAGGACCATGAAACCACCATTCTATGTTGGGAGCTAGGAGGCGGTGGACCGTGGTGGCGTCCTGAGTGGCTAATGCTTTGTAGAAGGTAGATACCATGTTCAGGTTGCATTCCTCCGCCGGAGTTGGGTGGTATTGATCGGACATTTACTTAGTTGGGTTTTAAAGTTGAGAGTTATGGTTTTTGATTGATAGAAATGTGGGGGGATAGAACAATTATATATGTACTTACTAACTAAATCTTATAACTAACTCGGCCATGGGTCAAAACGAATGTAGGCAAGACATGTTAGATATCAGATCAAAATTTCGACTCAAAACACGTAAACAGGTAAGTTTTTTTAAGTTATGTGAAATGGATCCACTTATTTATGTGTCATGACTCAATCGAACTTACTTATTCTATACGTCTTGATCTAAAAATCCTAATCGGTACACGTGTGCACACATATCACACACGCACACATAACGATATTTTGGAAAACCGTCCGTGTCGCGTAAACTACTTAATAATGTATTAGACATTCATTATTATATATGCTTAACGAATAACTTGTCATTTCCTTATGGAAGTGTAGAGACCATTAACATGAGAATAAGTTTGAGCCACTAAAAATATGTTATTTTAATTAACAAACAGAAACACCATAATAATAACCAAATTATAAAAAATAAAAAAAATATATAATTAAAAAGTAATAAAACCATTTGGATTTTAGTTATTTGATGCTAGTGGAACGTCCCTAATTTCAATTAACGCATAGATAATATTTAATTTAGGGTCAATCAATCAATAGAAAATTATTGCTATATGATGATATCTACAAACTTTTTATGAACAGGTTCTTAGCACAAGTAAATAATTATCTTTCATGGTTGAGGTTTGATAACTTATCCAATCTGATACTATGCATATACATATAGGTTAAAAGTTAAATTTCTTCAGTTTAAGGTTTTGTCCAAGTTCGTCCCTATCAGTTAGATTTAACAAATTGAATATTTAATATTTTTTAAATTTTACACTTTTAGTCCCGAATTAGTAAATTTATTTTGTTAAAAGTTAAATTTCTCCATGTTTATATATCGGTATTTTCACTATATCTATTTCTCGAAAATAAGAATCTTTACTTATACGCGTTGATTTTTGTATATAGTTAATAATTTATATAGTAAATAACGTATAAAAAATATTATATAAAAATATTATATAGTTATAGACATGATATCATGAAATATTGAAGGTATTATCGTTAATTTAAATTTAGAAGATTAATATGTTTTTTGAAGTACATTGAAAAATATTTTTAAACTTTTATGTCGATATATTTGAAACTTAAACATGAATTTATGATAGTGGTTCGTGTTTAGTATTTAAAGAAAAAAGAGTTACTTTAATTGAGATAAAGATACTAGTATATGGTTATATTAAAATAAATATAATAAATGTTTCGAGAACGTAAGAACACCTGTAAGTCATTTTTTTAAAACCTCAACACGTTTTTTTAAAATGGTTTTTGAATTTCTTTTTTATTTCCGTCTACAGTGGTGACGAAAGTTTTTGAACTTAACAAAATTGAAATAAAATAATAACATGTGAAAAAACAGACACAAACAAAAAACTAAACTTGATAGAGTTACAAATTGCTATTGTTTATAAATTAAATTATAAATTTAGGACTAAAAGTGTCAAATTTAAAAAATATTTAACATATAGTATGTTAAATCTAGCTGATAGGGACACATTTGGCAAAACCTTAGACTATAGGGACTAAAAGTGTTTTTTCCTCATCCTAGGGACTAAATCGGTAATTTAGACATACCACATAGACTTATCTATAATTTACCCTTATATTTAATAACACACTTTAATAAGTTTCTAATAAAAAAACATGTGTATAAACGAAACGACATAATATTTATCAACATATTTAATATTGTGATACATGGTTAATGATTTTCTATTTATTATAATTGTATTATATTCGATAGAGTTTCTTAGGTATACGAATTTAAAAAACATATATACGGAAAATAAGATAAAAAATAAAAAAAGTTAATGAAACGTGTATCAAAACTCTAAATTTAATTTATTTAACCGAAAAAGGAAAATAGAATGAATGCATGAATCAAAATTGACAACGTAACCCCTCTAAAACCTTTTCTTGTAATTTCTGGAACATTCACAAATTCATACCGACTCGTTTCTTCTCCATAATTCTTCATAATCATATAAAAAAAAATTCGTGAATTTTAAAAATTCTTCATAATCATGGCCTTAAACCCGCAATTATATGGTAACGGCATGCCGGTTGCATTCGTTAACGAGATGTTTGTTTTGATCAGAGATGGAATTGATTTCGAGATTAATAACATTTACGGGTTATTCATTCTCTCTTTATATTTTTCAATCTCAGTTGATTATCAATTTGTTAGAATTCTGATTGTTTTTAGGAAATAGGACTATTTGTGCATTGATTGTTGTTTTTCTAACGTAAAAGTTTGTTTTGGTTTGGGTTTTTGCGGAAATGTAATCTAGGGGTGGCAATTTATGTTAGTTTCGGGCTGGCGGATTGAAATTACTCGATCCTGACCTAACCCACTAACCTAATCAGGTTGTCGGGTTAAGGTCGACCCATTTAACTATCTGAAAATAATTTGGGTCAGTGGGTTGGCGTGTCGTGATTAGACAACCTAACTTGTTCATTTTCGGGTTGGTTTCAGGCCAGGTTTCGGGTCGTGTCGAGTATTCCAGCCCTTGTAATCTGTAGACTTGCACACTTGTTATTTTTCGAAGTTTTAAGGGTGTTTGTTTTAGCTTCTTTGGTTCGGCTTATTTTTTGGTTTATTGGCTTAATCTTCAGTTTTAGTCGAAAATAAACTCATGACTTAGATTAAACACAAAAAATAGGTTTGAGAGGAATAAGCATACTAAATAAGCTCGTGAGCCCAAAAACAAATACTGTTCGTACATGAATAAATTCAATTGCACAAAAACGATGAATATATTCACTGTTACCGTTTAACTATATTGCTAATTTGTATATAGATGATGTATTTTGTTTTATGAATGCATAGATCGAGTTTGAACTAAATGTAATGTTACATTATGATCTGTTTAGGGTTCATGGAGGAATTGTGAAAGCAAAGGGTACGATTTTTTTGTCAAATGTTCGAATGGTTTTTGTTGCTGAAAAACCTACACAGACCTTTACTGCTTTCGACATGCCCCTGGTATGAAGAATCTTCGTCTTGTTACTTATAATTCTGGTTGTTTCAACTTTTCATGATTTTAGAAACTTGCGAAAAAACTTTGTGTTCATTTGATATCTAATATATTCCTGCAGCTTTACATTCATGACGAGAAATTTCACCAACCGGTTTTTCACTGCAACAATATATCTGGACTTGTGGAGCCAGTAAGTATAAAATAACGATATATTGACTTGTGAAAAAAATACTCATTAGAACATTGTTGTTTAAAATGGTGTTAAACTGCAGGTAGTGGCGTATGATCAGAACAGAGAGATGTACCCTGCTCACTCTTTCAAAATTCTATTTAAGCACGGAGGTTGTGGGACGTTTGTGCCATTGTTTTTCAACTTGTTGAAATCCGTGAGACAATATAATCAACAGTATGCAGCTGCAAATGCTACCCATATTGATCCTTTAAGGGCAGCCCAAACTCCAGTTGATGAAATGATGAATTGCGCGTAAGTATCTACCATTTCTTGTTTTCAAGATTACTTATAGTTAGGGGTGACAGTTCGACCCGTATACTTATAAACTGCTGTACCCATTTTTACGTGTATAAGATCCATTCACATATTTTTTTATTGTGTATTTTTTATGTTGTTTGAACAGATACGTTGATCCTAGTGACCCGACAAAGATCTATCTGCAGCAACCCGCTTCTGAAGCTCATAGACGTGATACATATCATTCTTGATCTGGACAATCAAATTGACCAACTTCACTCATCCAATAACAATATCACCACACTGTGATGAAAATGGCTATACTTCACTTTTGTAAACCTACATGTAAACTTCTGTACGATATCTGTATTAGTTTGATATGACTCTGTGTTGTTACATTTGAAAGTAACTTTTGTTAATAGTTCCGTATTATCATACTACCATAAACTATATAATTACGTCATGTTTGGTGCTTCTCAGTTGTTTTTGCAATGAAATGTTATAACGTGTTGGAAAGAAGAAAGGGTCACAACTCGTGCTTGTTCTGTGACTATTAAACAAGCCATAGTATATATTGTTGCATAATTCTGGTGAAAACTGAAACTAATGCTTTTCTCGAGTATTCATTCTGAGTCCACACAGATATGCGGACTCGAATGCCTCTTCGAAAATACATCATTAGTGTGAAACCCTTCTAAGAATTATTATGACTTGAAAGGGTGACAACTGTGGTTGGACCGCGACTATAGAACAAGCCATAGTAATAGCGTTTATTATGGATAATATTTTAAATAGTTAAATAGCCCTGTTAAAAGCTTTGAAACGAGCTATCATATCTATAATAGAGTTGCGGTGAATGAGATAACTATGTTTGGCTTGGAACTTGTTCCACATCCGAATTGGGGACAAATGTTGTAAATGACGCTAGGCGAACGTAGTCGGTAAAATAGGGAGTAGAGATTAATCATTTTCTCATTTTTTATGTGTAAATTTTCAAATATATATGTGACATGAATAAAATACTTCAAAAACCATATAAAACAAAATTAAACACAAAAAAAAACAAAACACCGAAAAAAAAATAATTATTAATAAGACACTGTCTTAAGGGGTGTTTGTTTCGGCTTATTAAACGGGTTTATGAGCTTATATAATATTTATAAGCTCATAAGCTCATTTTTTCCGGCTTATGAGCTTATGAAAACGAGCTTATGACTTATTTAAAGTCATAAGCTTAACTTGATAAGCTCATAAGCACAAAAAAATTTATGAAAAATTACATAAGCTCATAAGCCGGTTATATAAGCCCGAAACAAACACTACCTTAATTTCTTAATCCACTCACTGACTTTGGTTTGGACTCCCGCTAGCCCACTAAGCCTCCATCCTCCATATTATATTATGAACAATTACAGATACAAATCATCCAGCAAAAAATCCAACAAAAATCCAACAAATCGAAGAAGAAATAAAAAAAACTGCAAATCGCGGATACAAATCGCTGCTTAAATAATCAATCACGAGTAATTACCTACAAATCGCTGCTTCTTTTGTCGAAATTAAGCTTGGTAATTTAAAGGTTAGTCTTCAAATTGATTAGAAGAATAACCCTAATATTGGGTTTTAATTGATTTTTTTCGATTTTTGGCGATTAATCAAAGGGTCGATTAATTTGGCGATTTGGTTAAATTCATCCTCAAATTGGCGATTTAATTCGATTTTTGCAACATTGATTTTTCGTTACATTTATATTGCTAATGTTGGTCTTGGTATTGAACCTCATAAAAGTGCTTATTTATATTTGTTCTAGAGGTAACAAATTTGATCCATTAACATATAAATAGGTTGATATGCCATGTTTTATATCTAAATGGTTTTTGTGTTTAAAAATATTTATAAAAATAATACGTACTTTATACTATCAAATATCGTACAAATTCATACAAATTCATACCTAGTAGAAAAATGTGACTTAGGTAGAAGAATGGTGTTGTTTTTGTGTCGAACGAAGCAAGTGCAAATCAGAGCTTTATCAAATCGCTTCACACGATACTACTTTCAAATTCATGAATCCTCTTCGGTTATCAGGCAAACTCAAATCGCTGCTTTTAACCGTACTGGATACGATTTTGGTAACCATGTGCGATTCTTTGCCGCTCCAGTTCAGGTATATGTCAATCACAACCATCTATGTGTTAATTGATTAGATACTCTTTGAGCCCGTAAAATGTCCCCAACTTGGTACATTTCACCTTTCGTGACAGTTTTATCCAATTTCAAATTCCTTAAACTATACGGATGTATAGTATTCTTTAACCTTTTCTCAATCAAGTAAAACCAAATTGCTTCTTAGGTTCATTTTTATTAAATATCTATATTTCCTGATATGGAAATTTGTTGTATTAAATGATTTTTAGGTCAAGACAAAGTATGAAGAAAATTATAAGGGACGTCCGCGAATGAATGAACAAAT
Source organism: Senecio squalidus (assembly GCA_910822075.1). NCBI lineage: Eukaryota > Viridiplantae > Streptophyta > Magnoliopsida > Asterales > Asteraceae > Senecio > Senecio squalidus. Next base: position 5,204,389 of record CAJVGC010000508.1, read on the forward strand.
ATCTGCACAGATGGTTAGACTTGTGACTGAGGAAGGTATTTCTACTGACTTAGGAGTATTACATTTTTGTAGCGTATAATACTTTTTGAATGTAGAAAATTTTGTGAGATTGGACATATATGTGTATGCATATTAGACCGTTATGATTTTTTTAATAATCATTAGCATTATGCAATATTGCAGGGCATTGTGTAGTGTCAAGGCATGAAGCATTAGAGCGTGCAAGGAGACTTAATGTTGATTTAGTCGAGGTACATGACTAACATTTGCTTATTTTGCCCTAGTCTAAAACTTTCACCTTTTCCGTAAATATTTTGGACATTTTTTTGGTATGTACTCTGAACCCTAGTTAAGCTAAGATATTATGATAAATATCCTTTTTTGTACATGTGTTGCAGGTTCAGCCAGATGGTAAGCCACCCGTTTGCAAAATCATGGACTATAACAAAGAAATGTATGTAAAACAAGTAAAGGAAAAAGAACAAACAAAAAAGAAGGTCGTTTTTCATTTTGTTATAATATATAAATTATTTGTTTCTTTCTATCTTATCTTAACTTTTTAAATTTTGGATTTTGCTAACTTTGTGTTCCGTATATGTTATTACTTCTTGCAGTCTGACTTGGCTTTACGTAAAGGAGGTTTGAAAGAAGTTCGACTTACATATAAAATTGTAAGTTTCTTAAATTCTGCTCTATGAGGGTTAAGGAATGTCAATTACTGAGTTTTCCTTGCTTTATTGATATTATTGATTTTTTTTAATTTATACTTTTAGGTGTTTTTTTTATAGGATAAACATGATTTGAAAACAAAAGCAGATACTGTTAGGCGATTAGCTGATCGTGGTTACCGAGTTAAGGTATGTTGATATAACTATATTAACTCATATTGTTATTGTTTTATGTTGATAGGAGTTAATTTCAATATAACTCAGCAAAACATTTGATATATTCAACATTAATACACGAATTGTCATATATACTACAATTAAATATTATAAAATATTGTATGTTGTTGGATTAAATTTAAAATGTTTTTTCTGGCTAATTAGTGTATGGCAGTTAGAGTAGGCAAAGAAGAACAGGATTTGGATCAAGAAAAACAGGATTCGGGTAAAGGAAAACAGGATTTGGGAGGTCTGCTATCACGTTTCTCTGCTCTGGTACGTTATCTTTCTTTCTTTCTAGAGGTGGAAAATTGGGCGGACCAACACGGGTAGTTAAGCAATGGCTTGCTTTTTAGACTTTCTTTCTATTTATTTATTATTCAGACTGTTAACTATGGTACAAACTATATTCGTACAATAATACTCTAAATTTACAAATAAAGTGATTTAGGAGGCTGTATGGATTCGTACACTTTGAGCAATGTTTAATCCACTTGACTTGTTTCCTGTCAAGTTAACTTTGTATTTGACCTGTTTGAGATAAAACGTAAGCCACCTCTAGTTCATTAGCATTGGTTTTCTGTAATCTATAAAAATTGTATCTTTGACAGATTGACGATTTTGCTCTTGTGGAAAGTGGGCCTAAGGTAGAGGCAAAACAAGCATACGTTGTTGTCCGACATATCAAATTTGGGCCATTGAAGAAAGGACCGGGGAAAAAGACGGGTTTAGAAAAGTCAAATAGTAACACTTCTGTTGAAAGCCCCGAAAAAGATCAAATCTTGGATGAACTTGATTCTGATTCTGAAGTAGCAGTTGAATCTGATTCAACTGATGATTTTGACCATGACCGAATGGTCAAAATATCACCAGAAATATCAAATAGGTATGCAGCCACAAGACCAACAAATGGTCCGGCTCGTGGATCAGAAAACAGATATGCATCTATGAACCCAATAAATGGTTCAGTGCCTGGTGAGAGAAGAAGGTTTGACCCTGCAAGTCAAAGTCAAACCCCTAGTAGCAGTTGGCAATCTGATCCAATCAGACGGGGTCTAGGTGAACCAGCCTCAAGTTATGGGATGTTTGGTGCACCAAAACCAAACAATGAGAGTGGGGGAGTGGAAGTAAATAGGTATAAGAAAGGGCCGAGCCCGCAACAACCATCTTCAGATCATAGGGGTCCAAAAGGTGATTTTGGTAGAGAAAACTCGAATATGAACTCTAATGGGGTTAGGGAAAAACAAGGTGGGTTTCGAAGATAATTACACAATTTTGTTTTAGCAGCTTTTTGGTTTTGAAATTCTTATATGAAAAAAGCACTGTTAGGGTGCTACTCAATTTAATTTATTGTTGTAATATGGACGGCTACACTAACCAGTCTTTTATTATGGTTAAAGCAATAGGTTGAGCCGGATAAATATATTGATCACACTTGAAATATTTGAGCGGTATTTCTGCTGTTTTATGTATTATCTGTTTTTGTGGCAGTTAGAGGGCGTTTTTGTTACTTTTATGCAATTACGTTGGTTGGTTTCAGAAATTAACTACGAAACTAACAAGTATGCGGTTAGGCAATCAATAAGGTTTAGAGTTGACATTTGTTTATCTTTTTTCTTGATACCGTTAGGCAATCAATAAGGTTTAAATACTTTATAGCGAAAGTGAACAGACACAAATGAAATGTATATCCGGAATTTTTAAACCTTATATCTTACAATGTGTGCATCTTTTAGAAATTCACGATCATTATAATAAACCTAAAAAGACACCTTGTATGCGGTGTGCTGTCATAACCTTAAACGGTTTGGAACAAGTTAAGAGTCTTTGGAAATCTCAAACACTTGTCAACGTATTTTCATTTGCAGAGTTGGTTGAATCTAAACACAAGGACCAAAGAAAATGTTTGAGGCACTCATTCGTCACTATTTTAACATATTGCGATTTGTCACCCCAATCTCAAGACAACATTGTTGGACCCATATTATTTGTGACCCTCATTGATCATTTATCCTTACTGATATGATGACTGACGCTAACTGAAATCTGTGTCTAGTAAATATTCGATGGACGTATTTACCTTACTGACACTATAGATTTCCCATTAGGTGATCGGAACTATGAGAGCTTAATGTAAACACTTAATAAACACCAGGGACTAAATATTACACACTCCTAATTTGAGTGTGTATATAAAGGGACATAATAAACCCTTAGAAGGGTTGGTTCATTCTTCACCTTTTGCTATCCCAAACACCTACAAGTGTTACTCTCTCTAAACGGTTCTAATATAACCGTATTACCATCCTAATACGATCATCTCATTCTGGGAATCATGTCTAACCTGTTCAACAACATCCCAGGATCTTCAGGAGGTATGTAAATAACATGAATCAATCTGATTTAATCCAACATGTGGTATCAGAGCCAATGGCTCGTGATTATCCATTGGTTCATGTTTATTTATCGCTTGGCTATTGCTATTATTGATTCTGCAACTTATTTGGCCGGCGGTTTGCGTTTTTTGGGTGAAAAATGGGATTTTTTGGCGCTGGTGGCGGCTGCTGCAACCCTAATTTCGACGAACTTCGTTCGTGCGAATGAAGGCTCATTCGTACGAACCTAATTTGCTCGTTCGTACGGATGAAGCCCTATTCGTACGAACCTAAATTGTTCATTAGTACGAATCTGATTGGTTCATCCGTACGAACCTGATTTGTTCGTACGTACGGATGAAGCCTTATTCGTACGAACCTGACTTGTTCATTAGTACGAATCTGATTTGTTCATACGCACGAACGTAACTGTTGATCCGTACGAATCTGGGCTAATACGTGCGAACCTAGGCTTACATTCGTACGAACTTAAACCTTACATCCGTACGAACCTAGGCTTACATCCGCACGAACCTGGACTTACATCCGTACGAATCAATACTCATCCGTACGAATATAATCTCATCCGTACGAATGAATACAGACCCTAATTTGGTCGTTTTTTAAAAGTCTTAATGGTTGCCTTATTTTTAAAATCGTTTGGGCAACAAATCGTACGGATGACTACAGACCTTTGGGGCGCTGCCCCTTAACCCCGCAAGGGGGCGCAGCCCCCTTGACCCCTGCCTTATTTGTAGTGGTCACCTTATTTAGTCACCTTATTTATATGTGACCTTATTATACTTATGCACTAATATTCATGTTTTCATCTTTGTTGCCCAAAGGTCAAAGGTGATTCCTATGATTGCATTTTTCCTTTAGCCTAATAAACACGTAGGATATTAATTCTGCCCAAAGGTGATTTAATATACTTGTGTGCTTTAAAGGATTCTTACTATGCCTTAAAACACGATGTTCTATTTTGTTGCCCAAAGGTCAAAAGACAAACGTTGTGTTGCATAAACCTTATGCTCATAATTTTACTTAGATATTAGTTATTTCTGCCCAAAGGTGATGTAACATCTAAGTAGAGCCTTACTTTAGCTTATTATTTTGGTGTTTTTTAATAGGCTTACCTATCACTAGCTTCATTACTTATATGGTCTTAGTCTCAGGAACATTACTATTAGGTCTACTTATTTTAGACATTACTCTAGTTCTATTACTTTAAGGGACATTACTTAGTCTGCCTTATATAGCTAACTCTGTCACTCTAAAATCTTCTATAATTCGTATCATAATCTTATATCCTCCTTATTCTCCACTACAGTACCAAACTTCGGTATTGAGGCACTTACTGGTGCTAATTTCACTACTTGGAAGGAACAACTCTACTTAACTCTGGGAATGCTCGACTTGGACTATGCTATTCGCCATGATGAACCCGCCGCTATTACTGCTGAATCTACTGCGACTCAGAAAGCGGACTTTGAGAAATGGGAAAGGGCGAATCGGCTGTCCGTAATGATGGTCAAGAACTCAATTCATTCCAGCATCCGAGGAGCTATCCCTGATAATGACAAAGTGAAAACTTACCTCACATCTGTTGAGGATCACTTTAAGGGATCGTCTAAGGCAACTGCGAGTAGTTTAATGCTACAGATGCTGACTCTTAAATATGAGGGTTCTAACGGTGTCCGTGAACACATAATGAAGATGGTTGACATGTCTCACAAGCTTAAGAATTTGCAAATGGAAGTCTCAGATGGCTTTCTTGTGCATTTCATAATGACTTCCTTGCCTGCTCGGTTCGACACTTTCAAAGTGAATTATAACGCAATGAAAGATAAATGGTCGATAAGTGAACTGATTGCTATGTGCGTTCAAGAGGAAGATCGTCTTAAGCACATTCAACCTGAAGCTGCTGTTCACCTTACTACCACTTCAAACCCCAAGAAGAGGAAAGGTAACTACAGTAACAAGACTGAAAATAAAGTCCAAAATCATGGTGCTTCTACCTCTGGCCCTAAATCCTCGACAAGCAATACTAACTGCCCATTCTGTCGCTCCAAAGGGCACAGACAGAAAGATTGCTCTAAATTCAAGGAATGGCTAGCTAAGAAAGGTAACATTCTTTACGAAATATTTGATTCCTTTACTACTGATGTTCCATTTAATACATGGTGGGGTGACTCTGGTTCTATGGTCCATGTGACAAATTCATTACAGGGATTCCTTACAATCCAGAAGCTACAAAAGGACCAAAGAAAGCTTAGAGTTGGAAATGGTGATCTCTTAGATGTCGAAGCCATGGGGACCTTAAATTTACATATGAATACCGGAAAGTGTATTAGATTAATAGATACCTTATATGTACCGAGAATTACTCGGAACCTTGTATCTATATCTAGACTTGATCTTGAAGGTTATGTAATTACTCATGGTTGTGGCAAGATCACTTTTACTCTTAATAATGAATTGTTTGGTTGTGGTTTTTTGGATGGATTACTGTATAAATTAGAACTAGATCATAACTTCTCACAGTCTTTGTTGTCTCTTAATATTGATGACATAACTAAAACAAAGACAAAATCACCTAAACAAGCAGAGAATTCCTCCACATTGTGGCATAAACGTCTCGGCCACATCTCACGAGATCGCATGACACGACTCGTAAAAGAAGGAATATTACCCTCTCTTGATTTTAGTGATTTTGAAACATGTATTCAATGCCTCAAAGGCAAAATGGCTAAAGGGAATAAGAAAGGAGCCACCAGATGTTCCAACTTGTTGGAAATAATTCATACTGATATTAGTGGCCCCTATCCCGCATCAATAACAGGACATACATCATTTATTACATTCATTGACGATTATTCACGTTATATGCACCTTTATTTGATTAAAGAAAAATCTGAATCCTTACAAACTTTTGTCGATTATAAAACTTTGGTTGAAAACCAACTTGATCATAAGATAAAAGTTGTCCGATCAGATAGGGGAGGTGAGTATTACGGTAAACATACTGATATTGGTCAAGCTCCTGGTCCTTTCTATAAATTTTGCAAGGAACAGGGCATAATTAACCAATACACCATGCCAGGTTCTCCTCAACAGAATGGTGTTGCTGAAAGGAGAAACCGAACTTTAATGGACATGGTGAGAAGTATGCTCGCCAACACTAACCTACCCAAATTTCTTTGGACTGAGGCCTTAAAAACAGCTGTTCATATACTCAATAGGGTTCCATCAAAATCTGTCCCTAAAACTCCTTATGAGATCTGGACAGGTAGGAAACCGAGTCTAAAATATATGAAAGTATGGGGCTGTCCTGCCGAAGCAAAAGTCTATAACCCTAACTTAAAGAAACTGGATTCTAAAACCCTTACATGTTTCTTTATTGGTTATCCCGAGAACTCAAAAGGTTATCGGTTTTACTGTTCTTCTCACTCTACCCGCATCATAGATACGCAACATGCCACTTTCATCGAAAATTCAGAGATCAGTGGGAGCACGACAAATCCTGATTTAGATTTGCAAGAAGTACAAGAAGCGGGGGGAAACCATTCGTCGGTTATTACGATTCCTCCGATAATTCCTCTTGTACCCAACGCTGCTCCCGATATACCTGGATCTCCTAATGAACCGGTTGAACCTCCTATGCCTCCTAATCTAAACGCCGAAGAACCGCTTGTTCCTGAAGAACCCGTAATTCAGCTCAGGAGATCATCAAGGGCTCGCAGAAACACTAATTTTGATGATTTCGAAACTTATCTGGCTGAAGTCGAAAACATTGGGAAACTTACTGATCCAACCTCTTACCGAGAAGCTATGAATAGTGATCAGGCCGCTAAATGGATTGAAGCCATGATTGAAGAGCTCAAATCCATGGAGCGTAATGGCGTTTGGGTATTGGTTCCACTCACTAAAGGATCCAAAGTAATTGGATGTAAATGGGTGTTTAAAACCAAATTAGACCCGAATGGAAACGTCGAACGCTATAAGGCCAGACTGGTTGCAAAAGGCTTTACTCAAAAGGAAGGAATTGATTATCAAGAGACCTTTTCCCCTGTCTCTCGTAAAGATTCCCTAAGGATCGTCATGGCACTCGTAGCTCATTATGATTTAGAGTTACATCAGATGGATGTCAAGACCACTTTCCTAAATGGTGACTTGCAAGAAGACGTATACATGCGGCAACCTGAAGGATTTATTCCAGAAGGTAAAGAGCACATGGTCTGCAAGTTGAATAAATCGATATATGGGTTGAAACAAGCATCACGACAATGGTACCTTAAATTTGATGAAGTCGTAAAATCTGATGGCTTCCTAAAGAATCAAGTGGATCAATGCACCTATCTCAAGATCAGTGGGAGTAACTTTATTATCCTTGTTTTGTATGTGGATGATATCCTACTTGCAAGTAACAACTTGGATTTGCTACATGAGTCGAAGCGAATGCTTTCGCATAATTTCGACATGAAAGATCTCGGTGATGCCTCTTATGTTTTAGGTATCAAAATAAATCGAGATAGACGCAATGGTGTTCTAGGTCTTTCCCAAAGGGCTTATATTGACCGTATTCTAGAACGCTATAACATGCAGCACTGCACACCCACTGTGGCTCCGGTAGTTAAAGGGGACGTATTTGGACCTCATCAAACTCCGAGCACTGAAACTGAGAAGGCTGAAATGAGGATGATACCTTACTCATCTGTAGTTGGGAGCATTATGTACGCTCAGGTCTGTACTCGACCGGATATCGCTTACATCGCTGGTATGCTGGGGCGTTACTTATCTAACCCCGGATTAGCACACTGGAAAGCGGCTAAAAAGGTTCTGCGATATCTGAAAGGGACCAAAGACTACAAATTAACTTATAGAAGAAGTGACAACTTGGAAGTAGTAGGTTATTCTGATTCTGACTTTGCTAAATGCAAAGAAGACCATAAATCTACTTCTGGGTATATTTTCATGTTAGCTGGCGGACCAATCTCTTGGCGGAGTCATAAACAGAAACTGACCACAACGTCTACTATGATGGCTGAATATGTTGCCGTTTATAATGCAACCTGTCATGGGATGTTGTTAAGGAACCTGATCAGTGGACTCAAACTCGTCAACTCAATTTCTAGACCATTGAAGCTTTACTGTGATAACTCAGCTGCTGTAACTTTCTCGAACAGTAACAGTTCGACTGGCGCTGGGCTGTATCTCGACACAAAGTATCTGTTTGTACGCGAACGGGTTGAGGAAAATGTTCTTTGTGTTGAGTACATAAGTACACATGACATGCTAGCGGATCCGATGACCAAAGGTCTTCCTCCTAATATATTCGTAGGACACGTGTCGAATATGGGGCTTACAAAAGACTTAATTTAATAGCATTGTTGTACTTATTGGTCATTATTATTTATTAATGAAAATTTTCCTCCTTATTCAGATTTTGTTTGTCTATTATTTACACCTTATGCGCATAACTGTGTTGGACATTATTATAACAAAATTTGTCTTAGTTGGTCTATCATTGCTTATTCAGTTTTGAATTTGAGTCATAGTTTGACTAGTGGGGGTCCTGAGTAGATGTTCTTCTCTACGACTGTACTTATCAACTATGATTTCGGTTTTAAACAAAATGAGTATTATCTCGTACGGACTTATCAATACTCATAGATAAATGATCTACTCGGTCAAGTGGGAGAATGTTGGACCCATATTATTTGTGACCCTCATTGATCATTTATCCTTACTGATATGATGACTGACGCTAACTGAAATCTGTGTCTAGTAAATATTCGATGGACGTATTTACCTTACTGACACTATAGATTTCCCATTAGGTGATCGGAACTATGAGAGCTTAATGTAAACACTTAATAAACACCAGGGACTAAATATTACACACTCCTAATTTGAGTGTGTATATAAAGGGACATAATAAACCCTTAGAAGGGTTGGTTCATTCTTCACCTTTTGCTATCCCAAACACCTACAAGTGTTACTCTCTCTACACGGTTCTAATATAACCGTATTACCATCCTAATACGATCATCTCATTCTGGGAATCATGTCTAACCTGTTCAACAACATCCCAGGATCTTCAGGAGGTATGTAAATAACATGAATCAATCTGATTTAATCCAACATGATTCGACAAAATAACCTCAAAGAAGTTAAAACCATATTGAAAAGTTACAGGTGGCTGTTAAAGATTTTCCATGAATGTAGTTTACTTCTTTTGAGTTCATAACTATGATAACTGGTCTCGTGTGAGGAGTGTCACATTCACCACTACCAATACCATCACATGTTACTTTCTTGCTTTGGCCTTCGTCGACGTATTCAAATCAACTCATTCATAAGTACATACGTCGAAATTGCCATCACTGAAAACAATCACCACCTCCATCAATTTCTCGTTTAAACATTTTTTGAGAACAGGAAGTATTGAATGAACTTTACCGTTTGATTACTAATGTAATGTAGATTTATAGATAATGCAAACAAAAAAAGATGTCGAAGTTCTTTTAATGAACATTACGACTAATTAATACTTCGAAAACAGCATAAAGATCCTTGTTTTCTGTAAAGTTTCCTAAAGACCACAAAATGAAAAGAAAATGAACGATTTGAGTGTGACCTAAAGTGGATGCACAAAAGAAAGCTCAAGTAGACATACCTCCTTTGTTTGCGCACTAAACTGCTCATATGACAATCTGCCCGTGTTGAATGTGAAGGACAAGACACATGTTGAAGTCGAAGCATGTTACCTGACTTGTCTGAAAAATTCTTTACCATCCACTCGGGTGCGTCCTGAAACAAACACAGAGGAGTAAATATCTGTGACATTGAGCAATGAAATTACTCTGCACTTGAAGATTAACGACAATGGTTGTTAAACTTATTCAATACCGAACTATTGTGTGAAGCTTCTAATATATTCTTATGAGGCAAATGTGATTACATATTTGCGTCTATAAGGTGGCACTCATTTGTAAAATGGATGTTTATTTAAAAGAAAAAATGCTATGATCCAGGACCGACACCTGACATGGAGCCATATGGGCTTGCTGTTCCCGATGATGCTTCTTGTGGTTGCAAATGAAATAGAGTGCCGTCTTGGAGAAACCGGCTTAGACATTCTTTTTGGGGATCCAGGAGGTGTTAGCCGTGGTGTGCTTGTTTGTGATGCTAACAACGTCCCCGTGAGGCACGAGGTGATAATATACTCACCGAACATGCTTCTTCATCTTGAAGTGACATCATGAGCGTCTTTCTGAAGCTCTCCAACTGCATTAACTAAACGATTTAAGTAACGTACATTATACTATACTACGTAAAAAGAATAAAAAAATGAATTGCTTAGCTTAGTAACATCGCGATTGAGTTTTTTTAACTTGTTCCGACAGAGACGCATTCTCCTTCAACAGAATTTCCTAACAATAACAACAAGACGATAGATATAGTAATCAGAATCAGCATATTTAAAAACTACACTTAAATTGGAGAATGAAGCTAGCTAACTTTATCTTGATCAGCGCGCGATAGTTTATCCGTAGCATCTGTGAAAGTGAGTCAATTTGAGTCTGCAAATCGTCAACAATGAGGTCTCTCTCAGAAAGCTGGTCTCGGAGGTCGGAAGACTCGGATTCAAGAGCAGAGATACGAGTGAAGAGAGCGATTGAAGTGATTTTGCGTGCCAAATCGAGCTGTTCAAATGGATAGGAAGGGAGGACTTGAACAATCTCCGGTGGAAGATCGAAGCTCGTCATCTTGTTGAATTCAAAATTCCAACAAGATGTTCTTGCTAGCATCCTTTTACTTGGACATATGTAGTGTGACAAATATACAAAGGAAAACGTTTAATGTAATAAACAATTGTAAAGGTTTGAGATTAGTCGAAATTCAAACAAAACACATACACAAATTTTATAATGTACTCTAATAAATATCTTCATATCTTCTAAGAAGATACATAAGGGGCGTTTGGGATTGCATATTTTACGCAAACACATTAAACGTCTCATTTTCTTATAAATGATTACAACGTATGTTGGAGCGTAAATGCTTATGTTTGTAGTTTGTATTTAGCTTAGAACGTGTCGTGTAATATGGATGTATTTAGATCGAGTTGTAAAGTCTCGACGCGTAACTATTTAGGTTTTTGGTCAAACCTATAAGAGCACACGGAGTGGTCAAAAAAACCCCCCGTTCTCGCCTGATTCTCGACTCACAACGAGCCTTAAGGCTCGTTATCACTCCGGCATCACGCGTTGTGGCCTCGTTGTGAGGCCTTCGTTATGCCCACAACGGGCGTTTTCAAGTATTTAATTTTTTTTTTTTTGTTTTTTTCCTTTTGCAACGGCTATATACCCGTTATATATATTTAATATATATATATATATTTTTTTTTTTTTTTTTTAAACCAAACAATTTCACCTATAAATACCCCCCACAATCTAACCAAAAAAATCACACCTTCTTTCAACAATCTTATTCTTAATCCAATTCAATCTAATACCCAAACCCAAAATAATCACAAAATGTCTTCGTCTTCATCAAACGCTCCCCAAACAAACACAAACAATCCCTCGACGCCACAATCGCAAACACCATCCGGTTTCGCCAACTATTTCGGCACACCAAACCCCTTATATCCTCCCCAAATACCACACTATACGCAACAACAATCCCAAAATATTCTTAACAATTTTTTAACGCAACAACCTATTCCACCACAATACACACAACAATTGTTCAATCCCGAGCAATACGCCATGCATCAAAACCTTTTCTCACAATCCCAACATTTTTTTCCCCAAACTTTTCCAACCCAACAAACACAAACCACCCAAGAGATCGTCCCTGAAACCCAAGAGATCGTCCAAGAAACGGACGATGTGGTCGAAGCATCCGGGTCACGTAGGTCCACGTCGAAAAAGAAAAAGACGTGCGTAAAGCATCCATGGTCGGAGAAAGAGGAGGAACTGTTGGCGGGGATGTGGTGCTCGGTCTCGGAAGATGAGGCTAAAGGAAACGCCCAACCCGGACCTCGATTTTGGATACGGATCGTTGAGGGTTACAACAAAGAGGCGACGAATCTAGGATTGCCGATGAGAGGCAAGGAGTCCCTCAACTCCAAGTTCACGGCGATGAGTGCCTTGGTCAAGGCTTTTATCGGCCACCATGCCGAGGCGGTAAGATGTCGAGAAAGCGGGACCGACGACTATGCGGTTTACAAAGCGGCTCGGAAAATGTACCTTGAAGCCGAGAAATCGGTTTTTAAGCATGACAAGGCCTGGGAAATCTGGAGGGATCATAGCCGATGGCGCGCATTTGTCAAGATAGACCCTCCACTCGATACCGTCAACCTCGACGACGTTGGTGTCGGGGACGACATATTTGCGGATGATGTGGAGGAACGACCTCAAGGGAAAAAGAGAGCTAGCAAAAGAAAGGAATCATCCGACGCCTCCGATAAGGCGCAAACATCTTCGTCCTCGACTCTTTGCGGGCTCATCGCGACACACCTTAAGAAGATTACGAAGACGAAGAAGCAAACGGCGGAAATAAAGAAGAAAACCCTCCACCGACAAGAACAAGCGGCTATCCAACAAGAGGAAGCGGCTATGCGACAACAACAAGCGGCTATCCGACAAGAGGAAGCGGCTTACTCTAGTGCGAGAAGAGACGATATGATGTTTCTTCAACAAAGCACGGAGGGGATGCCGCCGGCACAAGCGGCTTGGGTCGAAGCCGAGAAAATAAAAATCCTAGAAAAATACGGGATGAATTAGTTTAGCTTTTATTTGTATTGTTTTAATTATTTGTTTTTGTCTTAGTTATTTGTATTTTTATTTATTTATCTTATTTAATGTTTTTCTTATTAAGTTTTAATATTTTATATTCTTTTAATTATTTATTTATCTTTTATTTAATGTTTTAATTACAAACTTTTAATATTATTTATTTATCTTTTAAGAAAAAATAATTAAAAAATTAATAAAATAATCCCACAACTCACCACAACCCACCACAACCCTCCCTATCATAACAACTCACAACTCTCATTCTCACTGCCACGTCATCACCTTTTTCCCCACAACCTACCACAACCTCATTGTCACTCATTATCACTCCGAGTGCTCTAAATAGCCATCATAAATGCAGCCATAAATGCAGATTTCTAGAGAGAGAAAGTCACTTTTCGGTTCTATAGAGAGAAACACTTCCGAGAGGTCTAAAGTCGTTCTAATCAATTGTATTTGATATTATTCATAGTGTTTAACATTATGTTAGTTATAATAATATCAATCTTTGGTTAAATCGGGAGTTTTACCGCTTTATATTATCTATTTATTCATTCCGCCCTTAAATAAAGTTAGAGTACAAATCGAGGTTCGAAAAAAACGACCAACAAGTGGTAGTTTTCCAAAATACATAAAAATACGTTCTATGTTTTAAAATATACAATACGTAAGCATCTAAAATATACAATCCCAAACTATAAAACTTTGAGAATATAAAATTGATACTTAAAGACGTAGATCAAGTGAAATTTAATGTAAATTTTCTCCTAAATTTGGTACATTTCCACCTTTGACTTTTTTACCCTTCTCAGTTTGTATCCTTCATATATAAATATCTCAATTTCTCATGATCATATTCTTCCCCTCCAAAAACAACTCCTCTCATGTCTTCCTCAAGTATCACATTTGAATCACCATCAAACTCACCACCACCACCACCACCACCATTCACCGCGTCCGGATATCCGTCCACGGGTGTTCCCAAGTTCAAGTCATTCCCTCCACCTTCACTTCCCATTTCCCCACCGGCGTTCTCACCTTCCTCCTTTTTCTCCATTTCTGATCTCATTGAATCCCCTGTTCTCCTGTCTTCTTCCCATGTAAGTTACTCTGTTTTCCGCCATTAATGAAGTCCAGCTCTGTTTCACTCTCTACATATTCAAGAACACATTTTTTTCTTCAAAATTTTATATTTTTTGGTATAAAACAAATGGGTTTTTGCTAAAATTAATTACCCATTTTTCAAAATTTGAACTTTTTTTTTATTATTGATTTTAATCATGTATCCAAATTAGAGCTTCCAACTTTTTTTCAAAAATTTGTACATTTTTTTTTTGGAACCGACAAATAATATTAAAACAACCCGACTATCAAGGAGTTAGAGAATGGACATAAAAATACAAAAACCAAATGCGAAATTACAAACCGAAGAAAGGGGAAAAAATTTGTACATTTCTTGGTGAAAACAAATGGGTTTTTGGTAAAATTAAATACCCATTTGTTATAATATGAAAATCTTAATCTTTTTTTAAATAGATTTTATTCATAAATCCAAATTAAAGCTGCTAACTTTTTTTTTTAATTTTTTTTTTTTTAATTTTTTTTTATCTTTGAAGGTGTTAAAATCTCCAACTACTGGTTCTTTCCCATTGCAAACCTTAAATTGGACTCCCAACAATCAAATTCAAGAACAGAGTATTAAAAAAGAACAAAACAATTTCACAAATTTCCAATTTCAACATCAACCAAATCCCCAAAATGTAAGTTTTCTTTTCGATTTCTTCGTCAAGTTTCAATTTTTATCACTTAAAGATTGGATAAAAATTTGAAATTTTAATGGGTTCTGTTAATTGGATTGAATATTTTCAGGAAATCTATCAACAATCCAGAATTGAAGAAAAAACAAATTTAGTAAAAACAGAGCACCCACTTCAAAAACAGAGGATCGAATCGAGTTACAGTTATAACAACAATACTCATCAATCAAGAAACAAGAAGTTAGATGATGGATATAATTGGAGAAAATATGGTCAAAAACAAATGAAAGGTAGTGAGAATCCAAGAAGTTATTACAAGTGTACGTATCGAAATTGTGTGGTGAGGAAGAAGGTGGAGACATCTTTAGATGGGGATATTACAGAGATTGTTTATAAGGGAAATCATAATCATCCAAAACCGCAATCTACTAGACGACCATCTTCTTTTTCGGGTTCGAGTAGTTCACTTTTGGATCATCAAGCTAATGATTTTAGAGATGGTTTGGGGAAAAGGGAATTGGTTGGAACTCAAGAAAATTCTTTGGTTTCTATTGGAGATGATGAGTTTGGTGAAAATGAAGCTCAAGCTAAAAGATTGTAAGTTTGATTTGATTTGATAACCAATTTAGATTCATATTTAGAAAAAGAATGTTTTATGTAGATGTCTGCACGGATCTTGAGTTGCATATAAGATCCGTGCACCTAACTACACATATAGATTTCTTTCAACATTTAAGAAAAGTGAAAATATTTGTCTTCCTTTTCTAAAAAAAAAGTGTAAATATTAGACACATTAGGTCTAGGGTGATTTTTTGGTTAATTTTGGATAAAATAAACTTATACCAAATTTGGTATAACTTATTTAATGATCTTTTGAATTTTGTTAAATAGAAAGATGGAGAGTGAAAACGAAGGGACGTCGATAGAAGGAAGTAGGACTGTAAGAGAGTCGAGAGTTGTAGTTCAAACCATAAGTGACATTGATATACTCATTGATGGATATAGATGGAGAAAATACGGTCAAAAAGTGGTGAAAGGGAATCCTAACCCGCGGTAATCTTAGTTTAATTTTTCCTTAAATTTTAACGTAACATGCATATGTTTTATTTGATAGAAGAAACGAAAAGATAATAATTTATTTTGTAGTTAATTCATTTCACTTGCATAATTCTTATAGGAGCTACTATAAGTGCACCACTTCCGGTTGTATTGTGAGGAAACTTGTGGAACGAGCATCTCATGACTTAAAGTCAGTAATAACGACCTATGAAGGGAGGCACAACCACGATGTGCCTGTGGCTCGTGGTGTTAGTCATCTCCCATCGCTACCAAACAATCCTAGCAACAATGTGACCAATATGACATTTAATCGGTCGGAACTATCATATCAACATCCTAACAACTCTATGATCAATCAAATTCGTAATTCCACAATACCTCACTCATTAGAAACACAATTCTCTCTGGAGATGTTACAAGACCCAAGAGGTTTTGGATTATCAGGTTTTGAGAACCATGTACAATCTACTTACATGAATCGACAACCGAATGCAGAATTTGTGTTTTCTAAAGCTAAAGACGAACCTAAAGATGATAAGTTTTTGGAATCTTTGCTATGTTGAATTTGATTTTTGTAAATATTGATACATTTAATGACTCTAGAGCAATGTTGTAGTAGGGTTCTTTTGTTGTTTATTTTCATAATTGTTTTTAGTATTGCCATTTATCTTGGTTTTTGTATATTTTTTCACAGAAAAATATGTATTTTTTTTCCAAAATATGTAATACAAATATTCTTTTAAATAAATTATTGCTCTTTTTATTTCTCCACTAATACTTAACTATATAAATAAAATACTCAGTAAACAGAAAATTCTTCATCGTCAAGTAATAAATTACAATAAAATTATATTAAGAGGTCGTTGTAACTTCAAAATGCAAACTTAGTTGAAAGGAACCGTACATATATGATTAAAGTATTGCCACGAGGATTGACGGGAAATAAAATACCGAATGAAAAGTATATGCGGATTGAATTATACGTCATTAACTTGTGATATACAATTTCTCAAAAACGTGTTGATGGTACATCTTAACTATCGAGATCAAATCAATTGATTAATTAAAATAATCTTGTGGTCACACAATTTCAGACAACTAGATAAGTTGGTGAGATTACATTAGTATTCATATTGTTTTTAATATTAATGTTGTTTTTGTTAACTAGGATTACATATTTTGATTGTGTACTATGTTTGACTAAAAGGTTTGCTTTAAAGTACATCCAAATTACTATAATAAATTAATTAAACAAATGAGTAAAAACAATGTTATCCTTCTATAGACAAACAAATTTATGATGTTTTGTGATGATGTTTTAGCACTTTTAATTTTAACAAATATAAAATTAATTAACATTTTAAATAATTAATTTTAGCAAAGATTTGAAATATATATTTTTAAAATATTAATTAATTTTATATTTGTTTCAGTTTACACAACGTAGGTTTATTTATAATTTTCATTTAATTAAAAGAATGGTTTTGATTAAAGTTTTTAACAACCTTTTTTACTAAAAAAAATTGTATTTAAAGATTATATTAATAATATGATTTATATATAGTCATATTTTATCAAAAAATACAAAAGATAAAAAAACAAAAAATGTAAACAGTGCTTTTATAAAGCGTTTCAGTTTATTCAGTTTGATCATAATTTTTTATGCTCCTTAACAAAATCGAATATGAACATCGCCGTATGTCGCGGTATAAGCATTAAATCTTTCTTAAAAGACAACGTTATCAAGCCTAGAAGTTTAAGACAACGTTACTCGTGGTATATTTGTATTTTAAATAACATAATTAAACTTCTAAGAATATAGATTCTAATCATATTTAGGATGGTATCAAATTAACAAATTTTAAACCGAACTCGATATGACCCAATACCTAATTCATCTTTCATGTTCGAAATCTAGTCACTTGAAAACGAAGAACGAAACACGTGGTTTGACTTTGTTGCAATTAACATTGAACATGATAACGAGAATGTCATTTTCGAATAGTTGAAGGGTCGGGTTAGTCTTGGGATTATTTATATATACGTCACTGCTAACATACTTCAACATTACATATATGGCAGTTGTTATAGGGTTGATTTGAATGAGTCAAAAGTGTGAACACGATTTTAGTTAAGGTCATGTTTATAATTTATTCCATCCTTTCGAATGTTCCAAATATAGTGATATCATTCATGGGATACATGTAAGTTGGATACTTTTCACCTTTGATTTTCTGTTTGATACCAACATTGATATCTAACGTCGGTCCCGAAGATATAAAGGACCCATATGAAACTTAAAACATATGTTAGGTTTTGTTTTTGTTTTGATCTTGGTTCTTGACAACTTTGAAGGTACCTTCACAATTTTTCTTTTTTTATCCTTTCCGATTTCGAACCAGACATATTGTTTCGTCTCGTGGAGGCGCGATCGTTTGTCTTCTGGTTTGATTCTGGTTAGCTTTTCTACGGAATTTGATTACAAAGTTAATGACGCCGACCTCATAGTTAACTCCAAGCAGTTTAGGAAATTATGGCCGAAACAGTAACTAACAGTGTTCAAATATCCGAATTTTTGAGTTTTGTTTTTCAGGATTTGGAGCCTAGTCATTAGTCTATTGAGGTGGCTCATCCCAATCCAATTTGGGTTTGAAGAAAGATAGATGAGACCCACTCTAATACCTCTAATTGACCCAAACTCACATATTTAGTTTGTCCCTATCGTCTAACAATTATCGCTTATATTTTTAATAAGTTTCAAATCAAACAAAACATGTTGAAATGACTTATAAAAGACCCACAAAATTTAAACCTCTATAAGTGTTTCTTTAACTATTAATTCAAGTAAAGCAAACTCGGATATGATGGAGATTGATGTTAAGATCTTATTTAAAGTTCTAGATCCTAAGAGGATCAGCATTATATATATATATATAGGATTAGGATATTATAAAAAGAGGTTTAAAATAAAAAGTGTAGGAAGGAACTGTGTCCAAAAAATAATTAGGGGTTTGTGATCTCATTAAGGGTATTATTGGTATTTTACACTCCACATTTAAATCTTTGTCTTCTTTTAGATTATCTCCCCCTCTCTTGCCCTCGTCTGTTCTTAATTTTCATACTTCCACACCTATCAGTCTAACAACATCTCTGTATCAACCGTCTCTCTGTTTGTCACACTAGTTTTTGGAGTTTTAGAGATTCTCCAATATTTTCCTACACCATCACCAACGCTTTTGTTAATATATTCACAAATAGGGAAGATTTAAAAAAAAAAAAAAAAAAAAAAAGAAAAAAGAAAAAAGTTAATGGGATAACACCCGCCTAAGAATGTAACATTCGAAGTTTGGTATCGTTTACATAATGTAACATCTGCAAAGCTACAAATAAAAACCTACTAAATTTGTGTCATCATATATATTATATTTATGTAACAAAACTTAACAACCAGTTATTAGCCTTCACTCTGCTACTTTTTAACCCTCCAAAGTAAGTAAATAAACTAATTGATAAAGATTGAGTACAAACAAAACATCAACTACAATTTTCATTTTTTAAATTCTACTTTCGTCAAATAACGAGACCTAATTATATGGTCTCATTCTTAAAATAATTCCTCATTCAGGTTCTTTGGAAGGCACAAGCGGTAGGTGATTTTCGTTTTTTCTGTTCTCGTTTCTTTAGTGAGTCTAGTTTTGATGAGAATCGCCTCACAGACAGAAACGGCTTATGAATGTTCAATCTTGAGTCCTCCATTCAAAATCAGAAACAGTTTAATAGAATGAACTGCATTTACAAAAAAAAAAATCATTACTACATTGACAAGAACAGTAAACCAATCTGATGATAACAATGGAAATTTCACTAAACACGAACAAAATTCAAGCAAAAAGAACTGAAATCTATGTTACCAAATAATCATTATACATAAATAACGGAATGATAGATTCTTCTTATAACAGCAATTACAATAGATTAATCACTAACAGAATTCAAGCAAACAGAAGTAAATGGTTCCAAATACGTAATCATATAGCAAAAACGAAGTAAATTTGATAAGTCACAAACAGAATTCAAGGTAACTGAACTTATGCAATACATATATTAAAAAATAAAATGAATCATAATATTTATTTCGATAAACTTTATATGTGCATTGTGTTTTAATCTTATGCACTATGAATTTTAAAGTTATGCACATACTAATGTAAAACCAGAATTTTATAAACGCATATATATAAACATTACTTTATATATTTATGCACATATATTTGTTAAAATAGTAAAAGAACCATAATACTAATCTCTAAACATTTATGCACAATATAAACTATGCACATTGTTCTTTGAACTTATGCACATTGTTTTTTGAACTTATGCACACATTAATGTAAACAAGAACCATAATACTAATTCCAGATACGGTCTCAATCAATTTAAAATTCTTACTACGGCCCTAAGTAACCTAACTTGATATGAAAAATATGTGGTCAAATTCTTAATTATATAAAAAGATTCATGTCACTGAAATTACTAATGACCATAACAAACTGATTTTGTGTTTGTTTTTTATTTTGTCTCTTTGTGTTTTTAACTTTAGGTAAAAAGGAATACTATGAGAAAATGTAGCTTGAAAAATCACCTTGTAATTGTGTAAAGGCACAAAAAAGAGGAATCTGCTATGTGAAAGAGACAACGTTTGCTTTGTTTCTTAAACTAAATCGTCAAAATACTAATTGGAGATCTCGTCAAAATCCGATTCACTCCTAACGACGACGAAAATCGGCGAAACAGACCTGAATATCGTCAAATCCAGATCGGCGAAACTGACGGAACTGACGGAAATCGGCGAAACTTACCTGAATATCGATCGAATCCGCGGAAATCGGAGCAAATCGATCGTGTAATCGGCGGTTTGATTATTATGATGATCGGCGGTTTGATTGTAAAATCGGACGGTTTGATTGTAAAATCGGACGGTTTGATTATGATGATGATCGGAGATGATGATAAGGATTTTGATCGGCGGTTTGATTAATAGAATTTTGTACTTTTTGATTTAACCTATAATAATAAAGCCCCCAACTGTTATAATAAAACCCCCAAAGTTCAAGGTTTTTACAAAAATGCCACCACGTAGACTTATTTGAAAAGTTAGAAAATATGGATAAATGGAGGGCTAGGATCACTTCCTATGCTTTTTATTTTAAAATTTTTTTACATTAACTCTCCCCTATATATATATATTTTATATATATATATATATATATATATATATATATATATATATATATATATATATATATATATATATATATATATATATATATATATATACATATATATATATATATTTCTATAGAAAATCTCATACACGAAGAAAGACGACGCAGTTTCTGTTTTGTTAAATGCCTTACTGATATATTGTTAGGTTTAACTAGAAACTGTGTCATCTTTCTTCAAGCATATTAGTGTTTCCGCCGTAAGTATAAGTTCAGCAGGCATGGTTGTTTAATTATCATGTAGTTTATCATCTTGTAATGTTGAAGCAAATATTTGTTTTGATGCAGTTCTATATATGTATTAAGGCATACGTAGACATGATACTTTCATATCATTTCTAATATGTAGACATGGGCAGGAGTTCATTAAAAAGGCTAAAAATGAGCAAATAACAATGAAACGTATGTGCGAAATTCGTCACATATTGGTAATTTAAAAAGCACAAAAAAGGAGGAGAATTTTCCATAAAAAAGTGTAAGGATATGTGTCGGCTTTGCAAATATGAAGTAATGTCCACATAACGTAGTTGAGTGGTGGAGACTTAGTTAGTGTCTTGCTTGAATCTACGTCAGAAACATAATCTAATTTCATTTAGTTCACTTCTAAGCATGTCGGTGATGGGGCCGGGGCCTGGGTTGGAGGAACTGAAATTGGGTCATCGCCGTTCTTAACTCCATACAAATATTTGATTCCTTGGATATCATCCGAATTCAAACCTTTTACAGCTCCACAAACGGTAATACTCCACATTATGGCATTTTCATCTGTGCTATGGTCCAATCCTAGTAGATGTCCTATTTCATGGAGCGCCACAGTCTCTAAATCAAAAGCACTAGGAACAGGTCCTGGTCCGACAGACCACGTCTCATCTGCATCATAGTGAAACCGTCCATCTGGTGGGGCAAAAGCATGTGCTAATGTACCATAAGGTCCATCAAAGCCTGCCCCGTCTCCATGATCCCCTCTTTGAAATGAAATCTTTAAATCTGCACCTTCAATATCATCAACTCTAGAAAATGTGAAGTAACCCGAAGCAGATGCCCATGTGTTGAAGGCCCGAACAACTGGAGGTACATATGCATTTGGATAATTCATGTCAAATGCATATGTTAGGTTGGTTTTATTCTCGGGCCATTTATAGTCAGATGGGAAGAATTTATAATGAGACACGGTATGTAAAGATTTGTGTTGGTGAGTTTTCAAATCTTGTCGTCCACAACGAGGCATGAGCATTTTTGAAACCGTCGGGCCATCTAGTATCCCAGTGGCATTTAGACGGTAGAAGTTTTGATAACGTTTGAGGGAGCCTTCAAGCTCTTCATCAAAGTTGTGGTTCTCAGAATTGGTATGGTTAGGGGGATGTTGGTAATTTAGGTAACCGTAACGGGCTAGGTATAGCTTCAAGTGATGTAAGCCTTTTGCTTTGCTACCCTTTTCAAAACCTTGAAGGTGTTTGATAAACCCAAATGGTGATGATCTTTTAACATTACCAATTTTACCCGTAACCGAAGAAACGAGGAGAAAGAATACGATAAATGGAACTTTAAACGCCATATTCGATGTCTTCGGTGGGTTGGTTAGATGAGATTTGAGTTACTTATATAGCAATCAAATGTGAAAAAGTTACTCACTTCACTATTTGAAATTTAACATTTTTATGTTCAAAATTAATACTAATTTTGAGCGTTTATGCAATAAAATAGGATAAAATTGATAGAAATATAAGTTACATAACAAATCTTAAAGTGGGTCAAAATAGGTTGAATCGGTTATCAGTTAAGAATCATTAATATCATTAAAAATCGTTGATATTATTGAATGTGAATAAATTATTAAATTCTTAAATATATATTTTCTTATGTTACTTGCACATAACAAATTCACAATTGTTGATATTAACTCATGGGCTGTCTATGTAAAGTAAATATGTTATTCTAGATTGATATTCCTTTTGGTCTCGTTTTAAAAGTTCATGTTATTAATTTATTTTTCTTAAGATAATATCCATATATCTTAAATTAACTTTTTTTTTTTTTTTTTTTTTTTTTTTTGTAGAGATTTAAAATGGGCCTGAGTGAGTTATATTTTTTAAAATCATTAGCATGATCCTCATAACTCAGAGTGTTTAATCTCTTGGACTAGGCCTTATATGTGTACTGAACTAAACACATCCTGTTTGTTGGAGCTCATGAAAGCTACTATTTTCTTCAAGGGGTCATAAACTATATAAAAACACTTCCTCCAGGCTTAATCTTGTTGCGGTCTACCCGGGGTTGACGCCACAAGGAACCACTAGATCAACCAAATGAGCCGGTTTTGTTAGAGTTGTTCTTGAGTGTTACCATAGCCAGATTGTTAAGATGCTACTCCAATCAAAGCTCGATAATTGAAAATCTTGTGTCATATAGGCATACCAAGATGGAAAGTTTTATCTAGATTTCCCAAATGGTAATCCATCTTCAGAAAACTTGTGTTGGTCATACTGAGTTTTATGTTACTAAAGTAATCACACATAACACCCAAACTAGTTGATACACAAAAATTCATTGTCTAGACAAGTGTTAATGAAAACAATCGAGCAAGTAGCAATCTTTGCATTTTAAACTTTGCTTATTATACGCTACTCAATTTGCATCAGTTACGTACAACTAACAAGTTACTTGTCGAGCAGTAAACAAATGTGCTGATATATACAAATATGGATCTAGAAATTGTGATCTATTGTTTTTTGTAAGTGTCACTATTCAATCTCGCTATGTATGGTTTGGCCGAAACTTGTGGACAAATTAAATAGGGCCTTAGATTTAAGAAAAGAAAGACCAATGACTTTTTTTTGTGGAAGATTATCAAAGTAATTCAACAATTTTTGTCAAGAAAAAAAAATTAAACTAAACCTTGTATAATATGTTGTGTGTTTAAAAGGAATTCGCTCAACAAAAAATATATGGAAATTTATATGCTCCGTTTGTCATGGCATAAGTCACGCCGGAGAGAAAACATAGCCTTATGCCGTAAGCTAAGAAGGGTAAAACAATGTGTTTGTGAAACATTTTATTAACATGAATGTCTCCAAAATGGTCTCATTCATATGTTATGTTTATAAGATGGAGAAATGGTACTACTTTCAAGTTTATTGAAGAATATGCTCATAAAAATTCAAATCATTAACATTGTCGTAGATGTTAATTATATTCTTCTTCGGTTTTGAATGATAGAAAAAAGGAGTAAATTGAAAACAATATTTTTATTATAATAAACGAAAAAAATTCCAGAGTTGTCGTATTTGAGTTATTCATCAACTTGGAGATATTGAGTTCAAATCCTCTTAGAGTCTTAGTTACCAAATGTGAATAACTTGTGTTTTATTGTATTTGTGTTTCAAGAAAAATAATACAATAAGAAATAATAGGAACGACTTCAAAAACGCAAATTGTGGTTAAAATTATTTATATGATTAACTAGTTATTGAGTGTGTTTGGAATGAAATTTTTTGACACTTTTTAGAGCATTAACTTTTTGTTTTTAAAAAATAAACTCCTGTTTGGTTTTTCATAGATTTAATCTTAAATTCTTTTTAAAGAAAAACTCCTACAATAAAACTTAGGTCGATGGAGAAATAAAAGACTCTCCACCCCACCACCAAAATCTAAGTGAAAATATATTAAAAAGGAAATTATATTTTTTTTAGAATTAAGAAACTAGCTTTTTGAAAGAAAACTCCAACTCCTCATAGTAAAAATGATCCAATTACCCTTTAAAGAAAACGCTCATTCAATTAGGTTTTATTTTTTTGTCCCTTAGATTAGATCTTAAACTGAATTCGAACCTTATAGATGAGCGGAGATCAAATACAAGATGTATTTGTGATAAACATCTATTTATGCTGAGTGTCTCATCGGACACCATCATGAGACACTCTTGATACTTACAAACAAAGCATACATTTTAAACATGCTAATTGACGGTACATATTTGCACAATTGCACCAACAAATTTCCCATTAACAATAGCTTGGACAAAACTTTAAAACATTCGGTTAGACGTAGTGTCTTCGTCTTCAATAATCTTCAACTCCAGTTTTTCAGATCTATTTTCTAATTCAAGATGCTTGTCACCAAAATTGTGTCAACATTATTTATTAATGTCTTTTTCTTTTTGGTCATTTAACATATTTAGGTTAGCTACAATTAGTTTACTAAACACAATACATATATAAATCTCAAGCTCACAACTAGGAATAAAAGTTCAATCTTTCCGCTCTCAGCTCTAACTTACCGCTAATGTTGTCAAACATACCCATTACCTAACTTAATTTACTTTCAATCATTTACTACATCACCACTTTTTATCATACTTCGTATCTTTCAAATTTATACCTACCAAAAGGTGACTACATTTTTACTTTTTCGAAAGACATACATTTATAACTAAAGTGGATTATAATTGAGGTAGGTGAGAATCAAACATAAAAAGATAAATATATTTAGTTTGCTAAAACTTTTTGTATTAATTGTAACTATGCATAACGTTGCAATCGAAAATCACACAATTTACAAGGTCGGCATTTGGTATGTTTTTATACCAACATTGTTGATGTGGTTAGTTTTTTTTCAATTTAACGTGCTAGATGTTATTGGTATTTTCTTTTTCCAAAGACAAACACCCAAGTAGACGAAGTCAGTGGAAATCGAGTATGATTGTTCTTAAAAAATATTAAACGTTTACTACTCAATCACCTATATGATATCTTATATGAGATAGTATTGGTATTAATCGGATGTACCCTACAAAATAATGACAATTGTTACACGATCCGCTTTATCCAATCATTTTATCACCCCAAAAGATGGATACATACATTTGTCATTGTTTAATAAAGTAAAAATATATATATCCCAAAAGATGGATGACAATATTTTCCACTTTCATAATTAATCATTGTATGCAACTTCAAATACATAAAAACAATATGTTCTTTGTATAAATTTGTTTATAAAAAAACATAAACAAACATGTATAAGTATATTTCCAAAAGCTAGAATGCAATTAAAAACTATAAACCTATCCACAAAAGTACAAAAAACCAATAATACCCAAATAATTATTGTTCTTCAAAGATGCTTTCAAGATGAGGCTTCCAATCACCACCATCAACACTCCGGCGACTTTTCTGTCGTCTAACCTTCTTCTCTACGACACCAACATCCCGGGAAACCGCCACCACCTTTTCCTTCTTCGGTTTCCTCTTATTTTCAGGAACAGAAGAAGAAGGAATCAAAAAATATATACTACCTCTCTTAAGCTCAGAATTACTTGATAAAATAAGAATCTGCCTTCCAACGCCTTGCGAAGAAGGTTTACTTAGCACGTAATTAGGGTAATTGCTTAAAACCTCACCCGCGGTTATTGGACTTGTGATTTCTTCAATGTTGCCATTTAAATGAACAATTCTTATCAAATCTAGAGCTCCACAAGGAAGTAAACAAGATAAACAACATCTTAGACTATTTCCCATTTCGATCGTTGTTTATAAAAAGACAGACACCCAAAGAATTGAAATCGATAGATTGTGATTGTGAAATGTGTATTGGTTGTGTGTTTAAGGGTGATTAGGGTGTAGTATTTATATAGAGAAGCAGACCGTACAAATAATAGTGGGCGTGGAGATGGAGTATAATATTACGGTGGGAGGTGGAGTGAAATGACTAAAATATGTTGGACCCATATTATTTGTGACCCTCATTGATCATTTATCCTTACTGATATGATGACTGACACTAACTGAAATCTGTGTCTAGTAAATATTCGATGGACGTATTTACCTTACCGACACTATAGATTTCCCATTAGGTAATCGGAACTAATGAGAGCTTATAATATGAACACTTACTAAACACCAGGGACTAAATATTACACACTCCTAATTTGAGTGTGTATATAAAGAGAGATAATAAACCCTTAGGAGGGTTGGCTCATTTTATCATCATAATCTCTTTTATCCCATAACACCTACAAGTGGTTCTCTCTCAATAATCCCATCCTAATACGATTATCTCAATTTGGGAATCATAGATGGCTAATCTATTCAACAACATGTCTGGATCATCTGCAGGTATGTTAAATCTACATGAACCAATATAATTTAATCCAACATGTGGTATCAGAGCCAATGGCTCGTGATTATCCATTGGTTCATGTTTATTTATCGCTTGGCTATTGCTATTATTGATTATGCAACTTTTCTGGCCGGCGGAATTAATTTTTTGGGTGAAAAATGGGATTTTTGGCGATGGTGGCGGCTGTACAGCAACCCTAATTTCGACGAACTTCGTTCGTGCGAATGAAGGTTCATTCGTACGAACCTAATTTGCTCGTTCGTACGGATGAAGCCCTATTCGTACGAACCTAAATTGTTCATTAGTACGAATCTGATTGGCTCATTCGTACGAACCTGATTTGTTCGTTCGTACGGATGAAGCCCCATTCGTACGAACCTGACTTGTTCATTAATACGAATCGGATTTGTTCATACGCACGAACGTAACTGTTGATCCGTACGAATCTGGGATAATTCGTGCGAACCTAGGCTTACATCCGTACGAACTTAAACCTTACATTCGTACGAACCTAGGCTCACATCCGCACGAACCTGGACTTACATCCGTACGAATCAATACTCATCCGTACGAATATAATCTCATCCGTACGGATGAATACAGACCCTAATTTGGTCATTTTTTTAAAGTCTTACTGGTTGACCCCGTAAGGGGCGCTGCCCCTTAACCCCGCAAGGGGGCGCAGCCCCCTTGACCCCTGCCTTATTTGTAGTGGTCACCTTATTTAGTCACCTTATTTATATGTGACCTTATTATACTTATGCACTAATATTCATGTTTTCATCTTTGTTGCCCAAAGGTCAAAGGTGATTCCTATGATTGCATTTTTCCTTTAGCCTAATAAACACGTAGGATATTAATTCTGCCCAAAGGTGATTTAATATACTTGTGTGCTTTAAAGGATTCTTATTATGCCTTAAAACACGATGTTCTATTTTGTTGCCCAAAGGTCAAAAGACAAACATAGTGTTGCATAAACCTTATGCTCATAATTTTGCTTAGATATTAGTTATTTCTGCCCAAAGGTGATGTAACATCTAAGTAGAGCCTTACTTTAGCTTATTATTTTGGTGTTTTTTAATAGGCTTACCTATCACTAGCTTCATTACTTATATGGTCTTAGTCTCAGGAACATTACTATTAGGTCTACTTATTTTAGACATTACTCTAGTTCTATTACTTTAAGGGACATTACTTAGTCTGCCTTATATAGCTAACTCTGTCACTCTAAAATCTTCTATAATTCGTATCATAATCTTATATCCTCCTTATTCTCCACTACAGTACCAAACTTCGGCATTGAGGCGCTTACTGGTGCTAATTTCACTTCATGGAAGGAGCAACTTAACTTAACTCTGGGAATGCTCGACTTGGACTATGCTATTCGCCATGATGAACCCGCCGCTATTACTGCTGAATCTACTGCGACTCAGAAAGCGGACTTTGATAAGTGGGAAAGGGCGAATCGGCTGTCCCTAATGATGGTCAAGAACTCAATTCATTCCAGCATCCGAGGAGCTATCCCTGATAATGACAAAGTGAAAACTTACCTCACATCTGTTGAGGATCACTTTAAGGGATCGTCTAAGGCAACTGCGAGTAGTTTAATGCTACAGATGCTGACTCTTAAATATGAGGGTTCTAACGGTGTCCGTGAACACATAATGAAGATGGTTGACATGTCTCACAAGCTTAAGAATTTGCAAATGGAAGTCTCAGATGGCTTTCTTGTGCATTTCATAATGACTTCCTTGCCTGCTCGGTTCGACACTTTCAAAGTGAATTATAACGCTATGAAAGATAAATGGTCGATAAGTGAACTGATTGCTATGTGCGTTCAAGAGGAAGATCGTCTTAAGCACACTCAACCTGAAGCTGCTGTTCACCTTACTACCACTTCAAACCCCAAGAAGAGGAAAGGTAACTACAGTAACAAGACTGAAAACAAAGTCCAAAATCATGGTGCTTCTACCTCTGGCCCTAAATCCTCGACAAGCAATACTAACTGCCCATTCTGTCGCTCCAAAGGGCACAGACAGAAAGATTGCTCTAAATTCAAGGAATGGCTAGCTAAGAAAGGTAACATTCTTTACGAAATATTTGATTCCTTTACTACTGATGTTCCATTTAATACATGGTGGGGTGACTCTGGTTCTATGGTCCATGTGACAAATTCATTACAGGGATTCCTTACAATCCAGAAGCTACAAAAGGACCAAAGAAAGCTTAGAGTTGGAAATGGTGATCTCTTAGATGTCGAAGCCATGGGGACCTTAAATTTACATATGAATACCAGAAAGTGTATTAGATTAATAGATACCTTATATGTACCGAGAATTACTCGGAACCTTGTATCTATATCTAGACTTGATCTTGAAGGTTATGTAATTACTCATGGTTGTGGCAGGATCACTTTTACTCTTAATAATGAATTGTTTGGTTGTGGTTTTTTGGATGGATTACTGTATAAATTAGAACTAGATCATAATTTCTCACAGTCTTTGTTGTCTCTTAATATTGATGACATTACTAAAACAAAGACAAAATCACCTAAACAAGCAGAGAATTCCTCCACATTGTGGCATAAACGTCTCGGCCACATCTCACGAGATCGCATGACACGACTCGTAAAAGAAGGAATATTACCCTCTCTTGATTTTAGTGATTTTGAAACATGCATTCAATGCCTCAAAGGCAAAATGGCTAAAGGGAATAAGAAAGGAGCCACCAGATGTTCCAACTTGTTGGAAATAATTCATACTGATATTAGTGGCCCCTATCCCGCATCAATAACAGGACATACATCATTTATTACATTCATTGACGATTATTCACGTTATATGCACCTTTATCTGATTAAAGAAAAAATCTGAATCCTTACAAACTTTTGTCGATTATAAAACTTTGGTTGAAAACCAACTTGATCATAAGATAAAAGTTGTCCGATCAGATAGGGGAGGTGAGTATTACGGTAAACATACTGATATTGGTCAAGCTCCTGGTCCTTTCTATAAATTTTGCAAGGAACAGGGCATAATTAACCAATACACCATGCCAGGTTCTCCTCAACAGAATGGTGTTGCTGAAAGGAGAAACCGAACTTTAATGGACATGGTGAGAAGTATGCTCGCCAACACTAACCTACCCAAATTTCTTTGGACTGAGGCCTTAAAAACAGCTGTTCATATACTCAATAGGGTTCCATCAAAATCTGTCCCTAAAACTCCTTATGAGATCTGGACAGGTAGGAAACCGAGTCTAAAATATATGAAAGTATGGGGCTGTCCTGCCGAAGCAAAAGTCTATAACCCTAACTTAAAGAAACTGGATTCTAAAACCCTTACATGTTTCTTTATTGGTTATCCCGAGAACTCAAAAGGTTATCGGTTTTACTGTCCTTCTCACTCTACCCGCATCATAGATACGCAACATGCCACTTTCCTCGAAAATTCAGAGATCAGTGGGAGCACGACAAATCCTGATTTAGATTTGCAAGAAGTACAAGAAGCGGGGGGAAACCATTCGTCGGTTATTACGATTCCTCCGATAATTCCTCTTGTACCCAACGCTGCTCCCGATATACCTGGATCTCCTAATGAACCGGTTGAACCTCCTATGCCTCCTAATCTAAACGCCGAAGAACCGCCTGTTCCTGAAGAACCCGTAATTCAGCTCAGGAGATCATCAAGGGCTCGCAGAAACACTAATTTTGATGATTTCGAAACTTATCTGGCTGAAGTCGAAAACATTGGGAAACTTACTGATCCAACCTCTTACCGAGAAGCTATGAATAGTGATCAGGCCGCTAAATGGATTGAAGCCATGATTGAAGAGCTCAAATCCATGGAGCGTAATGGCGTTTGGGTATTGGTTCCACTCACTAAAGGATCCAAAGTAATTGGATGTAAATGGGTGTTTAAAACCAAATTAGACCCGAATGGAAACGTCGAACGCTATAAGGCCAGACTGGTTGCAAAAGGCTTTACTCAAAAGGAAGGAATTGATTATCAAGAGACCTTTTCCCCTGTCTCTCGTAAAGATTCCCTAAGGATCGTCATGGCACTCGTAGCTCATTATGATTTAGAGTTACATCAGATGGATGTCAAGACCGCTTTCCTAAATGGTGACTTGCAAGAAGACGTATACATGCGGCAACCTGAAGGATTTATTCCAGAAGGTAAAGAGCACATGGTCTGCAAGTTAAATAAATCGATATATGGGTTGAAACAAGCATCACGACAATGGTACCTTAAATTTGATGAAGTCGTAAAATCTGATGGCTTCCTAAAGAATCAAGTGGATCAATGCACCTATCTCAAGATCAGTGGGAGTAACTTTATTATCCTTGTTTTGTATGTGGATGATATTCTGCTTGCAAGTAACAACTTGGATCTGCTACATGAGTCGAAGCGAATGCTTTCGCATAATTTCGACATGAAAGATCTCGGTGATGCCTCTTATGTTTTAGGTATCGAAATAAATCGAGATAGACGCAATGGTGTTCTAGGTCTTTCCCAAAGGGCTTATATTGACCGTATTCTAGAACGCTATAACATGCAGCACTGCACACCCACTGTGGCTCCGGTAGTTAAAGGGGACGTATTTGGACCTCATCAAACTCCGAGCACTGAAACTGAGAAGGCTGAAATGAGGATGATACCTTACTCATCTGTAGTTGGGAGCATTATGTACGCTCAGGTCTGTACTCGACCGGATATCGCTTACATCGCTGGTATGCTGGGGCGTTACTTATCTAACCCCGGATTAGCACACTGGAAAGCGGCTAAAAAGGTTCTACGATATCTGAAAGGGACCAAAGACTACAAATTAACTTATAGAAGAAGTGACAACTTGGAAGTAGTAGGTTATTCTGATTCTGACTTTGCTAAATGCAAAGAAGACCATAAATCTACTTCTGGGTATATTTTCATGTTAGCTGGCGGACCAATCTCTTGGCGGAGTCATAAACAAAAACTGACCACAACGTCTACTATGATGGCTGAATATGTTGCCGTTTATAATGCAACCTGTCATGGGATGTTGTTAAGGAACCTGATCAGTGGACTCAAACTCGTCAACTCAATTTCTAGACCATTGAAGCTTTACTGTGATAACTCAGCTGCTGTAACTTTCTCGAACAGTAACAGTTCGACTGGCGCTGGGCTGTATCTCGACACAAAGTATCTGTTTGTACGCGAACGGGTTGAGGAAAATGTTCTTTGTGTTGAGTACATAAGTACACATGACATGCTAGCGGATCCGATGACCAAAGGTCTTCCTCCTAATATATTCGTAGGACACGTGTCGAATATGGGGCTTACAAAAGACTTAATTTAATAGCATTGTTGTACTTATTGGTCATTATTATTTATTAATGAAAATTTTCCTCCTTATTCAGATTTTGTTTGTCTATTATATACACCTTATGCGCATAACTGTGTTGGACATTATTATAACAAAATTTGTCTTAGTTAGTCTATCATTGCTTATTCAGTTTTGAATTTGAGTCATAGTTTGACTAGTGGGGGTCCTGAGTAGATGTTCTTCTCTACGACTGTACTTATCAACTATGATTTCGGTTTTAAACAAAATGAGTATTATCTCGTACGGACTTATCAATACTCATAGATAAATGATCTACTCGGTCAAGTGGGAGAATGTTGGACCCATATTATTTGTGACCCTCATTGATCATTTATCCTTACTGATATGATGACTGACACTAACTGAAATCTGTGTCTAGTAAATATTCGATGGACGTATTTACCTTACCGACACTATAGATTTCCCATTTGGTAATCGGAACTAATGAGAGCTTATAATATGAACACTTACTAAACACCAGGGACTAAATATTACACACTCCTAATTTGAGTGTGTATATAAAGAGAGATAATAAACCCTTAGGAGGGTTGGCTCATTTTATCATCATAATCTCTTTTATCCCATAACACCTACAAGTGGTTCTCTCTCAATAATCCCATCCTAATACGATTATCTCAATTTGGGAATCATAGATGGCTAATCTATTCAACAACATGCCTGGATCATCTGCAGGTATGTTAAATCTACATGAACCAATATAATTTAATCCAACAAAATATCCCTGCCGTGGTTTTGCAAATTTCTTGGATCTTACATATTTGCATTTACCATGCTTTTGTTTGTGAAGTTATATATTTAACTTTGATTTCTAGTTTCTACCACAAAACTTGGATGCGTGTTTATATGTGTAAAAAGAAGAGTAATCCCCAATGTTTGACCCCTATTGACCGGTTGTAAATTATGTAAACCCTAAATAAATAAAAATTAAGTGATACAAGTTCAAAGATTTGATTTACAAATATATGTTTTATGTACGTTATATGTCTTCAACTTCTAAACATCTAATTTTATGTTTCATTAGTTTCGTATTCAAATGATGAAATAAAAGTTTATAAGATTTCTCCGAGTTGCATTCCCTATATACACCGTGCTTATAACTTTTGTAATGATCATTTAAGTTACACTGAAAATAGTTAACAACTTTAAAAAATGTTAGTATGTTTGAAAATTTAGACAAATCTCAATCTATTTTCCCACTATCATTTTAGAAAAACAAAAGTTTTCCATGAATTAAAAAGGATAGTGTTATTAAGAACAAAGAATATTAAAATCATTGAATATTATGTAATATGTATGAAAGAATCAATAAACTTTATTAGAGTATATATAATTTATTAAATGAAATTCACTCATTTTTTTCATGTCATTGGAAAAATTCAAACTACACCTATATTATCTTGGCATCTATTTATGAAAAGAAAAAAGGTAAAAAAAAAAAAGTTTAATGTATACATTTTATAATGTTATAAAGAATGTGTTTTAAAATAAAATTATCACCTACAATTTTTAAATTAGTAGGTTAATTCGTATTCCGCTAAGTTAGAAGCCATTTGATACTTTGGAGTTTATATATCACGACAATAATTTAGTGTTCACCATCTTGTTAAATGTTACAACTTCACTACACCCATTTAGAAGTTACTTCTATTGATCAATGCATGAGTGGTTTAGTAAAATACAAAGAATATAAGTTAAAGCAAACTTTCATTAAAATAATATTAACAAAAATCGTATATAACCAATTTTGTAGTTATATGAGAATATTGTATGATTATAATCCAATTAGTTGTTTAATGGTTTTGTACTTAATCATATTGTTGTAAGTAACAAGGAAACTTCAATCCGTGTACGTTTTAGATACCCACCATTCTCATATAAAGATCATTTTAGAATATTATTCCTTTTGATCATTACTTTTGTCTTAAATAAAAATACTCTTGAATGGATATATAACTTGATAATCATAATCATAAATATATAATAAATATAATACTTTATTAATCATAAAACCTTTTATGTTTTGAAACAACGAAAATAAAAAAGAAAAACTTTGATAATCGTTGTTTTGTCTTGTATTCTATAAGTTAGGTGAATCAACTTAAATACCATTAAACTTGGAAAAAATATGATACATAAAATATTTTTGTTTTAATTATGCCGGGTAAATGACTTGTTCATAAGGTAATTAAATAAACCATGTTTAAATACAATAAAACCATTTTAGTTTAATTACAATTAAACCATGTTTAAATTATTGGCTATCCAACTTGGGTGACTACCATCCGCCCATATATTTCCGTTTAACCTAATATAATCGATTTCCGCCTTGTAAAATAAAAGTTTTATTATTGTTTGAATTAGGTTAAAGACTTTACGTGGTCGTCATCTTATTTTCTAAGAAAAATAACTATACTTAAATTTGAGTGGTCAGAAGAAAATGTGTATTGATAAATAATCAATCTTAGTTACTTTATAAGTGACATTTGCCTAATAACATCATGGTTTGATAACCATGACCATTAAAGTCATGTTTCAAACGAGTATTATATTTATAATAACCTATAATTTAAATATTAATTTTTAAACATGTAATGTTGTTGTATTTAAAAAGGGTTAATTGTTTGGAAATTAATCGAACTTTACATCCAAAACTATTGTATGCATCCATCTTTAAGTTGGTCTATTGTATGTATCTAAATTTCAAAAATAGATATTTTATATATCCAACCAATGAAATCCTAGCAAAACGATGATGTGGCAACTTACGTGGCACATTATATGGATGACATGTATTGTTGAATACATACAATAACAAATTTTTGAAAGTTGGATATTTTTGAAATTTAGATACATACAATAGACCAATTTAAAGATAGGTGCATACAATAGTTTTGGATATAAAGTTCGATGCATTTCCAAACAATTAGCCCTATTCAAAAATACAGATTTTGTTAAAAAGCCTAGTTTATAACGACACTTAGGGATAGATAAGTAATTTTGTGTCTTGCATATTTTCAAACAAATCAAAATATAAACCGTACATTTGTTTTTTCACATGTTTAGATTAAATCAGTCCATGTGGATTTTTATTTAATTACCAAAGATCAAATGTATCAAGATTAAAAAAATATGATATTAATATTAATATTGATTGATACTATATTATGATTTTGAGTTAAATATTATTCTGATGTCAAAGTGCACGAGGGTTCAATAATAATCTAAGGTAATAAAAGACAAAAAAAGAAACCAATTAAATATTTGTGAAACTCTGTCTTCATCCTCACTACAAGGTGGAATCCTCAAATAATTTAATCTAATTAAAAATAACAATGCACTTTCTCAATTAATCATTAAATTTTAAAATATTATGAGAAATCTTTTGCTATCTTTGTTAACATTTTCTACAATTTACTAGAATTTTGGTAGTCAAATAATGTTTTCGGTATAGAAAACGTTTATCATTATGTACCTCCAAGTAAAAGACATCATTGTGTAGGAATTAATCTAGAAAGTTCTACACGAGTCAAGAGTACGTGTTTATAAAAGATCTAACAAAAAAGAAGATTGAAAGATGACACTAATGCATAAGAAATTGAGGATTTGGCTAGTTGATCAACCAAGTCGGGAGTTATTTTAAGCATAAATAGTTCCAACGACTAATCACTTCTGTTAGGGTTTGTCACATGGCCCTTGTTTTGTATATCTCGAAGGTCAAAGGTGCATAGCTCGAGAGTCAAATGTCTTGTGGTCCTATTCTTGGCTCATTGTAGTTTATGGTTGCGGATTTTGATGTTTTATGTTAATGTAGCCTATGGGATTCTTTACTTAATTTATTTCATGTCTTATTCAAACATTTGTTATATTTTGTAGCTTAATGTGCATACTATTTGAATGCTTCTTTCTTTTACCGCTTTCAAGAGACAAACATTTAAATCGAAGATCTTCGACCTTATGTCAACAGTTAGAATGCTATCAAACATTATAAATTTTCAATAGCAAACTACAATGAGCAACATTGGTATTTTAACAATATATTAGAATTCTTGTAATACGAATTGCAATTGAGATTTATAAAACAGTTAATTATAATATAAGTATTTTAATAATAATTAGTTGGGGGTCCAAGTTCAGTGTACGTGTTGATCTATAAATAATGGTTTGGTGTTCGATAAGATATGTAATTAAGATCTCTTTATACATTCATGATTTTGGAATATCTGCTTCACATGTTGCTTCTTGTTTTGTTTTTTTCGACATTTTTAATTTAATAAAAAATTATACCAAAAAATATATATTGTTAAAATCATAGTTATCAAAATCGCGATCTTGACTGAAGGATCGTACGATCCTACAATCCTACCTTGCAAAAACGATCTAATTCGTAATAGGATCGTAACGGGAGCAGGATTACGCTAGATCGTGGGATCGCAGGATAGCTTGCAAAATCGTGGGATCGTTGCAAGATATTATTTTTTTCGACTTTTTTTCTTTCCCACTTTTAGTGATAGAAATTTGAACTAAATTGAAATTGCATTATTGTCATTAATATGATTGAACGTTGAATTTTGATATTTCTATAATATAAAGTTGTGTTTTTGTGGTATTAAGCTCTACAAATATATATTTGAACTCTTATATAAAAATAAATATTTTATTAAAATACGATCCTTATCCGATCTTATAAAGAGGAATACGATCTAAGAATAACCTTGATAACCTTGGTTAAAATAGTTTTCATGATTTACACTTTTATAATTAATATTGTAAAAAAATATTTTCCAATAAATATTATTCACAAAATAAAAATTGAATGGATGTACATTGTTTAATTTTGTGCCTTTAGGACCGAGGTGATTATTACCTAATGATCGCATGTAGTGACGAATCCAAATTTTTCTATCTGAAATGGTTAAGATTATTTGGGAGAAAAATCTTTTAACTCAATCATATGAAGATTATCGTAACATCGATGTGATCGTTTTCGAACCTTTCCATTACCATCTTTAAAATAATTAGAATCTATGAAGATCGAACTTGGTGGTTCTTACCACTAAGTAACTTTTATAAATGTGTATTTTCATAATGGTTATAAAATGTTAAAGTTGATAAAATCTTGAGCCTTTCAATTTAATAATTTTTCTTGGAGTTCTAAATACTTGGTAAATATGTAGTGTAATATTTTTTCAATAGAGTACATTTCCTAGAAGTATTCCACGTCGTTTCATGGAATCTCTAATTATTAAACACGACTTACAAACTCTATGCAAATCCATGAAATTATATTCTAATTCATCCAAAAGATCGTTTAAATTAATCAATATCTCAATTTTAATATAAACCCTCACTTTTATAAAGTGACAATAGTAGTCCAAAATCGCAATAAGATGATTAGATTCGCGAAACATAAGAGCTTGGAAAATCATGAAGTTTGCTAAATTCGTTATGTTTAAGTCGTTATGTTAAAATAATTATGGATTACATGACAAGACTGTTGTATATTAGGGGTTTCGATAACGTATTTTTGAGAGGTGTGATGTTATTTCCATGTCAAAGTATTTTGAGGTGTCTATCAAAATCTTAAATCGGATAAAACTTATTATTGTATGACTATGAATGTATGATTTTTGTTAATTTGGATTGGAAAAAAGTATCAAGAATATAACCAACATAGGGGAGTTATTTCATAGATGAAAACTATATGCGGCAGTTTAAAATAACCTTCAAACCGGGTTTGTAATTTAGGGAAAATTAATTGTTTATAACATATAATTTTACTATAGCACTATCAACTAAAATAAAATTTTCCAAGCTGACCTCGCCCAGCCAGCCAGAGCCTCTGCCTCTTAGACCCCTCTATCGGGGGCGTTCCCTTTGAACCCCGGTAGTTTAGGGGCGCCCTTAAACAATTAAGATATGTAACGACTGGTTTTCCAAAACGATTCTTAATTATGAAATAGAAGTTTGTATCTTTTAGGGAATTTGTTTTCTTTCTTTATACAAGTAATAACATAGCATGTACTTAATAAAATGGAAATGGAAATATATAACATTTTTGTTTGTTTTATTATAACATATATAGATAGATATTGATTAGTTGATAAAATAAGTCCAATAGTTTGACTAGTGCCACTCTGTTCCAGCTAGACATTTATTTGCAAATCTTTTTACAGAGAATTTAATAAAGTTTTAAAAAATTGTATAAAAATCAGAAGCTGGTGAAATAAGATCTCAACTTGGAGATGTTATGAGTTAGTATTAGTTTATTAGATTGCTTCATGTTTCCGGACATCAAGCTTTTCCAATTTATTACGACTACATCAACTTATCCTCTTATTTTATATTTTTTTAGGTAATTTATATTATTTATATATATAGGTTATTCTGTAAATCTAATGAAATATCGATCACAAAATTTCTTTAGGATAAAGATGATAATACATTTTTTCTAAGCCCAAACCTGATATGTGAGTTTGGATCCGTTAGGTTTAGGGTTCAATTATTATCTAATATCAATTTGGGTTTTCAAACCAAATTGATAATAGGAGATTTTAAAAAGTTTTCCAGGGGTTTGTTTGGTATTAATTTGGATAATTTGGAGAAGAAGAAAATTGATCATTTACGTAAAAGCAAGAGAAAGAGAGACACTTTTATAATTGAACATTTTTCGATTTAGAGTTTGTCCTATCTTTGGATTGCCAATAAAATGAGTAGCCAAGAGTTGGATTGAAATTTATGGATTTCCAAACATATGAAGAGTTACTTGCTAGTTTAAATGCACTAAAAACATGTAATAGTTTAGATATTATCGGTGCTCCATCTTGTAGCCTAATCTTAATTTTGGTATATGTTTTATGTATTCTTTGGTGATTGTTTAATAAAAAGCTTTTGTCTTTCGGAATAAAAGAAACATGGTTAACATTGGTTGAATAAAAAATTGGATTAGAGAAAATGTTGAGCATGTTAACTTCACCAAATTTAGTAAAAGATTTTTATGACCATATAGATGGTTGAATGGTGCATTTTAGATTTTTTAAACGAAGTCTCATTTTCGATTCCATCGACTTCAGTTTTTGAATCGACATATTTGGGAGGAAAAAGAAACAAATATTTGAACATTCATAATAAATAAAATGATTGTATATGTAAACAAATTTCTTACATTTTAAATAACCGTCTTGAATTTAATGATTCAACCTTTTTAAACTTGTCTTAATATATTAAACATATTATCGAATGCTATATTATAGATATAAATTTTGATAAACACATTTTTAGTTGTACATCATTAACGTGTCACTAAATTTAAGTTCTAACGATTTAAAAAAAAAAAATAGTTTTTATTTTATCCGGTTTATATCAAAACTAGTTTATTGACCCGCCTAATACGCAGAGAATTATATCAAAAAATATATAATGTTAACAAATAACATATAATGTATATTAATAAATTAATAGAAAGTTATTAGTTATGTAGACAAAATGATTATGTTAGCAATTGTAAAGTTAAAAAAAAAATTACTATGTAATTCGGAAAAAACCTTATTAAAGATAAAATAATCTTAATATATAAGAAAAACTAAAAAATGCGTAAATAGGACGGAAAAAAAAAAGATTTTTTTATATGATATTTTTCCGTTTATATGCAAAACACCCGTAAAACGATAAAATATTTTTAGTTTCTTTTTATACTAAAAATGTGTATGTGTTTGAAGAAAAAATATGTTTTGTATTTTTTAGAACTAATTTAAAATACAAGTGTTATATTATTTAAAGTAGAAAGGTTAATTAGTTTTATTTAATTATTACTATTTAAAATAAGGGTTAAATTATTTAAAGTAAGAGGTTAAAATGAAATTATTAATGATGACATCATCAAAATGATCTAATGGTTTATATTAAAGTTGGATTTCCATCTAATGACTATTACTTTCCCAAATTATATTTTAGGCCTCTCTTTTATTATATATTAAGATAAGATATGTTAGAATAAAAATAAGATAGATTTTCTTAACATTGTGTAAATGAATATGAGTTGAACACTTAAGCCGAGCAATGAAATGAAGGCCCATGTCCACATGCCAACAAAACTGAGAAATTTTATGGGCCTGTATATCTTAATTACTAATTAATTTATATTGAGTCAAGTGTTGTATACATTTTTAGTTTATTTATAATGGTACCCGCGTAATGTTGTTGCGACAATTATCGATAATAGTAGATATGTGATAATAGTAGATATGTAGTAATTTGTGTTTATAAAGTGGTTACAGAAAAATAAAACAAAAGGGAATATAATAAAAAGCAAACTAATTCAATTTCCTAAATCTCTTTTTAAGAAAACTTATGAAAGACAGAAAAAAAAAGTGTTTGTATAAAAATCCAGTAATCATTTGACATTTTTCCTTTTTAGTTATATTTTTACCCATTTGATCCTTGAGTACGAAAGGAGAGTTGAGGTCTAGTTTGACATAGCTCAAGCTTCACTCGAGATCTTACGTTAATAGTTTAACGAGTCATTGTGATACATACATACATATATGCATACGTATATATACACACACGTACATACATACACGAACTAATAAATCATATTGCATTTGTTGCATACCAACTTTTTTCATTAACATAAATATTAATAAATTTCAAATAAATGTAATTAGTACTTAACATGTTCTCACTCATTAATTATCAAGAATAATCAAACATCATATCATATTATTTTAATATGGAAATATAACAAATTTTGATCCTTTTAATTACCAAATCTTTTTTTTTCTATATAATGAACATAATTTAAACTAAATATTATTATTTTTCTTGATCCATATTGAAAAATAATCAATTCAAATTTATTTGTTCTTTAACATTTCATGACAATTTACTTAAAGTTAGGTATTTAACAAATAGTCAAATAATATATCTTACTTTATACGACAAAAATCAAATATTGTATTTATTATATACCCAATATAAAGTAACATTTACATTTAGAATAATATTATGTCTAATTAATGCAATAGTCCATCCAATAAATATATAAACATAAACATACACATTGCATGTCAAAGAAACCCCAAAGAACTTATCAATGGCATTCTTCATTTTTATGTTCTTCATACTTCTCAAACTCTCGACCATAGTTTCTTCTACCCAAAATATCACCAACTTATTTACCGCGGTCCTTGTTTTCGGGGATTCCACCTCGGATTCAGGTAATAACAACTACATAGACACCACTTTTAGAGCGGATCACTACCCATATGGAAAAGATTTCCCTGGTGGAATCCCAACTGGGCGGTTTTCAAATGGAAAACTTGTTCCAGATTTTTGGGTTTCTATGTTGGGAATTAAAGAAACAGTTCCGCCTTATTTGCAACCCAACTTAACCGATTATGATATCCGTACGGGAGTGAACTTTGCTTCGGCTGGATCGGGTTATGATGAAGAAACTACTAGGCTTTCTCAAGTGATTTCGGTGATGAAACAATTGCATTACTTTAAAGAGTATATTAAAAGGTTGAAGAAAGTTGTGGGGGTAAAAGAGGCCAAAAGGATACTTAATGGGGCATTAGTGTCTATTACTGCTGGAACTAATGATTTCACTATCAATTACTATGATTTCAAAACAAGAAAGAATGATTTCACAATTGTGGATTACCAAGATTATGTTTTGAAAAAGCTTGAGATTTTTATCAATGTTAAATCTCTCAATCTCTCTCTTTTTTCTTTAGATTTTTCGGGTTTTTTGGGATTATTTATCGAAATGTTCATCTTATATATTACAACATAACGTAATAATACATAGATAAACGGTTTTGATAAACAATACCCAAGGACCATTCTATACATACAAATTTGATTGATTTTTTGTATTATTTTGTTGTGATGATTCATTAATAGGGGCTTTACAAGCTTGGATGTCGAACGATGGTGGTTTCAGGGTTACCGCCAATGGGGTGTCTACCAATTCAAATGACGTCTAGCTTCAAGAGTCATTGCTTAAAGGATCAAAATTATGATGCTCGAGTGTATAATAAGAAGCTCGTTACTTTGTTATCTCAAATGCAATCTTCTCTCGAAGGAAGTCATGTTTTGTACTCAAATATCTACACTCCGACGGCAGAGTTGATTCGACATCCAAAAAAACATGGTAAATTCTTAACATTAGTTCTTTAGAGCGAACTATTTTTAGTCCCTTTTGTGCAGGTTTCACCCACACAAAAGTGGATAATTTAAGTTTTAAGACTACAATTTGAAATATTTCCGTCAGTACATTTTAACGCGTTATCACTGTTCTAAAACGTCTAACTTGCTCGTTTTATGCAGGTTTCACCCACACAAAAGTGGGATGTTGTGGAAGTGGATATGTTGAAGCTGGGCCAATGTGTACAGGTTTATCTTCATTATGTGAAAACCCTTCAGAGTACTTGTTTTTCGATAGCATTCATCCAAGTGAATCTGCGTATCGTTACATAACCAAAACTCTTTTGAATCGAATTCTTCGTCAATTGAATACTTCGATTGTAATTCCTGAGTTTTGAATGTAAATTCGGATTGAGTCTTTTGTTCTCTAAAAAGAAATGATTAGATCCAGAACAATGTATAATGTTTGATTATTGCTTTGGAAATAGTCATTTCTTAACTTGAAAAAAGGGTTTATTATAAATGTTTGTTAAGTTTTGATAATTGCAAATGTTAATTACATTTGAGTTCTTCAGGAGTCGGAAAATGTTCTTGAGTGTAATGTCAACGTAGAATATCTGTCGTGATGTCCCGTTCCATGGAATTCCTTGAAAGTAATATGCTATTATATGTACTAAACAAATGAACCAAACTATGGAAATTGAGTGCACTTTTTAGTATGCTAGGAGAGCGAAAAAATGTTTTCGGAGTGTAGAACTTACTAAGTAACAACCAAGCCATAGATGGATCAACACAAACCACATA
This sequence comes from Senecio squalidus, assembly GCA_910822075.1. NCBI lineage: Eukaryota > Viridiplantae > Streptophyta > Magnoliopsida > Asterales > Asteraceae > Senecio > Senecio squalidus. The sequence goes on from CAJVGC010000508.1 coordinate 5,248,007, forward strand.
TAAGGCAACAATTCAATCAACAAATAATCCATAAACTAACACCAAAAACATTGTACAATTACATACAATACAACAATATAATACTACGTACAACACAATTCAACAATAAGTTACATGCTCAGATTTCATTTCCGCCCAGGCACCGCGGTTGCCTGAAACAAGGAATCAATACGAGCCTCGACGTCTTCAATTGTGAACTTAACATGTTTATCAGCATACCTCCCAATATCTTGAATGTTATTAAACCTCCCAAGAAAATTTCTATAAGCAGGAAGCAAAGTTCCGGCTACCGAAACTTTCAATTCTTCTCTCAACTGTTCGTCAAATATAGCCCATGTTGATTGACTTCTACAAGTCTCTTCAAACTGTGAGTTAAAGAGTTTAAGCTTATCTTTCAAAGATTTTGAAGCGACATTTGAAGTTAAGTTGTTGTCGAGTTTCAACGTGTTGAGAATTTTATGCCATGAGTTTCGTTGGTAATTTGTGTGATGTTGTCGAACTTTCGAAGTATGCTTTCGAATCCAATCATCTCCTAAAAGAGATCCAAGTTCGTCGCCTTTGACTTTTTTAACTATATATCTACCATTGTTCATCATAAACACAGATGATAAAGCAGTATCTCTGTAAATCTTCGATTTTGCTTCTAAATTGTTTTCCAAAACTTCCATAATCCAAGCAATCTGAACAGATAACGATTGATCAACATTTTCCTCGAAAACCTGTTCTAAAGTAGGTCTAGAACAAGCTGCACGAATATAATTCATAACATAACGAGTAATCGGATGAAGACCACCACCAGGAACAGCAGACTTAACAGGATCACGCTTTATTAAATTCTCTAACTCCCCGAAAATACCTGTAACCGACTCACCTAATCTCTTCCAAACAGCAAAAGCTTCATTTCTCAAAAACAAACAATACTGATCCGCAAACAACACCTCAAACTCCGGCAACAAATCCTTCACAGCTTCATAAACATCTAGTATCTTAAACAATCTCTCCGGCGCTCTACTCCCCATCGCAATTCCATTAGCAAAATTCAACAACTCCATTACAGAAACACTACAGATATCCATAAACGACAAATCCGCAGCAGCAGCAGTAGCAGACGAGTAACCGAACACACGATCACATAAACGACGTTCGCTAGGGTAAAACACTCTAACCGCCATTTTAATCGCCTTACTCCACTTCTCGATTTCAATATCATCATCATCAATCACAGGTTTACTAGCATTACCATTAACATTAACATTTTGTAACCCTAGAAACCCTAACCTAGACAAACTTTCTTCCACAAACTCTCTCCGGCAAGTACTATACGCTAAGGAACACTCCTTACCATAACCAGCAACAATCATTCGTTTCGAAATCTCATGTAAATCATTAATCGTACCTGACGGAAGCGCGTCAATCGTAATATTGTAATCCGTCACCGGATTCGCTACTGGCACCTCCAAATCATCATCAAACACATCATCATCAGAACCAGAATCCAAATATCCACCACCTCCTCCTCCATCACCAGACAAATCAAAGACGGCGCGTGTTAACAACATCTTAAACTCTTCCTCCATCCGAAACATACACTGTTGCAGCAAATCCTCAGCTCGATCCAAACTAACCGAAACCGTTTGATCACTAACTACACCAATAAGGTCATCAACAGCGTCCAAAAACGCTGCGGCGTCAGCCGCATCACTCCAGATCGGTTCATCACCTGTAAAATATCTAGATATTCTCCGATCTAACGTTTTAACCGTTTGATCAAGTTGTCTAGGTTTGTTAGAAACGTTTTCCGTTAGTTTTTCACGGAATCTGTTATCGAAATTTGAGAAGATTTGAAGAATATCGTCGGTCATAGCGTTATCTGTGTGACCTAGGGTTTGAGCTATGTGTCGAGCGACGGCGATTAGCTTATCTTCGCCGTTTTCAGCCATGATTGTGTGTGTGTGTGTGAATTGTGTGTGAATTTAGTGTGTGTGATTTGATTGATTGAGTGATTGTGTGATTTGATTTTGTAGTTGTGGAGATAATTGAAAATTGAGGGAAAACGCGGAGGAAACAGTGAATGATTTGGTGGTAGGGAAACAGGGAGGAAGAAGACTATGCAAAGATTTTGACAATATAAGTTTTGAAATAAATTAATAAAGACTAAAAAATATAGTCAAATTTTTTCAAATGTTTAATTGACTTTGCTACTATGAAAATATTATAGATAAAATAAGACGTTATTACGTTATAGTCAATATTTTGCAAAAATAACGAGATATAACGTTTTTTAAAGTGTGATGATATGACAACAATTTAGTATTTTATAAATTTTTTATATACTTATATATATATTTTTACTATTATTAAGGTATATAAATATCAATAAATTCTTAAAAAGTCTGTGTTAACATTTAAGTATATATATTTTGTAAGATATAATCACCAATTTACAATCAAATGATTTTTATAGCCATTTTTAACTATTTTTAACCTTTTTTAAAAAGAATAAAATTACGTGACGCGTTACAAAAAAACTCGCTTTAAAGCGCGCGCCATACCCACGTTTTTTTGCCGCGACGCCTTGCATGTTTTCGTAACTTTCTCGCCACGCCTGGACGCCATGACGCGTTATTTAGAACCTTGCAAAGATTGACCATACCATAAACATTTGAGATTGTATATATTGAGGTGGGTTATATATTTTATTAATTTTTGACGATAATATGTATTTTTGATGTTTGGATGATATATATGTACGAAGGGTTTTGGATTTTTTTTTTTGCTAAAAAGTACATATTTAATAAGTTGCTTCATTTTAAGTTGTGTACTGCTTAAATGTAATACATAAAACTAAAGACTTATATGTAAACAAAATCAATCAAATAGAGTTAAAGATACAAGACAAAACTAAAAACATAGCAAAAAAACACCTCTAACAAACACGCAACTAAAAATTACATAAATATGAAAACATTATAAGCAACCTAAAACATAACGATTAAGGTGAAGAAATATTTATTGGGTTTTGTACCCATACCAAACAATTATGATTTTACGAGAACATCGATTCTTCATCCTAAGAGATGACGTACTTGGCAAATACGTAAAAATGTTTTTTTGTGTTAGCATGTCTGAATCCTTAACATAAGAGAAAGGGATTCTATTTCTCGAATCTTCATCTCAAAATCGACCAAAGAAGGATATAACATACCTCGCGAGAATCTTTAAATAATTATCTTTAAATTTATCACTAGTCCCTCTATCAATTTTGTCAGTTCTTAATGTTCTTAAAAATTTAATCTGTTTAAAGTTATAAATAAAAACCTCTCTGATTTGATTATTTTATTTTACTTTTGATAAAAGTATAATTTACTTTAAAACATGGGGCATATAAATAATACATATGATTCAATCAAAATACCAAAACTAATTTGAAATGTTTGGTTCAAAAGGAAAAGTAAAACATCTACTTTAATAAACAAGGCGCAAAGTAGTCAAAATAATGCAGACACAAACAGCTTTATAAAACATATAAAATTATTTTTACTAGTATTGAATTTAGTGACCACGTTTTGTAGGAAATATCTATTTCAAGAACAATACTTCATTATTGGCTCAAACAGAAAGTGAATAACAACGGATTCATTAAAAGTTTACAACAAATATATGAACCGGAAACAATAGTATCTTTACGCTTATAAAAAACTTTACGCTTATAAAAAACGTGTATATTTTTATAATTTATTTATAATTAAAAGTATATACATTATATTTTTAATTAAAAAATGAAATAAATACGGAAAACTAAACACTTAAAGATGTAGAAAAAAATAAATTTATATGTTTAAATGTTTACAAATACATAAAAGTTCACGCTTAAAACTGTGGAAACAAATTTGTCACACCATATTTCTTCACACTCTTGGTGTGTGAAGAAATTAGGTGTCACAATTGTACATTTGTTACACACTTATAAGTGTATATTTTAGAGATTTTACATCTTTCTTCACATTTATAAATAAAATAATCTTACACAAACTTAAAAATATGAACAAATTAACAAAAAATTACACACTTTTTATAAGTGTAAAAAAAATGTGTTAAAACAACTTTATTCTTGTAATAATTACGTACAAATATGCAGGGACATTGTTATTGTTATTGTTATTTATGAACAATTTTATCAATACCAGCCAGATCATTGATTAAAAACAAGGGTATCTAAAACAAATAATGTTACTTCGCTCGTAAAATTATCTTAGAAATTCTTCACGGTACTAAAGGATCTCAAATGTGCCGCTAACCGAGTTCAGAGGTAGCTAATATACTACCCGTAGGCTTAACCTAGCCACCTACGCACTTCATATGAACTCTCCTTATCGGCGTTACATAATGTTTTTCTTTTTTTTGTGTGTATACGATAATTGTTCAATATTAGGTTTAAAATCAAACTTTACAAATTTCAATGGTCTGAAATTAAAAAGAAATAGTTGACAAATCATTTTTTGAATGACTACTATTAAACTGTGTCATAGTTGAACCATTACAAAAGTTCTCGAACTTCTAGAACTCGTCATGAAGGTCATTCTATTATTACGTCACATAATGAAGATAAATTGTTTTACTGAAGATTTTAAAACGAAATGACTAAGTTAAACTATATACGTGATCTTTTTATGTTCTTTGTTTTAGAAAAGCACTATATCAGATAAGTTAAAATCGATAAGAATCGAACACGAGACCTTCTGCTATAGATAGAAGATTTTAAGTGTGAATTCCTTGATATAAAAGTATTGAAGGAAATTGTTGGGAAAGTGAAATATTATTATTAACTAAAACAATGTGCAACCAACAAAGCCCATGAGGCCACTAATTGGCTTTTTGTTTCTTGTTTTCTTATCAATTTATAAGTTCTTTTTATTTTATTTTATTTTATTAATTTTAAATTTTATTTTTAAATTATTAAATACAAATTATAAGTCTTAGGTCAGAGGTCAAAATCAGTTAACTGTATATATAAATTTATAATTATATTAGTTATTTAAAAAGAATGTCAAATTTATTTCTAATTGCACCTTTAGAAAAAGTCTTACTCTAATAACTTTATATCTCTAAGACCACTCTCATAACACCGAAAAGTGGTGTTATGGATGTCATGTCACAATGACACCAACATAACATAACATCACTTAACCACCTCATTCATAACACCAAAATCCGGGACCCAATACCTTTTTTATTTTTAATTTTTTTTTCCTTTTCTCATATTATTTTTAATACATTACTAATATTAAAAATACATTAATAACAAAAATAAACTTAGATTAATATTAAAAATAAAAAAAAACAATACATAAAAACTATGAAAAACCAATACATAAATACTTAAACGATAAAAGCACAATCCTTAAAAAAACAAGTTAATTTTTATATCATAAATAATATAAATAATAAATCACAAATACATTAATAAAAAAGAAAAAAAAAAGAGTGGTTTTTTTGTCTTTTTCTCTTTCTCTTTCTTCAAAAACCACAAAACCCAAAAATCTTCAAAAACTACAAAACCCAAAAATCTTCCTCTTTATTTTCTTTATTATATATACATATTTATATTTATATATATATATATATGTATATGTATGTATGGATAAATTAGGAAGAAAGGAAAAAAAAAAAAACACCAACGACGCGGCGTTGCTCCACTCACGCCACCGCCTAAACGCCGCCATAACGTCGTCGTCCCAGCCGTGAACGTCGTTATGGCCGCCCAAAACGCGTGATAACGCATCGGCTGGGGATCGTCTAATAGAAACCATGATGAAACTTATTGATAAGTCATAACTTTAATTTTTAAACTATATGAGACTTACATAAAAATCGAACTCGTTTGATACTTACATGCTAAATGATATGTTGATACGATTTTTTTTCGTATTAAACTTTCGATCTTATCATAAAAGGAAAGATCTACGATCTCCCGAGAAACCAAGACCCTACAATTTTTATTTTATTTTAAACTTGAAAGGAAAAATAAATTGCAAATTAATAATATTTTTCTTGCCAAATTATTTTTATTAGGGCTTGTTTGCAAGGTTTGCAAGGATCAAACTCGGACTCGGACTCGGTCCGTGGTCCGAGCGTTTGATAATTTCATGAAAAACTCGGACCATGGACCGAGTCCGTGATTTTACCTCGGACTCGGTCTGTTTAGAAAAACCGTAGACTGAGAACAAAGCAAAATCACGGACTCGGTGCGTGGTCCGAGTTTTTAATGAACTTATCAAACCCTCGGACCACGGACCGAGTCCGAGTCTGATGCTTGCAAACAGACCCTTGGACGACAATTTTTGGAAAGCACAAAATAAATTTTGTTTATGTCTCAGATCAAAAGTCGAAAAATTGTAAAGTCTCTTTTGTGGCCGAATTGAAGCCCAATTCTTATTTGGCAGCCCAACTTAAAACTCAACAAAAATAAAAGAATGGTAATTTTGGATCATTTAGTTTAGGAATAATGCATACAAATAATATCTAACTATTCAAAAATGTTCAGTTAAACATTAAAGTAGTTTTAGAGGTTATCCAAATCTTAGTTTTGTTCTGTTTGCACATTTTATGTCGGAATTTTCGAATCGACAAAGTACTCGTAAATCTTCAAGAGGGTATTGCCCTAGTGGTACCATAACCCCACCCTCAGTGTTTTGTAGGCCAACCGAAAGGAGTACTTTTTGTATAAATAGGTATGGGTTCGAATCTGTTCCACCTCTTTGGTAATGGTTGGTTGGATCCAAATAGATCACGAAGTCATAGTTAATCTATCGGAAATAACCTTTTGTAGGACAAAGTACTAGTAAATCTAATACCTTTGCAACTTGTGATTGTATAAAACGATTAAACATATCTCAATTTTTCCGTTAAACTCCTTGATTTTTCTACGAAAAGCGTGAGATTTCGGAAGGAATCTTCGATGTCCCATGTACACAGTTTTGCTGCAATTATCTAACCACATCGAACTTGTATCATCTTCACAAACAGGACATGCATGTTTACCTTTTGTAACGTATCCTGAGAGATTTCCGTATGCCGCAAAATCACTTATGGTGCAAAAAATCATGGCTCGCAATTGAAAATTCTCCTTCTTATAAGAATCATATACTTGTATGCCTGGACTCCAAAGAGTTTTCATGTCATCAATCAAAGGAGACAAATAAACATCTATATCATTACCTGGTTGTTTCGGACCCTGAATTAACAATGACATCATTATGTATTTACGTTTCATGCATAACCATGGTGGAAGGTTGTAGATACACAAAAGAACCGGCCATGTACTATGACGACTACTCATGTTTCCAAAAGGATTGATTCCATCCGAACTAAGTCCAAAACGTATATTTCTGATCTCGTCACCAAATTCTGGAAAATTATTATTAATATTTCTCCACGGAGGTGAATCTGCCACATGTCTCAATTTTCCATCCTTTTTACGCTCATCGGAATGCCAACGCAACAATTTTGCTTCTTTCTCATTAGCAAATAATCGTTTCAGTCTTGGTATAATGGGCAAATACCACAATAATTTAGCTGGGGGTCCATTTTTTGTCACATCATCGTCGATTTCATCATTTTCATTTTTACGCATATACCTCGACGAACCACAAGTGACACATTTATGTTCATATTTGTACTCCTTTCTGTACAATATACAATCATTTGGACAGGCAGGTATTCTTTTTATTTTTAATCCCATTGGACACATGAGTTTTTTTGCTTGGTATAACGAAATGGGTAACTCGTTACCCTCGGGTAGCATGTCATGCAATATGACGAGTAGACTTGTGAAACTTTTATTACTCCAACTATTATTTGTTTTTAAGTTAAACAACTTCAATACCGCTCCGAGTTTAGTATAATTCTCACAACCCGTATATAATGGTTTTTCTGAATCCTCAAATAGTTGTTGTAATTTTTCTTGGTCATTATCACCAATATTAGTCTCCAAATCATTTACCATTCCATTCAAATTATCATTTTCATCATTTAAATTGTTATTTTCATCATTAATGTATGAATCATCTTTTTCAAAATTGTCAATAACTATATTATTCGAGGTGCCATCATCAACAAGTAACTCGCCATGTTTTGACCAACAAGTATATTGATACACAAACCCATTCTTCAATAAATGAAACTCGATTTCATTGACATCCTCCAATTTCTTGAAATTTTTACATTTCCTACAAGGACACCAAATAGATTCATCTTCTATTTTCACTCGATTAGCCTCAGCAGCTCTAAGAAAACTTTGCACACCCATCACATATGTTGGGTTACCCCGACCAATATCATACATCCAATGATTACGATCCATCTGTAAATTAATATAAAATATAAATTGTTATACATGTATATATATGATAGGTATGAATGAAAGAAAGGTGTTCTAAGGTGGTGAATCCTAACCCACTTTTTGAATATTCTATCTCATATGTATACGTTTAAACATGTTAACCATTTAAGAAAAAATCGACAGCATTTTCCCTTAACCCCCCAAGAATGCATATAAAATGCGAACTTGTAGGAGTAAAGAGAAATGTCTAACGACTTTTTCTTAAATGGTTAACTTGTTAAAGCATATACACATCCTAAATGAGATAGAATATTCAAAAAGCAGTCCCGAATGGGACAATCCAAAGTTAATCTCTAATAGATTAATTTTGGACGGGTATATTCTAAAGGGTTTCCTAAATGAATATGCATACAAGAAAAATATATGATACAAATAACCAAGTATATGTAAACTATGTACATACCTTTAAATATATTGACGTATTAATTGCAGATGTTATTTTGAAGCTTAAACCTATAAAAACATACTATAAATACAAAAAAGATAGCATTTAAAAGTAGTAAATCAACAATAATTTAAATACATACATTTGATCCTTTGATAGAATTAATATTTTCTTTGAAGCTTAAATGCATTAATGGAGGTTTGGGATAATTTCTTTTGTATTTAAAAATTGAAAAAGAATATTAATCATATTAGAGGTGCACAACTGGCCGAAGCTCGATTAATGGCCTATTAAAAGATGATAATGGAACTTTTTTTGGTTAAAAGATGAGAATTTAATTGATAACAGGCTGTCAATTTTTGCCCATTAAGTTTTGATATATTGAACAGTCATAATGCTAATAAATAGATATCAACAAACCGTTTATTTAGGATTTTGTTATGTTTTTAAAATTTAAATATTGTTTTTTGAGAATAAATAGATATCAACAAACGTGATTAAGGATTTTGTTATTTTTTTAAAATTTAAATTTTTATTTTTTGGAGCGGTTTAAAGTAAGGTGTTCCAAAAAATTGTTTCTTTTGGAGCGGTTATAGTAATACGTTCCAAAAAATGATTATTTTGAACGGTTCTTTTGGAGCGGTTATAGTTATTCGTTCCAAAAAATGATTATTTGGAACGGTTCCTTACAAACCGTTCCAAAAGATGATTTTTTGGAACGGTTGAAATAAATTTGGTATTGATATTTTTTGACAAATCTTTTTTGGAACGGTTTTTAAGGAACCGTTCCAAAAACTGCGTTCCAAAAAGTCTATTCTCTAGTAGTGATAGTTAATTAAGCGTAGTAATCATTTTACAAATACGTTTCCGGCAAACTTTTTTGACGAAATAGGGTATAGACGAACATAAATTCCTGCTTGAGTGACCTGTGGAAGTCATTCTAATACATGAGATAACCTTAATAAATATCTGTTAATAGTTAAGAGGCCGTTTTTCTATATATTATTCATTTTTTTTGTTCTGAACTTTCTTTAAATGTATATATGTTTGTTTCAAGAACCAAACCAATGAGGTTCCACTCTAAAATCAAGTTGACAATATACGCTTCTAGTAGGTCTTTTCGTATATGTATGTATTTAGATAGTATTTTTTTTCCCGATATAAGACGAGATAGGAGTATGCACGCAACATAAATGTCCTCGAATGATATAAGAAAACAAAACAAGCTTTGTTAAACTAAAAAGGGGCATACACAAATCGGAACCCAAATGATAGTACAACCAATATATCACTCAAACAACCTGAATGGGAATCTAAAACAATAACTAGCAAAACGGAAATGCAAACTACTAATCGTACGTTTTACATTATTAGATAAAGGAAGAGTAGAAATACGTCTCCGGCCAATGCATAACCGTAAGTTGCAAAAGATATGCATTGGCCCGAACAAATAGGGTTTATTAAACCCTTGGAGTAAGGATTAAACCCGAACCCTTGAACTTGTGATCAGTTATTTTATCAATTCGTTCTTTCATCTCCTCACTTAAATAGTTTTTCCAATCTCCGATCTCTCCTTTCCTGAAAAAATCTTGTTTCTCTATTTCCACCAGCTTACCAAACTTTTCGACACCATTCTTGTTCACCTCTAGATTACTCAAATTCTCAAAGCTGCATAACCTCACAATCTCCCCCACCACCCCTTTCTCCTCTTCCTCCGTGGTAAACGGCTTCCCCATAAACTCGGCCAACTTCCTTACCATCAACTCTGGTTGCCTTTTCATTTCCTCGTACTTTAAGAACAGAATCATATGTGGTGATTCTAAACTCGCGTTCCAGTATGACAAAACATGTTCCCAAAACGGCCCATACTCTGAAACCCCATTGCAAAAAAGCACGAATGCTTCATTAAATGAAAGAGGGGGCAAATCTTTTGATCTTAGTTTACTCATGAAATGCCATTTGGAAACCAACACGTCTTTCGGATCCCTACAAATGTAAACAAACTTGCAGGAAGTCATGCTTTGTGGTAAAAGAGTGTGAGCAAAGTGAGTAGCGAAGAGTCTTGGCGCAGAGAAGTCGTTGAAGTTTGTCATTGGGTAAGTTTCACTGTCGAGGAAAGGGAAAGTGCTTTGAGGCCCGTTATGAAGCAAATGGTGGTTGGATATTGTGTAGATGTTGCGGTTAATTAGCGAGAACATGAGGGCTTTAAGCCAAGTTGTTCCGGATTTCATAAAAGAGGCTAAGAAAATGTCGGTGGGTTGCGATTTGAAGTACGTTTTAAGAAGCAAGTTGCTTTTTATTGTGTGTGGGTTTAACCAGAAACCCTTGTAGTTGTAGATGTGTTGTACCTGTTGAAATCATCAAATAAAAAACAAACTTAAAAATATAATCAAATATACTTACTGTAAATCTAACATTTCTAGGACCAACTAATTCATTCGGGCGAGACATCTTACGATGTCATGATGCGCCCTATAAATAAATCTGAATACAAAGAGTCTTTAAATACTAACGAAACAAATACTAAAAGCTAAACGAGCCAAAAAAAAGCTAGAATAAAAATATATACCCTCCATCCATTGCCTTTAGGGATGGTTTCTATCAAGTTCTTGTGCTCATTACAGATCTTGTAGTACTCTTCATCTTCTTTTGGTTTTGGTTCTGGTGTTATTGGTAGAGAGGAAAAAGTTGACATGATGAACAAAATTACAAAAACTATACTCAGTCATAGATTTAAATGTGTCATGCGAATTAATGATACATTGGGTCTTCAAACCTACTATACTGAAATTCATTAATGTGGATGATTCTGATGTTTCTCAAAGTTTCAAAATAGTGTATATATTTAATTTATTCTTTTTTAAATGTATAGGAAAGTATTATAATTATAAGTGTAAATGATATATTGATTGTACATGAGTCACCGTAGATGGCTTGAACAAGATCATTGTTCACGTAAAGACGTTCAATCTTTTGATGGACATGTTGAGTTAAGATACCCTCCCATTCCCCCGTCCGGAGATGTTGCTCTAGATCAGTTAGAAGGTGTTGATTTTTTAGTAGAAAATATTGAAAAGGGTCCTTGGAAAAAGAAAAGCATACTCTATAGGTTGCATTACTTTAAAACCTTGTTGCTGGGTCACAATTTGGACCCGATGCATATTGAAAAAAATGTATGTGACAACATTTGGGGGACTTTCCTCGGACAAGTAGGGAAGTCGAAAGATAACATGAATGCTCGTCTAGACTTAAAGAAAATGGGTATATACGAGAGGAACTTCATCCAAAAAAACATCCTCACAACAATAATACATACTTGCCGAAAGCGTGTTATGAAATGACTCGAGCTGAGAAAGATCTTTTCTTAAATTTGATTCACAGTCTACACAGGACGGGAAAATGTACCTGCGAACTAAGCCTTTTGCAAGACTATTCTTTTTCATATTTTCCGAGTTGCAATTTCTTCCAATAAACCTCACAGGTATGGGTATTTTCAAAACTACTTAATGATAATTTTTTAAGAGCTTGATGTGGAAACTGGAAACATTCTTTGCAGCTATATTAAAGTTTTCCATAAATCTTACAGGTACAAGTTTTTTGTTATGTTTTTTACTATGCAGACTAGACTATTGCAGAGGAAATCCACCTTGCCAAATTCTACGGTATTTAAAAGGTAAATTTAAATAGATAAAAATTGTAATAGCATGGATAGAAAATCTATTTTGAAAGTTAACCAATGAAATACGTCCTCATTGAAAGAAAGTTTTCCATCCTACAATAACGAACAATATAACTTACTAGAATGGTAACGTGTATGCTCCCCTGTTTTCCATGTTCTGTTTTTTGTGTCTTATATTTGTTTTTATTAATCATTGCTCGGTATACCGTATACCTTTTGCTTTTTGTTGCACTTGGTGCCAACACACAGGGAAATGATGTTAGCGTTTCAGAGTGTGAAAGCACCACATAATGCACCTGGTTAGTTACCTTCTTTTTATTCTTTGGCAAAAGGGTAGTATTTTGATATGGGTTTGGGTGAGTAGAATTAATGTGATTCATTCGTAAATTTCACAAACTTTGTTGGCGTAGGGAATAAGTCAATGTTAAAGTTAGTCGTGGTATTGAATTCCGAATATGCCTCCATCTCTTAGACGGTAACAAAAAGTACACTTTGGAATTTGGATAACTTGTGACCAGCTCGATATAATATATTTTTGACTCATTTTTTTTTTCTAAACTACCGTGTTATGTTTATTTTTTTTGACCCGGTAAGATGAAACAAAAGATTTTATTTCTTAATCTTACTGAATTATCTCTAATGATTCATGTTTGTTTTTTGTAGATTACTTCCAAGATAGAAACATATGAGAAACAAGTCACTTGCTGAAACCGTAATGCGACCCATTTGACCCGTATTGCCAGTAATAATAAGAATGTTTTTGTATCTTTTTGTTTAGTTGGATAAAGAATAAATTGATTTAGTATAATTGTTATATGGAATTTGCATATTAATAAATTAACTATTATTTATAATATGTATTCTCTAATTGATGCAAATATCATTTTATTTGGAAAAAAAAAAAAAAAAAAACTTTTACTGACTGAACAAGTCAGTGAGTATTAAATAATATGCAGTTTCTTGAATACCATATAATGACTGAAGTCTTTCAGTAATAAAAAGGTTTGACCCTTTTGTGAGTGAAAATTAAGTCATAAAAGACTTTTAGTGATGGTGGCAAACAGTGACTGATTTTTCTTTCAGAAGGAGTAGCCCAAATGGTCTTTTGTGACTGTTTTTAGATTTTTCCTGACAACTTTTTTTAGTCACTAAAAGTCATTTATCTTGTAGTGATATCTCGTCCTCTACATTCCATCCTAAATCTATCGATCATTTGCCTATCTAATCTCTTTTCATGCATTCCAGGTGTCACCTCAATGTCTATATGTTTTGTTCTTAGCAAAACGAGTAATATACTAACATTTTGGTGTTGTGCCATTCGACAAGTGTATGCGAGTGCTTCTCTATCGTCTGCACCACCAAGGAATAGTTGGGTTATACGAAAGACATTGGTCCGTCTAGTTAACAAGGATTTTGGTCCTCCAATTTGACCTCGGTCCACAAGTATACCAATTGAACAAGGGGCTTTCTCAATTATTTTTAAGTTGACGGATCTAATTCCAGGAAATGTTGCGTCAATACTTCCATCGATAGCCCAACGTTTATGAAAAGGTACGATAACAATGTTAGCACATTTGTTTATAGCGATTGTGAAGATGTCTTCGTGCATACTCCCATATGGTGCCATAGCAACGAAGTGTTCAACCATAACAGAGTTATGGTTACGTTCCATAAAATAATTAAACGCTTTTCCAGTTTGTAACACACGATTTTGAGCTGAGGGAATTTTTTCGACTTCCGAGCTAGCGATTAAAATGGCGGATGATCGACCTTCCAGTTGAAGTAAGTTCATTGTGTTAACTTCTATACGTTGATATCTTGACGGATTTGTTGCCCTAGTGGTATTTATTGAAATTTGATGCACAACGATAAAATCACCCATTTTTTTATGTACAACAAAACTTCGTTTTTTAAAGTTTGAGATATGGTTAAAATGAACGATAATTCAAAATATCTAACGTTATAAATTATTATTATTATTTTTTTTTTACTTATTTTACCTTAAAGTTTGTTTTAAAAGAACTAACCTCTATATATATATATATATAGGGGTGGGTTATTGTAAAAAGTTTTTATAATAAAAAGAATAGGAAGGATTGTAGTGATGACATGTGGCAATTTGAAAATTCTTCTTTTTAATAAAAAATAATATTTTTATTAAAAAAAAAATATTTTTAATAAAAAAAAATATTTTTTTAATAAAAAAAAAAAATTTCGGAGGAAAAAAAAAAATTCGGGTGAAAAAAAAAATTTGGCTCGGAAAAACTTATGCACGAAAAAATTGACAAAACTAATGCAAAAGAATTCATTTTTTCAAAAAGTGATGTACGAAAAATCTTTTTTAAACGAACACATACACCAAAAATCACTTTATTTGTAAAATGATGCACTACAATTGTCATTTTTTTATAAAATAATCCACCAAAAATCACTTTTTTAGTTGGTCCATCTCTTTTTCGTGTACATAAATTCAAAACTTGTGCACGAAAATGATTACGTTATCGGAAAAATTTTCAAACATTTTTTTTTTCCCCCGAAAAAAAAAAAATTTCCCCGAATTTTTTTTTTTTTTAATTAAATTTTTTTTTTTTTTAATTAAAATTTTTTTTTTATTAAAAAAATATTTTTTTATTATTAAAAAAAAAAATAAAAAAAATGCAACATGTCATCCTCACACTCCTTCCTATCCTTCCTATTTTAAAACCCTTTTTATTTGATCCTACTCCTATATATATATATATATATATATATATATATATATATATATATATATATATATATATATATATATATATATATATATAGAGTTGGTTTCATTTAAGAACCATGTAAATATTTAGGAACCAATATTCACCAGTGTATATATATGATATTCACCAGTGTATATTTAATATGATATTTACCAGTGTATATGCATATAATATTCACCAGTGTATATACATATAATATTCACCAGTGTATATATATATATACATATGCTTTATATACACTGGTGAATATCAAATATATACACTGGTGAATATTGGTTCCTAATGGTTCCTAAATATTTAGTAGTTCCTAAATGAACCCACCTATATATATATATATATATATATATATATATATATATATATATATATATATATATATATATATATATATATATATATATATATATATATATATATATATATATAGATTGGGGTTCAATAGAGATCTCTATTTTGCTAGAGATCCAGGGATCACCCTCCCAGCCACAAGATTATATAAAATTTGTGGCTGAGATTAAAAGTTGGGTTTAAATGATTTGTAAGGGAAAAAGCACGGAGGGGCACATAAGTCTTTTTACCTTTTTTCTCTCTTTTTCAGTCCACGCGCTTTTCCTTTCACTTTTTGTCTTTTTGTCTTTTGCTTTTGTGTCACATTTACCAAGTTTCTCTCTCTGTAAAAGTATGAAAAGGTGACATTTCTCTCTCTGTAAAAGTTGAAATGTCACCTTTTCATACTTTCTCTCTCTTTAAAAGTTGAAATATCATTAAATTATTTTAAAAAGCAAATCATTTATTTTTTTTTATCTTTTATCTATCACCGTTCTTGCTAGAATGTTTGTTGAAGTATATGAAACGAATATAATATTATGCAGCGGAGATAGTAATGTTTGAGAATAACGTTGTGGTATATAACTACATAATCACAGGTGATTAAATAAGCATTTGGTGACATTTTACATCAAGATACTAAAGAAAATTATTAATAAAATCACAGGTGATTACTAAACATTTTGATGACATTTTACATCAACATATAAGGCACTAAATTAATACAATCACAGGTGATTACTAGACATTTGATGAAATTCTACATCAAGGTACTAAGGCACTAAATTAAGAACCTAAAATGTATTAAGGTATTAAGGCAATAAATCACAGGTGATTTTCCTTTACAATTTGTTGACTACAAAATTACATTTAAGATACTAAAGAAAACTACATAATCACAGGTGATTAAATAAGCATTTGGTGACATTTTACATCAACATACTAAAGAAAATTATTAATAAAATCACAGGTGATTACTAAACATTTTGATGACATTTTACATCAACATATAAGGCACTAAATTAATACAATCACAGGTGATTACTAGACATTTGATGAAATTCTACATCAAGGTATTAAGGCACTAAATTAAGAACCTTAAATGTATTAAGGTATTAAGGCACTAAATCACAGGTGATTTTCCTTTACAATTTGTTGACTACAAAATTACATTTAAGATATTTAGTGACTTAATTTAATAAAATCACATGTGACATAGTTATTGTTCAAAGAAAATACATCAAACCGAAAGTATTCTCAAACAAAATATTTGTCTACTCATTTCAAATAAAATTCAACTAGTAAAGTAACATATTAAATTCAAAATATTTGTGTCAAACCTTCAATTGATTGTTAATATTACAATCTAAGGCACATTATTAATAAAATCACAGGTGATTACTAAACATTTTTGTGACATTTTACATCAACATACTAAGGCACATTATTAATAAAATCACAGGTGATTACTAAACATTTTTGTGACATTTTACATCAACATACTAAGGCACATTATTAATAAAATCACAGGTGATTACTAAACATTTTTGTGACATTTTACATCAACATACTAAGGCACATTATTAATAAAATCACAGGTGATTACTAAACATTTTTGTGACATTTTACATCAACATACTAAGGCACATTATTAATAAAATCACAGGTGATTACTAAACATTTTTGTGACATTTTACATCAACATACTAAGGCACATTATTAATAAAATCACAGGTGATTACTAGGTGATTACTAAACATTTTGGTGACATTTTACATCAACATACTAAGGCACATTATTAATAAAATCACAAGTGATTACTAAACATTTTTGTGACATTTTACATCAACATACTAAGGCACATTATTAATAAAATCACAGGTGATTACTAGGTGATTACTAAACATTTTGGTGACATTTTACATCAAGGTACTAAGCCACTAAATTATAAATAGTTCTTAATGTAAAAACTTTAGAATCACAAGTGATTACTAAACATTTTGGTGACATTTTACATCAACATAGTAAGGCATATTATTAATAAAATCACAAGTGATTACTAAACATTTTTGTGACATTTTACATCAACATACTAAGGCACATTATTAATAAAATCACAGGTGATTACTAGGTGATTACTAAACATTTTGGTGACATTTTACATCAAGGTACTAAGCCACTAAATTATAAACAGTTCTTAATGTAAAAACTTTAGAATCACAAGTGATTACTAAACATTTTTTATGACATTTAAGGCACTAAATTAATACAATCACAGGTGATTACTATAGATTTTGTGACAATTTACATCCAAAAATCAAACCGAACCATTTATAATATGCTTATTAGAATATTCAACTACTACATCACATAAAAGCAAGCATTTTAAGTCTCTTAAGTTGAATTCCAAAATCCGTGTATTAATGAAAGACTACAACGATTTGTGGAAGTTACCTGAGGGTTAGTTTCTGCAGCAACAGTACTAAGTGAACCATCAACTACATACCCTCACATAACATTTTCTGTTGGTAGTTGGTGTCATTTATATATTATACCTAGTATCATATTTTAACAACCTTTTTGGGTCATAATTAATCAAAACACACACTGATACAATAATAAAAGTGTTTGATTAAATATTACTAATTACCTTTTTTCACGTGGTGGCAGCTACACTATCTTGACCAGCACAATTAGTTAATTAAAATCAATACAAAGCAAAAGATAATAATCAAAACAAACTACTTATGCTACATGATTCAGAAAGTCAAACACCAGGTCAACATGATTACACTAATTACAACAATTAATAATAATAAAAAAAAGACAATAATCAAGTAAACAGGAGATTAATTTACCTAATTAATCAACTAGAACATTAAATGGTTGCCATTAATAAACAAAATTAGAAGAAATTAAAAATGAGTAACGTACAGTTGGTAAGCATATAGGACGAATAAAGAAGCAAATAAAACCCTTCCGATGAATGTGATGAACGCCATTTTCCTTGATTTTTATTATCTCTTGATTACCTTATTTCAAAGCTTTAACAGCTTACTTGTATTTTCATTTTCGAAAAACATAAACACGTTTCTTCAAAATCAATCAATTAATTGAAAATAATAAGATTAAACAATCACATACTCGTTTCTTTT
Source organism: Senecio squalidus (assembly GCA_910822075.1). Taxonomy (NCBI): domain Eukaryota; kingdom Viridiplantae; phylum Streptophyta; class Magnoliopsida; order Asterales; family Asteraceae; genus Senecio; species Senecio squalidus. The sequence continues at coordinate 5,266,704 of CAJVGC010000508.1, forward strand.
TTCCAATGGCGTTTGAAGCAGCAGTAGGAATTGAAGCAGTAGCAATCGAATCGAAAACCATAGCTGACTGAAACTGAAAACTGAAACCCTAGGGAAATTAAATTGGGGAAAATAAATATCTAGAAAATTGAGATTGTATAAGAAAGTGATTGAGTGATTGAGAAATTGAGAAAGAAGATTAGTGTGTGTTTATGTGTGTGTGTGTGTGTGTGTGTGTGTGAGTGTTTGGATGGATTGGATGGATGTATGTGTGTGTGTGTGTGTGTGTGAGTCTTTTAGGGGCGCGTGGAGTTAAAAGAAATAAAAAGGTAAAAAGACTAAAATGCCCCTCCGTGTGTTTGATGTATTAATGAATTTGTGTGGCTATAAATGTGATCCCTGGATCTCTAGCAAAAAAATGATCTCAATTGAACCCTCCCCTATATATATATATATATATATATATATATATATATATATATATATATATATATATATATATATATATATATATATATATATATTACATAAAGTAATATATATTGAAAAATAGACGTGTTTGGACTCAAAACGTAATTGCAATCGTAAACATAATATATATCGTTATGATTGGATAAATATACCTCTTCTAAAAAAATGTGATCGTAATCTTAAACTTTTCATAATCAATTATAACGTCTTGTTAACACTTTATATATTTTGGATAAATATAGTTGTGTCTAAATACTAATGTATGTAACCCCGTAGTCTCACATATTTATAAACATACATTTTATTTGACGTATTCAAATACTAACATTAATTTCATACATAAGAAATAAAATTAGGTAAAAATGATTCACACATAAATTATAATGACATGTTGCGGCTTATATCTTGTAGCAAACTAGGAATTAAAGATCCATTTAAAACACACTTCAACTTAATTTCACCAGATCAACCAGGTTTCATACTCAAAATACACCAACTTAAATATAAATTACGACATAACAAGTTGCTAAAAGTTGCATACAAAACATACAAAGATCGTACGAACATGGTTTAACAAGAACAGAAAGCCATGAATTAAACGCTTGGAGTAAAAATCAAACCCGAACCCTTGAACTTGTGATTAGTAATTTCATCAATTCGTTCTTTCATCTCCTCACTTAAGTAGTTTTTCCAATCTCCGATCTCTCCTTTCCTGAAAAAATCTTGTTTCTCTATTTCCACCAGCTTACCAAACTTTTCGACACCATTCTTGTTCACCTCTAGATTACTCAAATTCTCAAAGCTACATAACCTCACAATCTCCCCCACCACCCCTTTCTCATCTTCCTCCGTGGTAAACGGCTTCCCCATAAACTCCGCCAATTTCCTTACCATCAACTCTGGCTGCCTTTTTATTTCCTCGTACTTTAAGAACAAAATCATATGCGGTGATTCTAAACTCGCTTTCCAGTATGACAAAACATGATCCCAGAACGGTCCATACTCTGAAACACCATTACAAAAAGCCTCAAATGCTTCATTAAATGAAAGAGGGGGCAAATCTTTTGATCTTAGTTTACTCATGAAATGCCATTTGGAAATCAACACGTCTTTCGGATCCCTACAAACGTAAACAAACTTGCAGGAAGTCATGCTTTGCGGTAAAAGAGTGTGAGCAAAGTGAGTAGCGAAGAGTCTTGGCGCAGAGAAGTCGTTGAAGTTTGTAATTGGGTAAGTTTCGCTGTCGAGGAGAGGGAAAGTGCTTTGAGGCCCGTTATGAAGCAAATAGTGGTTGGACATTGTGTAGATGTTGCGGTTAATTATCGAGAACATGAGGGCTTTAAGCCAAGTTGTTCCGGATTTCATAAAAGAGGCTAAGAAAATGTCAGTCGGTTGCGATTTGAAGTACGTTTTAAGAAGCAAGTTGCTTTTTATTGTGTTAGGGTTTAACCAGAAACCATTGTAGTTGTAGATATGTTGTACCTGTTGAAATCATCAAATAAAAAACCATATTAAAAATATGATCAAATATACTTACTGTAAACTATAAATAAATCTGAATACAAAGAGTCTTTAAATACGAACGAAACAAATACTAAAAGCTAAACGAGCCGAAACAAAGCTAGAATAAAAATATATACCCTCCATCCATTGCCTTTAGGGATGGTTTCTATCAAGTTCTTGTGCTCATTACAGATCTTGTAGTACTCTTCATCTTCTTTTGGTAGAGAAGAAAAAGTTGACATGATGAACAAAATTACAGAAACTATACTCACTCATAGATTTTAATGTGTCATGTGAATTAATGATATATTGGTAGGTACAATACAATGTCTTCAAACCTACTATACTGAAATTCATAAATTTGGATGCTTTTAATGTTTCTCAAAGTTTCAAAATAGTGTATATATTTAATTTATTCTTTTTTAAATGTATAGGAAAGTATTATATTTATAAGTGTAAATGATATATTGATTGTATTTTTAATTGTATTTAAAATTTATTTTTGTAAGAACATATAATTTATCTATACTTCGAAGTCTAAATAATAATTTATGGAATATTATTTTTCTAAAAAAATAATCTTATAGTAACAAACTATTATAAATTTATCTCGATACTATTAAGTGAGTATATTTTATATTTTACATACATATTTATAGGCCACGGGATATTTTCTTTTCTATACTTATAATGACATAATTGTTATTGTTTTTTTTCTAATTTTTTGGTATTTTAAAATGCAAATATATATTATACATGTTTATAAATGAAAGCAAATTAAAAAAAGAAAAAAAGTGTATCTTAATCTTAATATAGATATATAAGAAAAGTAATTGTAAAATTTATTAATTAATAGATAACTTTCTGATAAAAATCAATTTAATCATTTATTTCAAACAAATTTAATAAGCCAACTTCTTATTTTAATCAATTAAACAAATTAACCCCTTTTCTAACTTAATAATTTGCCAAAAGTAATATGTTTGATCAAAAGATCGTCAAACACGGAAATGGTATGTTTGGGTGACCTTCAACCTTGGATCTTCTGAATATCAGTGAAAACCTATCAAGCCCTTCACGAGCCTAAGGTGACCAAGATTGAAGAGGGTGATTGCTCTGGTTATGAACACAGAGGATGTGTGAGTATGTGTGTGTCTATAACACAAGATGACTGTCTAAGATGACCAGGTATGCATATTTATACTCATCATTATGCATATTAATGACATTTAAGTCACATTTGATTAGACCAATAATGACTTAACGTTCACAACATTATTTAGATATAATGTTGTAATTATTGCAGACGTTACAAATGATTCGAACCAATTCTGTTTGTCCAGCACGAGATTAGGAAACTTAGGAAATGTCCAACACCGAGAGCTTGAGATATGTCCAACACCTAGAGGGAAGCTTGGGAAATTGTGACAACCGCATATTTTGAAACACCTTTGTTTTGTGTCTTCTATTGTTTATTATATTGGTTTTGTTTTTACCCTATTATTATTGTTATTTTGATTTACACGATATTTGTTTAGTCGCGTTTATATTACGTATTGTTTTTGTCCTTCGTGACGAAATTTTTTTGCACCTAAGTGCCTAGTAGATATAAGTATTCTCGTAGTTAAGTACGGGTGATTTATGCCTTCGTCTATACGATAAAAATTAACGTTATAAAAAATATATATTACAAAGTTAGTCCTCTAACTAAATCTATTACAAAGTTAGTTATTTAACGGGAACTAACGAAATCTGTTATAAAATCAGTCCTTTAACGGAGACTAGCGGAATGGTTTGGTCAGCAGAGGACTGCGCCGCAGTCCATAATGTCTGCGACGCAGTAAGCTGCCTTGTAGATCATGCCAAAAAAACTTTTCACCTTTCTTGAGATTCCACACTACACCCCTTTTAACCCCGAGTTTTGGTCTTGAAACTGCCCAAAATGGGTCTATTAGACCAAAATGTAGATCTCAAGGCATGTTCTTTGGTTTACCATTCCATTTTTGGAAAATTTCATCACTTTTCACCACCTTTATTTTCATTCACACCTCTTTCATCCTATCAAACACACTCTTTTCTCTCAACTTTCCAGAGAATTTTGAGTCCTAAACAACTCACATCAAGAGAAATTCAAGTTGGAATCAAGCTTCAAACATCTTCTACCATAACCTTTTGATTTCTTCAACAATTGGTAAGTTTTACTTCACGGAAATCTTATTCTTACCACTCTTTCTTCCTCTTTTATGTTGAGATTTCTAACATAAATCTTGTTCTACAAGGTTCATATTCTCCATTTCCTACTTTTCGGGTTTGAGCTTCCATCTTGAAGTTTCACCATCGCAAACTTTGGTAAGTAACTTTCTTTGAGAAAATCCACTTTCTACTCTTTTCTTTCTCTTATAAAGAGACGCCTAACACATTTCTTTGTTTGTGGAATACAAGGTTGTTACCATCTTTTACCATCTTATATTCAAGACATCCACACACACCTTGAAGATGTGTTTATCAAAATTTTGGTAAGAAATCCTACACCAAACATTTACTTTCTTTCTATTTTACAAACTCGATTCTAATGACATCTTTTTTTTTTGTTGTAGCCGGTTTTCCCACCACCACCAAAGGAGTTCATTTTCCGGGTTCTTCCTCTTTTTCGTCGTCTTGGTGATAGTAGAGTTTGCGGAGGTCTTCGGTACTTCCTAAACATCCCTACACCTCTTTTACGTTTTTCTTCTTTTTCGGTAAATCACATATAAAATCGTTAAAATGGTAAAATGGGAAGAAAAACCTAAACTTTTAACCTAAAATGTTAAATGCATCTTATTACAAGATTTTGGTAATATTAACTTAAAATTTGTAAAAACATGTTAATATGTGTAAAATGGTAAAAGTTAAGATATATTAAGTATAGTGGACAAATTTCGGACTCTTTGACATAAAATTACATAATACGACATATTGGACAGTTTACTAGTAGTATACTACTTATCGTAAGACTTAAAATATGTAAAACGCTTAAAACGGAAATCTATCTAAAGGCTCAGTGCGCCGCAGTAACACCTTACTGCGCGACAGCCAGTAGCGGAACAAGCCACGGTGCGCAGCAGTGGCTACTCACTGCGCCGCAACGTGAATTCAGTACGTTTCTAGCTGTTGGCAATACATGAACTGCGTCGCAGTAGCGTGTTAGTGCGCCGCAGTGAGCTCAGGGCATGAAAATACACATTTTATCGACTAAAACGTTTATAAGTATATAATATATGTAAAAACAATAACTATTAGCGAATAAACGTCTTTGGACTCAAATGACGTAATCGCAATCGTAAACTTAATACTTATTATTATAACGCTTAAACTTATATTTTGGATAAAATACATTTTTTCTTCGAAATGCGATCGTAATCTAAAACGATAATAAATAACGTTTATTTCGTTAAACTCTTTTAAAATCATTTCCAAAACTATTTTACTTTAATTTTATAAACTCTTATGTTTTAAAGCTCTTAAAATGTCAAAGTTTGACTTTCGTTTGAAAACGTTGACTTTGACCAAGTCAACCATCTTTGACTTTGATCATGGTCGATCTCGATTAAACTTCGGTAACAGTATTACTTTCAACCGATATTTCTGTTAGTTATTTTCGACTCGAAATTTCATTTCTCTCTAATCGTCTTTATAGACTTAAACAATCGATATCTTATAGTAGTCATTATTGACTCGGAATATCAAATACCTTTTTCTCGTCTCTTTGACATGAAATATCGCTACCTTTTTATCCGACATCTTTAACTCGTTATATTATTCTTTTTAACACTTCTAAAAATATAATCTTCAACGTCAATCATATAAGGCTAAACCCTACTACATTATAGAGATTCTTAGACCTTATATGTCTTTATGCCAGGGCACTTAGACGGTGGAGCGTTATTCTCCTGATTTGTCTACCCGACATACTTATCGCTGATTTGTGAGTTATTTTTTGCCCCTTTTTACCGCCTTTTACACTTGGGCATGATTAGTGTGACTTTTAAACTTAAGATGTATCTTGATTATGCAAATATAGATTATGACGACTTTAGATTTAGTGTTACTTTACTTATATGGCCTTAGTGGTAGTATAAGTGTCACACCCCGCTAAAGCGGAAACACGGAATGTGAGAGCTGGAATATCATTACACGGTCATAAGCAAATATAAACGATTCAAGTCATTTCAATAAAATAAAATAGTTCAAGTTTCAACAACCAAGCAGTTCATAAGTTTTAAATAAAGTACAAGTACAATGTTTCCAAAATAAAATTCCCAAAATGGAAAGGTCTTTTCCCACTTGCGCCTCACATAACCATAACGACCCTTTCCTTGCCATGCATTCCATACACTTACATTAATTTCCTGAAACATAAGATAAAGTGTTAACTACATAAAGTAGTGAGTGAGTTACAGTTTAGAGTTTCGAGAAAAGTTTCCAAAAATAGAAAGTTCATGAAAATAGTGACGTCAAGTAAAAAGGAACGGAGCGACGTTAGAACGTACATGTAAATAGTAAAAGGTTTGTACACACGCAAGTAAAACAAATAAAACTCGTATAAGTAAAGTTGCAGTGGAATCCAAGCGCTAAAAAGGTATATGCGTAGGGAGTATGTGTTTAACTAAATAGTAACTCGTATCAATCACTTGGCATAATATAAATAGTAAGTATACACTAAACCGATTGTGCGGTCCTGAACTAGCCCAAAAATGTTTGTGAAGTTTCCAACTGAATCTTAGTAATATGTACTTGGGTCGCTAACCCTGAGTAAGGAGTGACCGCTCCTAAGTATCGATACCCATATGACTAACGGCTATTGCTAATAGTGTATTAAAGTTCCTGAACCAAAAACGGGCAAATGAACAAAGTTTCCAAAAGTAGCAGTAAGTTCTTACGGGTTTATATTTTCATCAAGGATTGGTCGCTAACAAGTATCCTAAATTTAGTTAACCGGCTAAGGCATCAACACATATACGCATAATAGTTCACAAGTTTCCAAGTTTCCCAAAGTTCAAAGTTTCATAAGAGTTTCAATAAGGTTTCGTACAAGTTTCCAAAGTTTACGAGTTTCACAAGTTTAAAATGTTTCAAGTTTCCAAGTTTCACACAAAATTCCAAAAGTTTCAATAAAGTGTCAAAAGTACCAAGTTTCCAATAGTTTCAAATAATTCGCAAATAGTTTTAAAGTTACAAGCATAACATCTTATGTTTCCCCCAAATAATGTTTAAAAGTACAAAAGTAAAACAAAGTGGGGTTGTAACTCACGGTTTGCGAAGATAGAGAACTCGGGAATCGGTCGGAAAAGGAGCCGGGAATCACGGGATGCCTAAAGATACCAAGATTGTCCAAAAGTTACTATCTCATTAGGTTACTTTATATAATAGATTCGGTAACTTTGTTTAGAATTAAGTGTTAAGGTCAATATTGTTCCAAAATTGGTCCGAAGCGGTTAACGTTATCTTTAGTCCGAAAAGTTGTGACAACCGTCAAAACTCTGATCGAGAACGCTAACATTTATCCTCGATACGAATATCTGTTACTTGCTATAACTAACTTTATGTGTTACGTGGTTACGAAAACATGACTGTTGGGTTATAACTTAGTAATATAGTTTAACCATAGACAATGAAACCTAACAAACAAGTGAAAGTAACTTAATCAAACAGTTTGACGATTAAGAAGTTACTACGGAAGAATATCATAACAAGTTAGTGCGGCTGTTCAACAAAGTTACTACGGTAGATAAAGTTACTACGGTTACTACGGACAAGGTCAGAATCAAGATAAGGAAGTCAAAGCCAAGATACGCGGAAGACAAAGACTTATCTTACAAGAATCAAATCTAATTAGATAGAGTTATAATTAGATTAGATTTCCTTTTGTTAATTAATTAAAGTTTCCTTATTCAATATTTAGATAAGGATAGATGTAGAATTCTAGTTTATCTAGAACGAGCCTCAAGGTCTATAAATAGATAGATCCTTGAAGAATAGAAAACACGTTGTATTGATATAATTTTGGTTAATGCAATTGAGGCTTAGAATTCGACAATAATTTGTTTATTCATTATTCATTATTAGTTGTTCGATAACTCGTAATATTGAAGTGTTCATCCGCTGCTGAACTTCTTCAATAGATCTCGATCTTAATCGTTAGCAAACTTATTAGTTTATTCCTGACAAGTGGTATCAGAGCACAGGAGGTGCTTTAGATCCATTGATCAACGAGTTCATAACCCTCTTAAGCAAGAATCATTACAACCATCATGACAGAAGTTGCACTTGGAAAAGTTCCCATCCTTAACAGCAACGAATTCGACTTATGGAAGCTACGAATCAAGCAACACATCCTACTGGCCGACTACACAGTATGGGATGTAATCATCAATGGTAACAAACATCCTACCGCCCAAGGAGCTGATGGAGAACCAGGAATGGCTGCTCGAGCACTGGTGAGTGATCTTGAACGAAGGGAGAAACAAACAGAGATCAAGGCTCTCAGTATTCTTATGATTGCAATCCCCAACGAATATCAATCACAATTCGAAGAATATGAAGATGCCAAATCACTATGGGAAGCATTGGAGAAAAGATTCAGCGGAACTAAGAATACCAAAAAGAACAAGAAGGCTCTTCTCAAACAAGAGTATGAAAACTTTAATGGCTTACCCGGTGAACGAATGACTCAGACCTTTGATCGGTACAAGAAGCTCACTGGAGAGATGATAAGTGCAGGAATCAAGTATGAGAAGGATGATCTAAACAGAAAGTTTATCCGAGATTTAGGGAAAGAATGGATTGTTTATACGGTTATCTACAGACAAGGAGACGCCCTAGAAGCACTAGAGTTGGATGATCTCTACAACGACCTCAGAGTCTTTGAATCTGAAGTCGAAGCAGAAAAGGTTTCCAACAACAATCCCAGTATTTCCAATATTAATACTGCCCTTGCTACAACATTTGGAGGATCCAAACATGAAGTCAGCGAAGAGATCTCATTCGAATCTTTCATATGTAAGTGTGCTAATCTCACAGTTGAAGAGGTTAAACAGATGCATCAAGATGATTCTGAAGAAATCGATCTCAAGTGGCAATCTGCTATGTTGGCCCTACGTGCAAGAAGATTCTTGAATAGAACTGGAAGGCGATTCAATCCACGAAACAACGAACGAATCACTTTCGACAAGAGCAAGGTGAAGTGCTATGAATGTAGTGAACTAGGTCACTTCGCTAGAGAGTGTCCAAACAAGTCTACCACCAACAATCCACGAACAACTCAAGAGTCAAATCAAAGTGCACTCATGTCACAGGACATCTTTGGATTCGATTGGAGCGACTTGGCTGAAGAAACAAGTCAGAATAGAGCACTAATCTCTGAGGAACAAAATCACGTAGAAAATACTGCGGCTACTGTTCACCATGCATGCATAGCCGTAGTAACAGATGATACGGACATTTTTGGAGAATTAGTTGCTGCGGACGATACTTTTTCTACTGAGCTGGATTATATTGACATTGGAATTCCTGAACTTAGCAACAACATATTGGGATATGACTGGACTGATGATGATCAAGTAGCACCACACGAGGATGCTCTCATGGCTATTAACTCACCAACTCCAGATTCCGCATCTCTTATGGCTGAGGTAAATTCCAAACTTTGTACTCCTGAATGTAAACACTAAGTACAAAGATCATAATCAATTAATGAGTGACCTCCATTAAAGACTTAGAAGAACAAAGAAGGTCAGCTCTTAGAGTAATTGATAATTAGAAAAAACAGATTAAGTCCCACAAAGTAAATGAACAAAGCTATCAAGAAAAGATTAATCTACTTGAATGGCAACAAGAGGACTTACTTCTTAAACTCAAAGCAGCTAGGGATAAGGTTAAACTTTTGGACAAGAACACACTAAAATTGAGTTAGATGTAGGGAAGTTAGAATTTGCTTCTAAATCTGTTAATGACCTTTGCCAAAACAAATTCATAGTAAGGTTAAAGCTGGCCTAGGTTACAAAGAAGTTGCCCCTTCCATTTAACCAAACTATATTCCACCATCATTAGATGAACCTAGAATCCCAATCACACAGACACCTCCAAAAGAATCATTCAATGTTGATCCAATCAACTATGATGAAGTTCTAATAGAGGACTTAGTGGAAGAAAGTAAAGTTCATGTAAACAAGGATATTCCATTGGAAAATCATCTACTCACAATAGAGGGAATAACTTTACCTTCTACACAAAGTTTAGTGTCTCTGCCCTCCACCAACCCCATTAAGACTGCAAAAACACCTTCAGAAAGCAAAAATAAGCAAACACCTAAGGAAAACAACAAGACTTGGAAACACATAGGCAAACGAGGAAATCAAAGAAACATGAACCAAGTCAAAACCCAAAAGGGTCAGGATGTACAAAACACTAGGAAGGGATGTTTTATTTGTGGTAAACTAAATCACTATGCAAAGATCTGTTATCATAATCCACAAATCAAGTGCAAGTGACTCAAAAACCACATAATGGGGTGGGATACAAGGAAGGGTTGTCTCTAACACCAACTTTGTTACACAAAAAATCCTCAGAAAAGCAAAGTGGTAAAAACAGGAACAAAACTTTCAACAATAGAGTTGGTACTGCTAGACAAATCATAGTTTCTACGGCTAAGGTTAATACGAGCAAAAGGTGTTAATACTGCTCGTGTTAATACTGTGAAACCTAACCGAATGAACCCTACTCGTGTTAATATTGCCAAAGGTAACTTTGTCACCAAGGCTCCAATTAACAATAAGAAACAACGATATGTCAAACCAGTGCCTACTCAAATTGTTAAAACAAAAGTGGTGACACCCAATATTGCTCATAAAAATAAATCTCTCAAGAAAGTGTGGCAACCAAAAGTTCAAGTAACTCAACCACCTATCCCCACTGATTTTTCAAAACTTGTACAAAGGAAGGTGAGTTACTTCGATGAAATGGGCAAACCCAAGTCAACTTTGGCTTGGGTTCCCACCAGAAACTAATCTCTTATGTTAATGTGCAGGTTCAGCCCACAAAAGAAGATGAGAACAGTTGGCATGTAGATAGTGGCTGCTCCAGGCACATGACAGGCAACATGTCATGCCTTCAGGACTTTGAAAAGTTCAATGGAGGATATGTTGCTTTTGGAGGAAATCCAAAGGAGGCAGGATTACTGGAAAGGGAACAATCAGCAATGGTACACTACACTTCAAGGATGTGTACTATGTGCAAC
>CAJVGC010000508.1:5278030-5309428 GCA_910822075.1 Senecio squalidus
TGGGAGTTACGGACCATAGCAAGACTATTACGTGCTCAATAAGCTTACTTACGCGACAAGGAATCAGTTACGAACCATAGGGAGACTTACGTGATCAATTACGTGTCAAGCAAGAAAGTTACGTGCATAAGGGCTGTTACGTGACTTATAAGTCACGTAATTGATACTTACGTGAGAAGGAGCATAGTTACGTGCAGATGAAGTCAGTTACTTGATCAGTTACGTGCACGTAACACAGTTACGTGACGTAACTGGGTTTTTACGAAAAATTACATTCGGGATGAGATTCAGAGTGTTTTTAAGCATCAAAATGACCCATAATCGAAACCCTATGTCCAGAATACGTTTAGGAACAATAATCTTAAATAAAATCCGAGTTTTGACGGTGAAAAATGGTATTTTCGTGATTGAATCAAAATAATAAAGTTTAAAACTAAAACCGAGAAATACTTACCCGATCGTGGTGAAAATTGGAGGATAGATGAAGATGATAACGGTGAACAATAATCTAATCTCGGATTTGGATTTCAACGGTCGGATCGCCGGAAAATGTAGAGAGAAGGAAGAGAGTTTATGTGTGTTTTTAGAGAGAGAGAGTGAGGTGGTGAATGGTGTGAGTGTGTGTGTGTGTAGGAGGATAAGGACAAAATTTCTGGTGGCTTAATAAGACAAAAGTTGGTGGAGGACTAAAATTGTAATGGAAATCTCCCATAGGACTAATTTCGTAATAAATTTTCTGAAAGGACTAAAGATGAAATACTTTTTAAACGTTAATCTTAATCGCATAATTACGGCATAATACCCCTAAACTTATCATAAGAGCATACTAGACTTATACTAAAGGCACTTAAGACTACACGTTCCCGACATAAAGATCCGAATCACATAAATACAAATACGATACTTATAAAATACGGAAATACGAATACGATAAAACATAGAAGGGAAAATAATAGGGTCAAAACATAAACATAAATAAACAAAACGAATACGAGTCGATAGAATTATACCTAGAAATTCGCGAATGTCACACAAGTCTCATAAGGAAAGGTAACTACCCCCACAACACCTGCTCACCAAGTCAACTCCTGCTAAGCTGCCTACGAGCAAAAGACACATTTTGAAAAAGAGGTATCAGCAAAGCTGGCGAGTAATCAGGGTAATAAGTATTATAAAACAGGTTTATAATAACTAAACACGTCTCGAGTTCCCAAACCTTGTCCGCCCGAAAAGTTCACAATAACATATAATTATGATTAAATGCATGTAACACTTTTGATTAAACTCTATAATCAACTCTATGCATTAATCCTCAAGTCTCTGTACGTCTCAGTCTCTAGTCTCAACCTCAAGTTCCTTAGATATAAACACACAATCCAAGGGATCCCCATTATTAGCTACTCGTGCATACGACAATAATATAACAAACTAGGTCGCGACTCCTATTTGTTATAATAACTCGTATGCTACTTTCGCAGATCCGACTCACAACCACCAGTCAACGATTGTTTTGCCGTTTAGGAAGTAATAGAAGCGACTCATGACACCGTGTCTCAGTCGGGGCACTATCCACTTCTATTCAGTCCAACGTGACATAAGTCCGTTTAAACCCTACGGTAGACAGGAATCGCTCGCTGTCAAATATGTCACTCCAGTACGAGACACATGTCCCAATACCACGGTGTATCCAAGAGTCTAGAATTGGAATACTTCACTGTTTGGCTAGCCACTCTCTTACCTAGTTTCAACTCTACTAGGTCACAATCACTGATAAAATGAGTAGGTTCTACCCATTTCTACCCAGGCACATCATGCTAGGGTCACAATTATAGGTCTCTATTGCAATAAACTCACATGCAATATAAACACAATATATATGTAACACCCCAGTCTTACAAAGCATACAAAATGATATCGAAAGAAACTTAAAAGGCAAAAAGGGCGTTAAACTTATGAAAAAGCAAACCAAATATTCAAAAGTCAAATTTCCAAAATGAGGTACTAAAAGATAATAATATTCTAAGGGAAGCGTTCTAAATCCGTAATCTCTCTACGCTCGACCCTATTCCCCAAAGCCACTGAGTACCTGCCGTTTAAGAAAGAAAGAAAAAGAAAACGGCTGAGCGAATGCTCAGTGAACAGATATATACAAATGACACGGAATAGGTATGACATGCATAATAAGTAAATACAAAACTTATTTAAACATACAAAGTTGTAAGACAAAACTTATTTTCAAACCAAACTTATTTTCAAAGCAAAATACAAATATGTAATATATCCACAACACCCAACGTCAAATATATCAAAGTAATACAAACATATATTCATATTTTAGAAAGCCAAATTTCGTAAAATAATGCACCAAGAGTCAAACAAATAGGTAACAAATATCAAATGAAATCTTAGGGTAACACATACCACTAGTCTTTCCAAAAGGTGCAAACGTTTCGTATGACACTACGATAAACGTCCACCATCAAACACACAAAGTTCCTAGGATCGATCCATACGCCTCTTATAACAAATAATACTTAGTGCACCTTACCACAATCCGGGTAAACAAAAAGAGACGCCGTAGATATAGCAAAATACACCGCTACGGTCGATGCCACATTATTGGTGTCACAATAACGCGCCCATGGGACCTCCATGGATAGGTTACTCTTAGGCATATCTTACAAAACCGTTTTAACAGACTTATATGTTACAAATTTCAAAATGCTTTTACAAATTTTCAAAGTGATTAATAGACTCCAAAATATGTTTAAAAAGTTATTTATAATGTAAGTAAAGTAATTTAATCATAAACATAAAATATTATATAATGTGACATTTTATTTATTTTGAAAATCACGTGTCTACCCAACCGTTCGTTCTAATCTTGTCACGAGTCACCATGACAACATCATCAATCTATTTACTAAATAATAACTTAACGGGTCCTTATCGGGACATGTAAAGCCACACGGAATGAGTGACACTCGATACGAATCACCGTACTAATTGCCACACTCACACATGTTCTTTACCGAGTTATTTTGGGACTTATTCGGGGCTGTTTCGAGACAATTTCGGGGCTGTTTTAGGGGTTGTTCGGGGCTGTCTCGGGACTGATTAGGGGGCTGATTTTCGGGCTGTTTCGGTAGGGGTTTTAGAGACACGGTTTTTGACACATCAAATACTTTTCGTTTACTCATTTTCAAACCTACACATGATCACAAATTCTCGTTAGTACACCAAATGATCAATATAAAGTAATATGATTTCAAAACAAAACTTAAACAAACTTTTATGCAAACATACATGTCATACCAATAATATATCAAAACATTCAACGAGATTTTTAAAGAGACTTATACGAAATTTGTACAAACGGTCAAAAGATACACAAACGAGAAGAACAATGAATTCGTGTATATAATCACAAGAAACATGTATCGGAGGAATTAGGAATTCAATAAGGAAAATAAAAAGAATGTTTAAGATAGACATATGTGCAAATATATTACGAACAAAATAATATTTATTAAAAAGATAAGATATCCGAACAAATGATCAAAAGAAGCATATACCGAAATAAATATTAAGTTCACACAAGGAAGCTTTTAATCGAAAGAATGTTTATTAGAGAAATGAGTTATCGAATAAACAACATACGAACTAAATGAATATTTAAAAGAAAGTTAAGAATTTTCATAGAATCAAAATAATCAATATCACAAATAATCAATTGAACGAAGACAACAAATATACATATAAATATATCGAAGATTCGTAACAATAATCACAATGATAATCAATCGAAAGATGACACCAAATATACATATAATGTATAGAATATCCGTACAATCAAAATAATCAGTATCACAAATAATGAATCAAACGAAGACACCCAATATACATATAATATAAAGAATATTCGTACCAACAATAATACGAACAAGGTAAAAGTACTAAAAAGAGACCAAGAATATCCGTACCTTATTTCCAAACAAAATAATTGCAAAAAACGAAAGAAGCACCGAACGAATGCGATCAACGAACCAAATCTTAACATTTAGACATCACAACAACCTTGTTTTTCCACCAAAATGAATCAAGACTTAGCAAATTGGAAATCAAAATATGGTGGATTTTTGTTAGAGGAATCAATGGGAGAAAAAGATAGAACTCAAGAATCTCCCTTGATATTGTAACATAAAAAAAATATGGATGGTTTCTTATTAAAATCTCTATTAATTAACAAAAATAAATGGTGATAAAAATTAAGTTATGAGTAGGTTAATGATGTGAAATCAAAAGGCCTTTTATGAATCTAGACTTGTTTTAGTTATAATAAACCTACACATTGTATTTTGTTGTTTAGACTTTTAAGTTTATGTATAAGAAAGAATCCAATGTTTGAAAGTGGTAGATTATAAGGTAAAATTACCAAAAGACATAGTTTAAGAATTTATTAAACATGTGACAAAATAATAGTTAACTTATGTTAACTTTATTATTTAACAACTTAAGATAAAATAAATAATATTAAACTTAGAAAAATTATAAATTAAATGATATAATCATTATTAAAATACTTAACTTATAAATTATATATATTTACACTCAAACTTATCTTATTGCTTATTTAACAAAATATGTCTTTGAATTTTGTGGGATATTACAAATCTACCTACTTAAAAAAATTTCGTCCTCGAAATTGAAGGAAGTTACGAAACGAAAACATAGCAAATATCAATCGAGACGAGATAAGAACAATTTGAAGGAATAAATCGTGAAGTGATTAGAACGATGTATACCAAAGGGAAGATTCAAAAGTTGAACGGAATTATCAAAATACGAAAATGAATTCCTAACCCAAATTCTACCCAATCTCACAGGTCATAACTAAAGTCTAAGTTTCTACAGGAAAGAGCCGAAACTCTGATACCATTCTGTAACACCCCAGTCTTACAAAGCATACAAAATGATATCGAAAGAAACTTAAAAGGCAAAAAGGGCGTTAAACTTATGAAAAAGCAAACCAAATATTCAAAAGTCAAATTTCCAAAATGAGGTACTAAAAGATAATAATATTCTAAGGGAAGCGTTCTAAATCCGTAATCTCTCTACGCTCGACCCTATTCCCCAAAGCCACTGAGTACCTGCCGTTTAAGAAAGAAAGAAAAAGAAAACGGCTGAGCGAATGCTCAGTGAACAGATATATACAAATGACACGGAATAGGTATGACATGCATAATAAGTAAATACAAAACTTATTTAAACATACAAAGTTGTAAGACAAAACTTATTTTCAAACCAAACTTATTTTCAAAGCAAAATACAAATATGTAATATATCCACAACACCCAACGTCAAATATATCAAAGTAATACAAACATATATTCATATTTTAGAAAGCCAAATTTCGTAAAATAATGCACCAAGAGTCAAACAAATAGGTAACAAATATCAAATGAAATCTTAGGGTAACACATACCACTAGTCTTTCCAAAAGGTGCAAACGTTTCGTATGACACTACGATAAACGTCCACCATCAAACACACAAAGTTCCTAGGATCGATCCATACGCCTCTTATAACAAATAATACTTAGTGCACCTTACCACAATCCGGGTAAACAAAAAGAGACGCCGTAGATATAGCAAAATACACCGCTACGGTCGATGCCACATTATTGGTGTCACAATAACGCGCCCATGGGACCTCCATGGATAGGTTACTCTTAGGCATATCTTACAAAACCGTTTTAACAGACTTATATGTTACAAATTTCAAAATGCTTTTACAAATTTTCAAAGTGATTAATAGACTACAAAATATGTTTAAAAAGTTATTTATAATGTAAGTAAAGTAATTTAATCATAAACATAAAATATTATATAATGTGACATTTTATTTATTTTGAAAATCACGTGTCTACCCAACCGTTCGTTCTAATCTTGTCACGAGTCACCATGACAACATCATCAATCTATTTACTAAATAATAACTTAACGGGTCCTTATCGGGACATGTAAAGCCACACGGAATGAGTGACACTCGATACGAATCACCGTACTAATTGCCACACTCACACATGTTCTTTACCGAGTTATTTTGGGACTTATTCGGGGCTGTTTCGAGACAATTTCGGGGCTGTTTTAGGGGTTGTTCGGGGCTGTCTCGGGACTGATTAGGGGGCTGATTTTCGGGCTGTTTCGGTAGGGGTTTTAGAGACACGGTTTTTGACACATCAAATACTTTTCGTTTACTCATTTTCAAACCTACACATGATCACAAATTCTCGTTAGTACACCAAATGATCAATATAAAGTAATATGATTTCAAAACAAAACTTAAACAAACTTTTATGCAAACATACATGTCATACCAATAATATATCAAAACATTCAACGAGATTTTTAAAGAGACTTATACGAAATTTGTACAAACGGTCAAAAGATACACAAACGAGAAGAACAATGAATTCGTGTATATAATCACAAGAAACATGTATCGGAGGAATTAGGAATTCAATAAGGAAAATAAAAAGAATGTTTAAGATAGACATATGTGCAAATATATTACGAACAAAATAATATTTATTAAAAAGATAAGATATCCGAACAAATGATCAAAAGAAGCATATACCGAAATAAATATTAAGTTCACACAAGGAAGCTTTTAATCGAAAGAATGTTTATTAGAGAAATGAGTTATCGAATAAACAACATACGAACTAAATGAATATTTAAAAGAAAGTTAAGAATTTTCATAGAATCAAAATAATCAATATCACAAATAATCAATTGAACGAAGACAACAAATATACATATAAATATATCGAAGATTCGTAACAATAATCACAATGATAATCAATCGAAAGATGACACCAAATATACATATAATGTATAGAATATCCGTACAATCAAAATAATCAGTATCACAAATAATGAATCAAACGAAGACACCCAATATACATATAATATAAAGAATATTCGTACCAACAATAATACGAACAAGGTAAAAGTACTAAAAAGAGACCAAGAATATCCGTACCTTATTTCCAAACAAAATAATTGCAAAAACGAAAGAAGCACCGAACGAATGCGATCAACGAACCAAATCTTAACATTTAGACATCACAACAACCTTGTTTTTCCACCAAAATGAATCAAGACTTAGCAAATTGGAAATCAAAATATGGTGGATTTTTGTTAGAGGAATCAATGGGAGAAAAAGATAGAACTCAAGAATCTCCCTTGATATTGTAACATAAAAAAAATATGGATGGTTTCTTATTAAAATCTCTATTAATTAACAAAAATAAATGGTGATAAAAATTAAGTTATGAGTAGGTTAATGATGTGAAATCAAAAGGCCTTTTATGAATCTAGACTTGTTTTAGTTATAATAAACCTACACATTGTATTTTGTTGTTTAGACTTTTAAGTTTATGTATAAGAAAGAATCCAATGTTTGAAAGTGGTAGATTATAAGGTAAAATTACCAAAAGACATAGTTTAAGAATTTATTAAACATGTGACAAAATAATAGTTAACTTATGTTAACTTTATTATTTAACAACTTAAGATAAAATAAATAATATTAAACTTAGAAAAATTATAAATTAAATGATATAATCATTATTAAAATACTTAACTTATAAATTATATATATTTACACTCAAACTTATCTTATTGCTTATTTAACAAAATATGTCTTTGAATTTTGTGGGATATTACAAATCTACCTACTTAAAAAAATTTCGTCCTCGAAATTGAAGGAAGTTACGAAACGAAAACATAGCAAATATCAATCGAGACGAGATAAGAACAATTTGAAGGAATAAATCGTGAAGTGATTAGAACGATGTATACCAAAGGGAAGATTCAAAAGTTGAACGGAATTATCAAAATACGAAAATGAATTCCTAACCCAAATTCTACCCAATCTCACAGGTCATAACTAAAGTCTAAGTTTCTACAGGAAAGAGCCGAAACTCTGATACCATTCTGTAACACCCCAGTCTTACAAAGCATACAAAATGATATCGAAAGAAACTTAAAAGGCAAAAAAGGGCGTTAAACTTATGAAAAAGCAAACCAAATATTCAAAAGTCAAATTTCCAAAATGAGGTACTAAAAGATAATAATATTCTAAGGGAAGCGTTCTAAATCCGTAATCTCTCTACGCTCGACCCTATTCCCCAAAGCCACTGAGTACCTGCCGTTTAAGAAAGAAAGAAAAAGAAAACGGCTGAGCGAATGCTCAGTGAACAGATATATACAAATGACACGGAATAGGTATGACATGCATAATAAGTAAATACAAAACTTATTTAAACATACAAAGTTGTAAGACAAAACTTATTTTCAAACCAAACTTATTTTCAAAGCAAAATACAAATATGTAATATATCCACAACACCCAACGTCAAATATATCAAAGTAATACAAACATATATTCATATTTTAGAAAGCCAAATTTCGTAAAATAATGCACCAAGAGTCAAACAAATAGGTAACAAATATCAAATGAAATCTTAGGGTAACACATACCACTAGTCTTTCCAAAAGGTGCAAACGTTTCGTATGACACTACGATAAACGTCCACCATCAAACACACAAAGTTCCTAGGATCGATCCATACGCCTCTTATAACAAATAATACTTAGTGCACCTTACCACAATCCGGGTAAACAAAAAGAGACGCCGTAGATATAGCAAAATACACCGCTACGGTCGATGCCACATTATTGGTGTCACAATAACGCGCCCATGGGACCTCCATGGATAGGTTACTCTTAGGCATATCTTACAAAACCGTTTTAACAGACTTATATGTTACAAATTTCAAAATGCTTTTACAAATTTTCAAAGTGATTAATAGACTCCAAAATATGTTTAAAAAGTTATTTATAATGTAAGTAAAGTAATTTAATCATAAACATAAAATATTATATAATGTGACATTTTATTTATTTTGAAAATCACGTGTCTACCCAACCGTTCGTTCTAATCTTGTCACGAGTCACCATGACAACATCATCAATCTATTTACTAAATAATAACTTAACGGGTCCTTATCGGGACATGTAAAGCCACACGGAATGAGTGACACTCGATACGAATCACCGTACTAATTGCCACACTCACACATGTTCTTTACCGAGTTATTTTGGGACTTATTCGGGGCTGTTTCGAGACAATTTCGGGGCTGTTTTAGGGGTTGTTCGGGGCTGTCTCGGGACTGATTAGGGGGCTGATTTTCGGGCTGTTTCGGTAGGGGTTTTAGAGACACGGTTTTTGACACATCAAATACTTTTCGTTTACTCATTTTCAAACCTACACTGATCACAAATTCTCGTTAGTACACCAAATGATCAATATAAAGTAATATGATTTCAAAACAAAACTTAAACAAACTTTTATGCAAACATACATGTCATACCAATAATATATCAAAACATTCAACGAGATTTTCAAGAGACTTATACGAAATTTGTACAAACGGTCAAAAGATACACAAACGAGAAGAACAATGAATTCGTGTATATAATCACAAGAAACATGTATCGGAGGAATTAGGAATTCAATAAGGAAAATAAAAAGAATGTTTAAGATAGACATATGTGCAAATATATTACGAACAAAATAATATTTATTAAAAAGATAAGATATCCGAACAAATGATCAAAAGAAGCATATACCGAAATAAATATTAAGTTCACACAAGGAAGCTTTTAATCGAAAGAATGTTTATTAGAGAAATGAGTTATCGAATAAACAACATACGAACTAAATGAATATTTAAAAGAAAGTTAAGAATTTTCATAGAATCAAAATAATCATCACAAATAATCAATTGAACGAAGACAACAAATATACATATAAATATATCGAAGATTCGTAACAATAATCACAATGATAATCAATCGAAAGATGACACCAAATATACATATAATGTATAGAATATCCGTACAATCAAAATAATCAGTATCACAAATAATGAATCAAACGAAGACACCCAATATACATATAATATAAAGAATATTCGTACCAACAATAATACGAACAAGGTAAAAGTACTAAAAAGAGACCAAGAATATCCGTACCTTATTTCCAAACAAAATAATTGCAAAAACGAAAGAAGCACCGAACGAATGCGATCAACGAACCAAATCTTAACATTTAGACATCACAACAACCTTGTTTTTCCACCAAAATGAATCAAGACTTAGCAAATTGGAAATCAAAATATGGTGGATTTTTGTTAGAGGAATCAATGGGAGAAAAAGATAGAACTCAAGAATCTCCCTTGATATTGTAACATAAAAAAATATGGATGGTTTCTTATTAAAATCTCTATTAATTAACAAAAATAAATGGTGATAAAAATTAAGTTATGAGTAGGTTAATGATGTGAAATCAAAAGGCCTTTTATGAATCTAGACTTGTTTTAGTTATAATAAACCTACACATTGTATTTTGTTGTTTAGACTTTTAAGTTTATGTATAAGAAAGAATCCAATGTTTGAAAGTGGTAGATTATAAGGTAAAATTACCAAAAGACATAGTTTAAGAATTTATTAAACATGTGACAAAATAATAGTTAACTTATGTTAACTTTATTATTTAACAACTTAAGATAAAATAAATAATATTAAACTTAGAAAAATTATAAATTAAATGATATAATCATTATTAAAATACTTAACTTATAAATTATATATATTTACACTCAAACTTATCTTATTGCTTATTTAACAAAATATGTCTTTGAATTTTTGGGATATTACAAATCTACCTACTTAAAAAAAATTTCGTCCTCGAAATTGAAGGAAGTTACGAAACGAAAACATAGCAAATATCAATCGAGACGAGATAAGAACAATTCGAAGGAATAAATCGTGAAGTGATTAGAACGATGTATACCAAAGGGAAGATTCAAAAGTTGAACGGAATTATCAAAATACGAAAATGAATTCCTAACCCAAATTCTACCCAATCTCACAGGTCATAACTAAAGTCTAAGTTTCTACAGGAAAGAGCCGAAACTCTGATACCATTCTGTAACATCCCAGTCTTACAAAGCATACAAAATGATATCGAAAGAAACTTAAAGGCAAAAAGGGCGTTAAACTTATGAAAAAGCAAACCAAATATTCAAAAGTCAAATTTCCAAAATGAGGTACTAAAAGATAATAATATTCTAAGGGAAGCGTTCTAAATCCTTAATCTCTCTACGCTCGACCCTATTCCCCAAAGCCACTGAGTACCTGCCGTTTAAGAAAGAAAGAAAAAGAAAACGGCTGAGCGAATGCTCAGTGAACAGATATATACAAATGACACGGAATAGTAAATACAAAACTTATTTAAACATACAAAGTTGTAAGACAAAACTTATTTTCAAACCAAACTTATTTTCAAAGCAAAATACAAATATGTAATATATCCACAACACCCAACGTCAAATATATCAAAGTAATACAAACATATATTCATATTTTAGAAAGCCAAATTTCGTAAAATAATGCACCAAGAGTCAAACAAATAGGTAACAAATATCAAATGAAATCTTAGGGTAACACATACCACTAGTCTTTCCAAAAGGTGCAAACGTTTCGTATGACACTACGATAAACGTCCACCATCAAACACACAAAGTTCCTAGGATCGATCCATACGCCTCTTATAACAAATAATACTTAGTGCACCTTACCACAATCCGGGTAAACAAAAAGAGACGCCGTAGATATAGCAAAATACACCGCTACGGTCGATGCCACATTATTGGTGTCACAATAACGCGCCCATGGGACCTCCATGGATAGGTTACTCTTAGGCATATCTTACAACTTATATGTTACAAATTTCAAAATGCTTTTACAAATTTTCAAAGTGATTAATAGACTCCAAAATATGTTTAAAAAGTTATTTATAATGTAAGTAAAGTAATTTAATCATAAACATAAAATATTATATAATGTGACATTTTATTTATTTTGAAAATCACGTGTCTACCCAACCGTTCGTTCTAATCTTGTCACGAGTCACCATGACAACATCATCAATCTATTTACTAAATAATAACTTAACGGGTCCTTATCGGGACATGTAAAGCCACACGGAATGAGTGACACTCGATACGAATCACCGTACTAATTGCCACACTCACACATGTTCTTTACCGAGTTATTTTGGGACTTATTCGGGGCTGTTTCGAGACAATTTCGGGGCTGTTTTAGGGGTTGTTCGGGGCTGTCTCGGGACTGATTAGGGGGCTGATTTTCGGGCTGTTTCGGTAGGGGTTTTAGAGACACGGTTTTTTGACACATCAAATACTTTTCGTTTACTCCAAACCTACACATGATCACAAATTCTCGTTAGTACACCAAATGATCAATATAAAGTAATATGATTTCAAAACAAAACTTAAACAAACTTTTATGCAAACATACATGTCATACCAATAATATATCAAAACATTCAACGAGATTTTTAAAGAGACTTATACGAAATTTGTACAAACGGTCAAAAGATACACAAACGAGAAGAACAATGAATTCGTGTATATAATCACAAGAAACATGTATCGGAGGAATTAGGAATTCAATAAGGAAAATAAAAAGAATGTTTAAGATAGACATATGTGCAAATATATTACGAACAAAATAATATTTATTAAAAAGATAAGATATCCGAACAAATGATCAAAAGAAGCATATACCGAAATAAATATTAAGTTCACACAAGGAAGCTTTTAATCGAAAGAATGTTTATTAGAGAAATGAGTTATCGAATAAACAACATACGAACTAAATGAATATTTAAAAGAAAGTTAAGAATTTTCATAGAATCAAAATAATCAATATCACAAATAATCAATTGAACGAAGACAACAAATATACATATAAATATATCGAAGATTCGTAACAATAATCACAATGATAATCAATCGAAAGATGACACCAAATATACATATAATGTATAGAATATCCGTACAATCAAAATAATCAGTATCACAAATAATGAATCAAACGAAGACACCCAATATACATATAATATAAAGAATATTCGTACCAACAATAATACGAACAAGGTAAAAGTACTAAAAAGAGACCAAGAATATCCGTACCTTATTTCCAAACAAAATAATTGCAAAAACGAAAGAAGCACCGAACGAATGCGATCAACGAACCAAATCTTAACATTTAGACATCACAACAACCTTGTTTTTCCACCAAAATGAATCAAGACTTAGCAAATTGGAAATCAAAATATGGTGGATTTTTGTTAGAGGAATCAATGGGAGAAAAAGATAGAACTCAAGAATCTCCCTTGATATTGTAACATAAAAAAAATATGGATGGTTTCTTATTAAAATCTCTATTAATTAACAAAAATAAATGGTGATAAAATTAAGTTATGAGTAGGTTAATGATGTGAAATCAAAAGGCCTTTTATGAATCTAGACTTGTTTTAGTTATAATAAACCTACACATTGTATTTTGTTGTTTAGACTTTTAAGTTTATGTATAAGAAAGAATCCAATGTTTGAAAGTGGTAGATTATAAGGTAAAATTACCAAAAGACATAGTTTAAGAATTTATTAAACATGTGACAAAATAATAGTTAACTTATGTTAACTTTATTATTTAACAACTTAAGATAAAATAAATAATATTAAACTTAGAAAAATTATAAATTAAATGATATAATCATTATTAAAATACTTAACTTATAAATTATATATATTTACACTCAAACTTATCTTATTGCTTATTTAACAAAATATGTCTTTGAATTTTGTGGGATATTACAAATCTACCTACTTAAAAAAATTTCGTCCTCGAAATTGAAGGAAGTTACGAAACGAAAACATAGCAAATATCAATCGAGACGAGATAAGAACAATTTGAAGGAATAAATCGTGAAGTGATTAGAACGATGTATACCAAAGGGAAGATTCAAAAGTTGAACGGAATTATCAAAATACGAAAATGAATTCCTAACCCAAATTCTACCCAATCTCACAGGTCATAACTAAAGTCTAAGTTTCTACAGGAAAGAGCCGAAACTCTGATACCATTCTGTAACACCCCAGTCTTACAAAGCATACAAAATGATATCGAAAGAAACTTAAAAGGAAAAAAGGGCGTTAAACTTATGAAAAAGCAAACCAAATATTCAAAAGTCAAATTTCCAAAATGAGGTACTAAAAGATAATAATATTCTAAGGGAAGCGTTCTAAATCCGTAATCTCTCTACGCTCGACCCTATTCCCCAAAGCCAATGAGTACCTGCCGTTTAAGAAAGAAAGAAAAAGAAAACGGCTGAGCGAATGCTCAGTGAACAGATATATACAAATGACACGGAATAGGTATGACATGCATAATAAGTAAATACAAAACTTATTTAAACATACAAAGTTGTAAGACAAAACTTATTTTCAAACCAAACTTATTTTCAAAGCAAAATACAAATATGTAATATATCCACAACACCCAACGTCAAATATATCAAAGTAATACAAACATATATTCATATTTTAGAAAGCCAAATTTCGTAAAATAATGCACCAAGAGTCAAACAAATAGGTAACAAATATCAAATGAAATCCTAGGGTAACACATACCACTAGTCTTTCCAAAAGGTGCAAACGTTTCGTATGACACTACGATAAACGTCCACCATCAAACACACAAAGTTCCTAGGATCGATCCATACGCCTCTTATAACAAATAATACTTAGTGCACCTTACCACAATCCGGGTAAACAAAAAGAGACGCCGTAGATATAGCAAAATACACCGCTACGGTCGATGCCACATTATTGGTGTCACAATAACGCGCCCATGGGACCTCCATGGATAGGTTACTCTTAGGCATATCTTACAAAACCGTTTTAACCGACTTATATGTTACAAATTTCAAAATACTTTTACAAATTTTCAAAGTGATTAATAGACTCCAAAATATGTTTAAAAAGTTATTTATAATGTAAGTAAAGTAATTTAATCATAAACATAAAATATTATATAATGTGACATTTTATTTATTTTGAAAATCACGTGTCTACCCAACCGTTCGTTCTAATCTTGTCACGAGTCACCATGACAACATTATCAATCTATTTACGAAATAATAACTTAACGGGTCCTTATCGGGACATGTAAAGCCACACGGAATGAGTGACACTCGATACGAATCACCGTACTAATTGCCACACTCACACATGTTCTTTACCGAGTTATTTTGGGACTTATTCGGGGTTGTTTCGAGACAATTTCGGGGCTGTTTTAGGGGTTGTTCGGGGCTGTCTCGGGACTGATTAGGGGGCTGATTTTCGGGCTGTTTCGGTAGGGGTTTTAGAGACACGGTTTTTGACACATCAAATACTTTTCGTTTACTCATTTTCAAACCTACACATGATCACAAATTCTCGTTAGTACACCAAATGATCAATATAAAGTAATATGATTTCAAAACAAAACTTAAACAAACTTTTATGCAAACATACATGTCATACCAATAATATATCAAAACATTCAACGAGATTTTCAAAGAGACTTATACGAAATTTGTACAAACGGTCAAAAGATACACAAACGAGAAGAACAATGAATTCGTGTATATAATCACAAGAAACATGTATCGGAGGAATTAGGAATTCAATAAGGAAAATAAAAAGAATGTTTAAGATAGACATATGTGCAAATATATTACGAACAAAATAATATTTATTAAAAAGATAAGATATCCGAACAAATGATCAAAAGAAGCATATACCGAAATAAATATTAAGTTCACACAAGGAAGCTTTTAATCGAAAGAATGTTTATTAGAGAAATGAGTTATCGAATAAACAACATACGAACTAAATGAATATTTAAAAGAAAGTTAAGAATTTTCATAGAATCAAAATAATCAATATCACAAATAATCAATTGAACGAAGACAACAAATATACATATAAATATATCGAAGATTCGTAACAATAATCACAATGATAATCAATCGAAAGATGACACCAAATATACATATAATGTATAGAATATCCGTACAATCAAAATAATCAGTATCACAAATAATGAATCAAACGAAGACACCCAATATACATATAATATAAAGAATATTCGTACCAACAATAATACGAACAAGGTAAAAGTACTAAAAAGAGACCAAGAATATCCGTACCTTATTTCCAAACAAAATAATTGCAAAAACGAAAGAAGCACCGAACGAATGCGATCAACGAACCAAATCTTAACATTTAGACATCACAACAACCTTGTTTTTCCACCAAAATGAATCAAGACTTAGCAAATTGGAAATCAAAATATGGTGGATTTTTGTTAGAGGAATCAATGGGAGAAAAAGATAGAACTCAAGAATCTCCCTTGATATTGTAACATAAAAAAAATATGGATGGTTTCTTATTAAAATCTCTATTAATTAACAAAAATAAATGGTGATAAAAATTAAGTTATGAGTAGGTTAATGATGTGAAATCAAAAGGCCTTTTATGAATCTAGACTTGTTTTAGTTATAATAAACCTACACATTGTATTTTGTTGTTTAGACTTTTAAGTTTATGTATAAGAAAGAATCCAATGTTTGAAAGTGGTAGATTATAAGGTAAAATTACCAAAAGACATAGTTTAAGAATTTATTAAACATGTGACAAAATAATAGTTAACTTATGTTAACTTTATTATTTAACAACTTAAGATAAAATAAATAATATTAAACTTAGAAAAATTATAAATTAAATGATATAATCATTATTAAAATACTTAACTTATAAATTATATATATTTACACTCAAACTTATCTTATTGTTTATTTAACAAAATATGTCTTTGAATTTTGTGGGATATTACAATATAACTCTTTTGCAATAAACACACATGCAAAATGATCTCCAAAGTATACTAAATAAGCATTCAACACTATTGCAATAAACACACATGCAATAAACTCAACACATAACTCTATTGCAATAAACACACATGCAATAAACTCAACACATAACTCTATTGCAATAAACACACATGCAATAAACTCAACATTTAGTAAAGTAAAAATACATTACTAAACACACAAATGTAATTAACTCGAGACAACCCATGGCGTAACTCTTTTCTCTTGTGACTCTTCTTATAAAATTATTTATAAGCTCTCTATACAAAACACTTTGTAAAATCTCATTTTACATTTCCCAAACACTCTTTGTAAAGCTCGGTTTACATTTCTCGAATACTCATTGTAAAACACATTTTTCGTCTCTCAAATACTCTTTGTAAAACTCGGTTTACATTTCATAAGACACTTAATTAAAACCCTTTTTATCTCTTGCTCGAGTTTTTAAAACTGAATATCCACCTCAATCCCGCTTTAAGCTCTCAAGCTTTTTCTCTTGATCGAAACTCTAACACAATCCTGCTCAACGTAACATTTATCAACACTATGTTACTTTTGTCCGAACTCAACCCAAAGGATTACGATTAAATAATCTCTTATACTAAATTAGCGAAACTAAAAACATCGCTATAACACCTCATTACCGACACTTATAAAATCAACACTAATATATACCATTCAGCATACCAGCCGCCGGCTGGCTAAGCTCAACCGCCTCATAATATCCGAAAGAGTTAATTACATAAATCGTCCTTATGCTTTATCCAAAATTTTCGGATTTCGTCCCTAAGTTTAAAACGTTGCATAAATCGTCCAATCCTGGAAACTAATTACGCTTTTCGTCCCTAAATGGATGCCCGTTAAAATTTTCTGTTAAAATTTTCGTTAACTAATTACACATTTCGTCCCTAAAATGGACGTCCGTTAGAAATTAGGGACAAAAAGCGTAATTAGTTTCCAAAAGTGGACGATTTATGCAACATTTTAAACTTAGGGACGAAATCCGTAATTTTGGATAAACCTTAAGGACTATTTATGTAATTAACTCTATCCGAAAAAATACCAAATTACAGTTTTTCCAAACTTAACCAAACTCAACAAAATCTATCTCAATATCATATAAATCAATAACAACTTATAAATAAACTCTTTTAAACGAGTTTTACCTGAGCCTATAAAATACGGCTACGAACGACTCCAAAATGAACCATCGCGAAACTAACTTTCGCTTATACCGAAATGATCCCCTCGACACGAGGAGCACAAATATGCTTTCCGTTTCGAAATTGGCTTAAAAACGAACATTGGATCGACGTAGTAAATTTTTGCCGACTTACTTTCTCTTCTCCTACTACACGCTAAAAACTCACACACACTTATGCATACAATCTTATTTTATCACTTTGAAAGTGACACTTGATTTAATTTCCTATTTTTCATATATAACCCTTGACTTTGAAGTTTTAACACAAATCGTCCCTTGACTAAAATTGACTATAAATATAGTCATTTTTCTAGTTTTAGGTCGTTACAATTCTTCCCCTCTTAAAACGATTCCGTCCCGGAATCAATCCTGGAAAAGATGAGGATAAAGGGTCCTCATATCACTCTCAGTTTCCAGTCATCTCTATCCCAAAACTATTTCTCCATAACAC
Organism: Senecio squalidus; assembly: GCA_910822075.1. Taxonomy (NCBI): domain Eukaryota; kingdom Viridiplantae; phylum Streptophyta; class Magnoliopsida; order Asterales; family Asteraceae; genus Senecio; species Senecio squalidus. The sequence goes on from CAJVGC010000508.1 coordinate 5,296,603, forward strand.
TTTAACTAGTTTAACTCTTTTCTTTCTCAGTTGCTTTACACAACAATTTATATTTCTCTGTTCTCAATTCCTCTATCGGTATAACACTTGTTTCTTCATATAAAAATTCTGAAGATAACACACATTAAACATTATGAATATATGTTAATTCGACTGCTAATTCCACTGGCAGCTCTAACTTATAGGTTTAATCTCCAACTCTCTCTAGAACCTTAAACAGACCAATAAATCGAGGGTTTAGCTTCCGTCGCTTCCCAAATCCAATAATGCCTTTCCAAGTCGAAACCCCTAATATCACTATCTTTTAAATCTCAAAGACTTTCGATCTCTGCTTTTTGTCAGTATACTCTTTCAATCTTTCACGAGTCATTCACAATTTATCCCAATCTACAACAACCTTGTTGGATGTCTTCAGAAAACCTCCACTCTTTCATCATTCTAACCAACAAGTGGGAGTACAACACTTTCGTATCAACACTAGAATAATACGAATTATCACGAGTAAACTCTACTTAACTCTAGTCGAAATAATGAACAATGTAATATCATAACCAGTCACAATTTCTCCAATTTCTCTTTCTCTTTAGTGGCAAGAAATTAAGCACTCTTAGTCAATATATAGATTATAACCCAAATCAGATCATTACGCTTGACAATCTTGGTAATTCAGTAACAAGATCTATCTTAATGTTATCACATTCCCACGTCGAAGTTCTAAGTTCGATGCAATTCACTATTCGGGTTTTAATATACTGTCTTAACCCAATACAAGTTACACACTTAGATACAAACTCAGTTATCTTCGATTTCATTCCAAATCACTAATACCTATTTTAAATCACGATACACTTTCGTGTTCCCTGGAAGAATAAAATATCTATGCGGATCTTGCAAGAGTATCTCACACATATCACTACTCTAAGCATATTAAATCCTATCACGATACACTTACATATTATCCTTGTTTTCTCTAAGTTTTCTCAATATCATAATTCTCTCTCATTTTAGTACTTTCCTTTTCAACTCTCCGTGTTGTGCAATATTAATCTGCTTGGCACAACAACTAAACTAGTTGCCTGAGGTCTATAAGACGGTATTGGTTCTTTCCGACTCAACGCATCATCCACCAAATTGGCTTTGGTAACCAACAACACAAATCTAATCACTTAATTACTCTACCCCTATTACCTTACAAATATATAACACTTTATGATTCTGGATGCTTTACAAACTCTTGTGATCTATGTGGGTAATACACTTGGTACCAAACAACTAATAACACTAGATCTTTGACACTACATTAATCGGATAACCCTTTTCCACGTCCTTTAATTAAAAGGCTAATTCTTATTCCTAGTCCAAGTAAAAAGGCTCATTTCCTTGGTTAACTTAGTTACAACCAAAGCTATCTTGGAAAAATCCTTTACAAACTGTCTATAATAATCTGCCAAACCCAAAAACCTACAAATTTCAATTGGTATTTTCGGTATCTCTCAATTCTTGTCAATATCTACATTTTTTTTTTTTTTTTTTTTTTTTTTTGGGTCATTCTGAAACCCAATTATCTAATCACATGCCCTAAAATTGTATTCCTAAAATTCCCAACAAAAGACAACAATAATTCTCTTCTTTAACAAAAGTTTCTCTACACTAAGTGTTTCTAAAACCTCACCCAAAGGACATCAATTATCTTCCTCATTTCTAAATCATCCTCATTTCTAGAGTATATCGTCAATAAATAATATTAGACTTGTCGTGAAAAAGCTTACATACTCGATTCATAAATTCCATAAGCACAACCCAATAATATCACTACAAATTAGTAATGCCCACATCATATTCTAACGCTGCTTTAGGATTATCTCACTCTCTAAATCATATATGGTAATATACTAACCTCAATTAAATCTCAGAGAAATAACGAGCTCCCTAAAGTTAATCTATTAAATCGCCAATTCTCGGAGGAAGGTATATACTCTTAATCGTTCGATTATTCAACTCTCTCTATAATCGATGCACATGTCCATTATGCCATCATCTCTTTAAGCTCTTACTGTACTAAACAACAATAAGCCTTAACAATAGGTGTTACATCTGGAACATATTATATCGAAAACACTATATCCCAAATTAACGGCATACCCTGTTAATCCTCATAAAAACATTTGCATAGTCATTAACGACATTTAGTCTTACCGCTATCTCTTAAGTTACACAATTTATACTATAAGCATTACATAACATTTCTCTTCACGCTTATCTAAATATATTGGCGAAATAATTACATACCTTCACTATTCGTCTCTTCGTATGAAAACACATAATTCCTACTCTTACGGAATTCTTACCAACTCTTTAGAACACAAAATATCATTACGAATTGCCAACAACGAATCCATGCCAAAAATCAAATCAAATCCATTAAGTTCTATAGGAATCAAAGATTCACAAAACTCTATCCCGTCAATCACGATTACACAATAGAGAATACCTTTCGTACTTCTACTAATTTCTACCACAATCTCTTAGTCTAAAACATGTACTAACAAATCACTGGATACAATAAACTTAGCACTAAAGGTCAAAACACAAAAGACCTACTAGCACCAGAATCAGATCACACACTTGAGGGTAAAAAGTTAACAATAGAATCAACTCGTCATCTCGTCATGCCTTCCTAACAGTTATGGCAAAACCCTAACAGCAAACTTCAGATCATTGTTCTCATTCCCAATTCGAATATTAGCCGCACTATGCGTCGCACTTAATAAAATTAAGATCTAGTTCCTATCAACTAAAGAAAATAACTGCTTTCCCTCAACCCTCACTGGCATAATGCCTTAAATTTTCCACATTCCACACTCTTCACGGTTGCCTTACTGCACTGACCCTGATGTGCAGATTGACAAGTTAACAAAATCATAGTTTCTCTTTTCCGATTTTCCTAATTACCACGATTCAATTTTTATGAGAAGTTCCACTAAAAACATCAAATTCTTTCTTCTCCACAATCTAATCCAAGTCAACTGACTACAGATCCTAGTTGACAAACACTGATTGACTGAATCTCGTTAGTCCAAAGCCTCACCCTCTAATATTCAAACAATATAAATCAACATCTGACCCTCAACAAGGTCACCTAAATCAAAAGTCGATTCCATTTCTCGAATCCACCACATGCAGATTAACAAATCCGCTCATCCTTTGTAGCTCAAAGGATTGTAATTCACAAAAATCTTAAGAAAATCACTTTTCTTATTCACACATAACACTTAAACTCTAAACTGGTACACTCTACTCCCAGTCTGACTCTTTCTCAAATCGGATAGTCTTATCGTGAACCTCGATAATCCCATATATTCCCACAGTATCATGCATCTCGTCTCTAATAACGGATCCTCTAAATGAGCAATCCTTAAAGCACTAACAATACTATAAGCAGTATATACACTCTTTGTCTCTGATGCATACTCGGAATTAACCTCTGTAAGGAATTCGCTCCCATATTAATCTCTAAAGATGCCTCAAACACCGCATGTCCACGTTGAACATGCTCACTACGAGCCACTAGTCTCTCCGTATCAATCACCTCGTTGATTGATTGCCAAAATGGGTTGTTCGATTAATTACAATAACACAAGAATAAATAATAAATAAATACTCAAATAACACTCTTCACACATTCCCATCCCCATCCTAAGGTAGGCAGGGTCTCTTATCCGAACCGCTTCTTTTGCGAGATTAAGTACTGGTCTATGTACTCAATTCACTCGCAACGCGGCTCTGATACCAACTTGTAAGGCCGTGATTTCCAAAATTCTCGATTTTCAAAAACTTTTCACTTTATCAGAGTTAAATGCGCAAAATGTAATTAATAAAACATTTTAGTTTCACAATTGCGGTTCTAAATAGAAACCACGAGTTACTCTAAAAACACCTTCAAAATATTACATTATAGTTACGTAATATATTTACTTTAAAACTTTATATATATAAAATTTTTACTCAACACGTGGCGTAGAATACAAGTCTCATAAGGAAAGGTAACTACCCCCACAACACCTTCTCACCAAGTCAACTCCTGCTAAGCTGCCTACGAGCAAAAGACACATTTTGAAAAAGAGGTATCAGCAAAGCTGGCGAGTAATCAGGGTAATAAGTATTATAAAACAGGTTTATAATAACTAAACACGTCTCGAGTTCCCAAACCTTGTCCGCCCGAAAAGTTCACAATAACATATAATTATGATTAAATGCATGTAACACTTTTGATTAAACTCTATAATCAACTCTATGCATTAATCCTCAAGTCTCTGTACGTCTCAGTCTCTAGTCTCAACCTCAAGTTCCTTAGATATAAAGACACAATCCAAGGGATCCCCATTATTAGCTACTCGTGCATACGACAATAATATAACAAACTAGGTCGCGACTCCTATTTGTTATAATAACTCGTATGCTACTTTCGTAGATCCGACTCACAACCGCCAGTCAACGATTGTTTTGCCGTTTAGGAAGTAATAGAAGCGACTCATGACACCGTGTCTCAGTCGGGGCACTATCCACTTCTATTCAGTCCAACGTGACATAAGTCCGTTTAAACCCTACGGTAGACAGGAATCGCTCGCTGTCAAATATGTCACTCCAGTACGAGACACATGTCCCAATACCACGGTGTATCCAAGAGTCTAGAATTGGAATACGTCACTGTTTGGCTAGCCACTCTCTTACCTAGTTTCAACTCTACTAGGTCACAATCACTGATAAAATGAGTAGGTTCTACCCATTTCTACCCAGGCACATCATGCTAGGGTCACAATTATAGGTCTCTATTGCAATAAACTCACATGCAATATAAACACAATATATAACTCTTTTGCAATAAACACACATGCAAAATGATCTCCAAAGTATACTAAATAAGCATTCAACACTATTGCAATAAACACACATGCAATAAACTCAACACATAACTCTATTGCAATAAACACACATGCAATAAACTCAACACATAACTCTATTGCAATAAACACACATGCAATAAACTCAACATTTAGTAAAGTAAAAATACATTACTAAACACACAAATGTAATTAACTCGAGACAACCCATGGCGTAACTCTTTTCTCTTGTGACTCTTCTTATAAAATTATTTATAAGCTCTCTATACAAAACACTTTGTAAAATCTCATTTTACAATTCCCAAACACTCTTTGTAAAGCTCGGTTTACATTTCTCGAATACTCATTGTAAAACACATTTTTCGTCTCTCAAATACTCTTTGTAAAACTCGGTTTACATTTCATAAGACACTTAATTAAAACCCTTTTTATCTCTTGCTCGAGTTTTAAAAACTGAATACTCACCTCAATCCCGCTTTAAGCTCTCAAGCTCTTTCTCTTGATCGAAACTCTAACACAATCCTGCTCAACGTAACATTTATCAACACTATGTTACTTTTGTCCGAACTCAACCCAAAGGATTACGATTAAATAATCTCTTATACTAAATTAGCGAAACTAAAAACATCGCTATAACACCTCATTACCGACACTTATAAAATCAACACTAATATATACCATTCAGCATACCAGCCGCCGGCTGGCTAAGCTCAACCGCCTCATAATATCCGAAAAAATACCAAATTACAGTTTTTCCAAACTTAACCAAACTCAACAAAATCTATCTCAATATCATATAAATCAATAACAACTTATAAATAAACTCTTTTAAACGAGTTTTACCTGAGCCTATAAAATACGGCTACGAACGACTCCAAAATGAACCATCGCGAAACTAACTTTCGCTTATACCGAAATGATCCCCTCGACACGAGGAGCACAAATATGCTTTCCGTTTCGAAAATGGCTTAAAAACGAACATTGGATCGACGTCGTAAATTTTTGCCGACTTACTTTCTCTTCTCCTACTACACGCTAAAAACTCACACACACTTATGCATTCAATCTTATTTTATCACTTTGAAAGTGACACTTGATTTAATTTCCTATTTTCATATATAACCCTTGACTTTGAAGTTTTAACACAAATCGTCCCTTGACTAAAATTGACTATAAATATAGTCATTTTTCTAGTTTTAGGTCGTTACATGATGCTGACTGGGCAGGCGACAAAGGTAATAGGAGGTCTACATCAGGGTATTTTACCCTAGTGGGAGGAAACCTGGTTACATGGAGGAGTAAAAAGCAAAAAGTTGTCGCTCTCTCAAGTGCTGAAGCTGAATTCCGAGGAATAGCACGAGGTTTAGCAGAAGTTCTATGGCTGCGAAAACTACTATCAGAAATTGGATATCCCTCATAAAAAGCTAGCAAGATTATGTGTGACAACAAAGCTGCAATCCAGATTTCAGGAAACCAGTTCAACATGACTGAACAAAACACGTTGAAGTTGATAGGCACTTCATCAAAGAAAAACTTGAAGATGAGATAGGCACAAAACATGTTGAGGTAGACCGACACTTCATCAAGGAAAAACTTGAAGCAAACATAATTGAATTTTCATTTGTCCGCTCAGAAGACCAGCTCGCAGATATTTTAACAAAGGCAGTTAGTGGGAAAATCTTTAATCATTGTCTTCGCAAGTTGAGCATCGCAAATCCCACTACTCAACTTGAGGGGGAATGTGGAAATATATGAAGATTGACAAACATCTTTCAAGGCTGAAATCAAGGAAGCTAGCACATTTCCTGCCAAATCAATTTAATATCATTTATTGTCTTTCCGTATTTAGTATTTTGAATAGGCTATAAAGGGTGTATGTATTCTTTGTCTTAAACACACAGAAATATATATATAAAAAAAATTGTTTATCTTCTATTCCTCAATTCCTCTGATTATCATGGTTAACAGGTTCCAACCCAAGGATGGAAAGAAAGTCGAAAAAGGGAACCTTGGATTGTCAAGTGACTTCAGATAAATCACCCCCCCCCCCCCCCCCCCCCCCCGCTGTTTAGAACACTTCCTGAATGGAAAAATAATCAGGGATTAAGAAGATTCTAGAGGAGCATTCATAGGTTTGTATTTATTCACTGCAAGATAACCCGAAAACTTCAAAAGGTTTGTTAATGTTGTGAAACATTCTAATCGTCTTTTTTCATCAGTGAGTTCTGCAATGAAGCAATAAAATTAATCAAAGTAAGTGTGTTTCTTAAATATTTAGGACGAAACAGAAAAGAGGTGGGAGTAAATGAGGAATCTAGAAGTTATCCCATATCGGCGGAGAGAAGAAAGAGAAAGAAAAGAGGAGCTGTATAAAATGAGAAGGAAGTAAACGGAATACTCACTTACCTGGATGGGGTCAATGGGTGATCAAAAAGGCTCATTGCCTAGGTTAGTGACCTCCATTGCACTTTGGAGGGGTGCTATCCTAAGATCGGCTCAAGTGGTCGAGTCTACATCATAATTTGTTGCTGTGGAGGCCTGCGTTCGCGCGGCCCGTGCCCAACCTTAAGTCCAATTGTTTCTCTTTTGTTTAGCTACTGAATGAATATAAGTATTTTAGCGAGTACCCAAGTTTATTAAAAGTTAATTACTTGTTAATCAAAACACTTTTTCTAACCATGACAAACCATCTGAACTACTTCTCGAACTTGTGGTTGTAGCAAATACAAGTGTCTATTTCGGGATTGAACCCATTATCACAACATCAAAATTCATAAACCCTAGGTGTAGTGTAAAATTAAAATGGTTTTACTGTTGTTGCTTATTTAATATATATCAACAAAACTAGTATATGCATAAGTACTAATATTAGCAAGATTAAACCAGTAATTTCAATATCAATATAAAACGGTAGTAGTGTACCGTGTATAAAAATAAAATGCTAGTCATTTCATACTTGATATCAACAAGATTACACACGGTGTATATGAAAGTGGTACCAAACTTAGGAGGTGTCTGTAACTTGCTTTAACAAAACTTATTATGCATTTTCAAATTTGCTTTGTCTCCCATATCATCCGTATGTGTCCTTATGTTTACCAAAAGCGTCAACATAATAATGTTCTACAATGAAGATATAGAGAACCATAAAGGTTAAATACATCTTTTGACAATGAACAAAAAGAAGGGAAGAAATAAAATATTACCCCCATTGAACATCTGAAGTTATGTCACATTATTATCAAGTGTTCACATAGGTGTGTTTTATATGATTTCTATAGGGAAAACAATCACAGCCATTAGCGGAATGGCTAGTAATTACACTTGAATAGCAAAAACAAGCTCAAATATTTCAGAAATGAAGGAACCAACGTAGCAGATCCAGGTGTTCCAAACTTCTTGTTCACCATACATAAAGTAAACCATATATGGCTATGCCTATTTTTAACTATAGTAATGATTAAAAACCTTGAAACTGAAAACTAAAATTATCCCACATCGGGTGAGTGTAGAAGCAGAGATGGAAGAAGGTGTCAATAAAATGAAAGGAGGTGGTAAAGTTGAAGGGCAACGCAGCCACGCAGTGAGCACAAAGCGAACTATTCTTTCGCCTTTTACTAAAGAATACCGTGTGCACGCTGCATTTAAGTGGCATACGCCTATTTTTGGAGAGTCTCTTCTTAAAAAAGAGCTCCAACCACTTTTTTAGTTCAATGTTCAACTTTTACTTTACATTCCAAAATTTTGTTGGTTACCCATTCAGTTCAGTTTAAGCTAAGAGAAGTTATTATGTCTGTAAAGGAGAATATGCAACTAGAAGTAATTAGACCAAATCTCATATGCTTAACAAATGCCGGAATGAACAAATTATCACCTTGCACACTGTTTTAAAATAACAACTACGGATGCACATATGGTATTCTTCTTCCTAGATAATATTAGGGTCACAATTTGAAGGAAGGTGGCCAAGAATGCTGGGTTTTACCATATGAAGCTGCACAAACTGTTCACTTAATGTTTAATTCGGCTACAACAATATTGTTGTAGACGAACAAACAAATATAAGCGAACGTTTTACACACTATACCACATCATTTTGTATGATTATTTTTTTGTAAGCTAACTTTGATTCGCTTTATGAAAAATCATATTGGTCTTATGACTATACGAGCAATGACGAGTCGGGTGGGTGGGTGGGGGGTTTGAAGATCGTTAGAGGGAGACAAGGCATGGAAAATTTGATAACACTTGGTAAAATTTCTCTAACATTTTGTACAACTTTACCAGAGTATGTATGCGGATTTTTATTTTGGGTTGTGTTATTTGGGGAGGAATGAAATCGAGTAACACATGGTTGGATCTTAGTGTATCGTCGCAGCAAGGCCACGTCGCGTGTTTATGACCGTGTCATATTATGATAGGTACTAAAATGGGGGGATGTGACATCCCGTCATTTTGAGGTAGTAAACGTTACCGTTATCTATTCTTTTTATTCGCAATTGTTTTGACCCTTGATTATTTTCTCTTTCAATGGATTTACGCTTTATTTATGTGTCGGGTTTTACGTTATTTGGTTGCTTCGTCATTTGTGGCGGAAGCGTTATAGTTACCTAAGTGCCTATTAGTTAGTATTCTCGTGTTTTCATTTAGGGTGTTTATGTCGTAACCGTTGGTTAAAATTAACGTATTAAAAATCTATTACAAAGTTAGTCCTCTAACTAAATATGTTTCAAAGTTAGTCCTTTAACGGGAACTAACTGTATCTGTTACAAAATCAGTCCTTTAACAGAGACTTAACGGATGGGGTCTCGTCAGCAGCGTACTGCGCCGCAGTCCACACTGAATTCGACGCAGTGAGCCGTCTCGCACACCAAACACATCAACTTTTTCACCTTTTCTTGGAACTTTAACACAAACCATCCTATATCCACGGGATTATGTGGGGAAAACCTCCCAAAACCGGATATTAGATCCAACTTTGGAACTCTAAACCACTTTACAACTTCATCACATCACTTTTCTCATTTCTTTTTCATTCTTACAACTTCACAGTCTCATTCTCTCGCAAACTCTTTCATATTTCCAGAGAATTTGAAGCCTAGATTACCACTTTGAAGCTGAAGTTCACACAACCATCTCCTACAACTTTATTTTCGGTAAGTTTTCATTAGAAAATTCTTTACTTTTCTTACCTTTTTCTTGCTTTCTTTGCGGTTGTAGATTTTTGCGGTTGTCGGGTGTTCTTTAGGCCTCGTTGCCCCCTCCCCCAATACACTTGTTAAACTTTGTTGCCCACGGTTTACGTTGGGTGCTTTGTCCGCGGACTAGAAAAGGTATAAACTTCCATACCACAAAACTTTATCGGCTGTAATAAGTTAAAAAATGATCACCGAATGAAAACTACAATGTCCACTAAGGTGAAATTGATCTTTGTCTTGGCCAAACTAGTTACGCAATATTATCTACTAACAGCTTTTTACAAGGAAGACTTCCATGTATGTCCAGTACTAGAGCACATTAAGATGAGAAATCATACGCTAAAGGGACAATTATCAAAATGCTAAGCTTCAATATCCGTAAATGGCATCAAATTGCTACAGCATATAAAATTTGGGCATAGATTTATCTTAGTCAAAAGGGTTATCTAAATCCCGATGTGTTCCTAACTTAGCAAAAAAATAGTGCAACTATGTCTGATCTAGAGATATCAGATCGAGAAAACATCTAAAATTTTAAAATAACCAATTATCATATATCCGACGCAATTGTTTTAGTAGATATTATCTCCTACATCTATGTGAGAGAATGAATGTCATCTGGGACACCATAGCATTCGCGAGAAGTTCATAAAAATGCTTATTCATAAAAATAGAAGTCATGAAAATTGCATAGAGAGATATTTTGTTTGATACCTTTGAATAAAACACCAAATAACATTCTTTTTAAACGGAACTAATTTTTATGTAGTGGACAGCAAGAAACAGACAACCTGAGTATCAGGCAGAACTTTCCCAACGATTTCAAACAATTCCTTATCTCCTTAAATAAGATTCAACGAAGTGCCCTCCAAGGTGTTTTCTTTTACGAAAGTATTCTGAGATTGTAGCATGCCAGTAGGGCAATCCATTTACTATATATACCTAACTTCCAAAACATATGAACATACAATTAGGTACTTTCAATAATCACAAGTAATTAAGATACATACTCGGCTGAAAAATGGTGTACGGGTTAGCATTATTATCTTCAATGATTTTGTTACTAGTAGTAGGTACTAATGCCGGGGGCATTGATATCTACCGGGGTCAAAACGGGGGTGAGGGCACTTTGGCTGAAACATGCTCGACAGGGAACTTTGATTACGTCAACCTTGCGTTTCTTGCAACATTTGGAAACAATCAGACCCCAATGATAAATCTTGCAGGCCACTGTGATCCATACAGCAACGGATGCACAAGTTTGACCTCCGACATTAAATCATGTCAAGCAAAAGGAATCAAGGTGATGCTCACTATTGGAGGAGCTTCCGGTAGCTACTACCTAACTTCGGCTGCAGACGCCCAACAAGTTGCTTATTACCTCTGGAATAACTTCTTGGGAGGGAAATCATCGACACGCCCACTTGGTGAAGCTGTTTTAGATGGAATCGATTTTGATATCGAAGGAGGAACTACTGAACACTGGGATGACCTTGCGAGGTATCTTTCTGGATACAGCGGTCAAGGAAAGAAAGTTTACTTAACAGCAGCTCCTCAGTGTCCTTTCCCAGATGCGTACATTGGAACTGCTCTTAAAACGGGTCTATTTGACTATGTTTGGGTTCAGTTCTATAACAACGCTCCGTGTCAGTACTCTGGAGGTATGACTAACCTCTAAGATTCTTGGAAGCAATGGACTTCTGAGATTCCTGCAACCAAAAGTTTCTTAGGCCTCCCGGCATCGCCTACAGCTGCTGGAAGTGGATATATAGCTGTTGGTGACCTTACTTCCCAAGTTCTCCCGTCAATTAAAAGTTCTGCGAAATACGGAGGAGTTATGTTGTGGGATAAGTATCATGATGATCAAACTGGTTACAGTTCTTCCATCAAAAGCCATGTCTAAACTCTCAAATCCATGATTGTAAGCTTCACTTGTATCATTCCACTACGTGATTTTTTAATATTCGCTTATATGTTTGTCTATACCCTTCCGTTTACATTTTGAAACTTATAGCAGCTGCAAAAACAATTATATTGACATCACTCCAAAATAAAAATAACACAAATATCGTATTTTTTTTCCTCTTGTAATGACTCTTTGAGCCGGTAAAATGTCTCCAACAATATTCGAACTTGGTATCTATTTCGAAACAATATAAACGTGTATGATTATTAGATATTTTATCAGAAACTTTATTCAAAACAGAGTTAATTATTACTATTTTATCATGATAAGAAATCAAATTCTGGGAGAATATCCGGAAAATGAAGGCTTCCGGTGAGGGTGAGTTATGGGATCACAGTTATAAAATGTAAGATGGAAATCCCTTTTGCAATTAGTAACAAGTCTTTTCCTTTTCTTCGCGGGTAGCATCGTCTTTTTGTAAGTAGATATATGTCGAAAACACTGATTTCTAAACTAAAATGAGACTTTTTGATCGTTTGTATCGATTATATAAATCAAGCCAACAAAATTCAAATAAGTATTACCGAAAAAGTAAACATTATAAACTAGTGATGTTTGTCCCACATCGCTTCCATGTATAAAATAGAAGCAGTTTATAAACAAGAAAAATAGAGCAACATACACGACTATACTTGAACAGGATCTGTTCTATAGGCTCGTACCTCTGTATTCTTGATTTGTTTGGTTGATGAACCACGACCATGTAACCAGAGCGTGATTAACCGAGCTTCATGGTCTAGGCCATGGCTTAGTAGAGGATC
>CAJVGC010000508.1:5309528-5396054 GCA_910822075.1 Senecio squalidus
GGTTTATAACTCGATTCTTGACTCTATTCGTAATATTCACAATGTTAGAAAATATATAACATAAATATAAAATATACATAAATATAATTTAATATTAAGTTTTTAATTGAATATATCTGAGAATTTAAATGATTTCTGAATCACGATACGAGTCGTACGAGTGATGGTACGAGATATATGCATTTCCTAGTCATTGTCCGAGCAAGTAGTTTTCTAGTATAAAATGAGTCAACTCGTATCAGTGATTTGTATAATTTATACAAGTTTAACGACTATGAGTAGATTTATTTATTTTTTTAAATAACCTTTTAAAAATTCAACTCTTTTTTTTATTTAATAAAAAGACTCCATATACTATATTAATTGCATGTTACAATTATATATAGTCAAACTTTACATGCTTAATGTGATTTGTTCCTAAACAATAGTAGGGTGACGTTTTACAAACTAAAAAATATATGTTTTTGCCTTTCATAAAAACATTAAAAAATCACAACACATACATTATTTTATCTGATCTAATCTTTGCATCACGTAATACTAATAAAGAATATTAATGAAAAATGCTAAACAAAATGCTTAAGGTTATGTTTAAGAGCGATTAAAGAGTTATAGTAGTAGTAATAAAGCAAGACCTCTTGCATGTGGGTGGCTATTTTTTTGACTGTTTTTAGGCGGTTACCTTTTGACAGTTAATGTGAATGTAATTAGTGCATAAACTTTCTATCTTATCTATAGCTATGGGTGTTCACTATTTGGATAAAACCGAATTTTTCAATCTTACAATTTGGATTGAACTATATGATTTGGTTTTTCAATTTTTTGGATCGACCAAAACCGAATTAGTATTTTGGATTTTGGATTGTTTTTGATTCACATTAAAAAACCGAATAGTCCAAAAAAACCGAAATATTAAATTACTTTTGATTTATATTTCATATATAAATATATAACATTTAATCAAGGTTGTTAAGATCAGAATTTTACCTATGATCGTTTTCTTGTTCGCTGGATCGTAAGATAGGATCAAGATCGTAAGATAGGATCAAGATCGTAAGATCCAACTAATATAGGTTTTTATCATATTTATATAATATATATTTCATATCTACTAAAAATATGTCAAAATCATTGATTGGCTAGCGTGTGTAATGAATTCCATTTATGTAGACTACTCAAGTGAGTTTATAGTGATGTTGATTTTACATGTGTTTATTTTGAAGCAATGTATTTTTTGAAATTACATTTATCAATGTCTTAACCGGCTAGACGAGTCAATTTTAAGTTTATTTTAACAAAGTTAATTTATATATTGGTTTTTTCATCTTTAATTCAAGAAAAATAGGGTCATATCGTATAAAGATCATGATTGAGATCATAATAAGATCCTATGCTTATATAGATCCTACGTAGGATCGGATCGTTTTTGGAAAATGAGATCGTAAAATCGTAAATATTGGATCAAGATCGAGATCCTGCTAAGATCCTATGGATATATAGATCTTAAGCAGGATCAGATCGTTTTTGACAAACGAGATCGTAAAATCGTAAGATCTTAAGATGAAGATCGGGATCTTAACAACCTTACATTTAATTTTTAACTAATTTCTTCAACTATCAGTTTCACATTAGTATCATTTTTATTACCCTTTTTAATAAATTAGTGACAATTGACAAGAAATTACAATTTTCCTCTTATTTACAAACTTTCTTTTAATACATTTGAACACAAGTGTCATTGTATTAATTATGTTGAAATTTAAGATTAAACCAAAATTTAAAAACTGATCCAGCCGAAATTTAATTTGGTTCGATTCGGTTTGGATCTTAGGTTTGTTTGGATAGTTCGGATTCTTATTTTAGACACCAAAATCCAATCTAATTTATCTAATTGGATCAGATTAAACCGATCATCCAAACAAACACCCCTATTGTCTATAGCTTCGAAAAATATAATTAGCAAACTACTTAAATAATTAAATTTGTTGTGCCGTGCTACTATGCATGTACCTTTAGCAAGAAGCTTGCCGTACTTTTGTCAACCAATTTATTTACATGCATATATTAAGACGTACATCTTCAAAATTCTATGCATTATTCGACCCCCTTTAAGATTATAAAAAAAAAGAAGAAGTGTGCAATGGCAAGTATTTTGCCATATTGAATGTTTCTGACTTTTATCTTGGTAGTCGTACGTACGGTTTCAGTGTGTTGTACATTCGCTTATTACATAGATTTATAGAATACAAGAACTTATGATGTAGTTATTGAATAACAGATGCTACCTAACGTTTATAGATAATGTTTGTTTATTTTTTGTATTTTTACTTAAAAGTCAAGGAATACATCACAACACATAATTAATGGCCTTCTTTGTTTTGAATGAAAGTTGAATCCGCAAGCTATAGATTATTGGCGAACTTTTACAATGTGAGACTAATTTGGAAAGAATCCCTAGATGTTTGCTAGGTATATCAATTGCGTTGTATTTGAAAAAAATAATAATAATAAAAACTATGAGTTTATTATTGAAAAAGTATGCTATAATTGATTTTGATTTGTTTACCAAAATGATTAAATGAATGAGATGCTTATCTTACGGTGTTAGAGTCGTAGACAATATGGGGGCATAATAAGTTGTCTCATCTCTATCTTGTGGTAATATAAAAAAAAGTTATATTTATGATAATTTTTTAAAGTTTATCTTATAAAGATATTTTCGTAAATAATGATATTCTATTCATATGATAAATACTTTTTAGTTTATTTTGGGAGAATTTTTTTGGTAGATCCGACTATGTAAGATGGTGTATGATGACGTGTTAAAAAACCAAGGAACATAAAGAAACTTAAAACATGTATGATTTTTATCGTAGCTTGTTATATATATATATATATATATATATATATATATATATATATATATATATATATATATATATATATATATATATATATATATATATAGATATAGATTGGAGTTCAAAAGGATCCCTAATTTGCTAGAGATCCAGATATCCCTTCCTAACCATCCATTTTTCCTTATATCTTTGTTTTTTTTTTTTTTTTTTTTTTTTTTCTAAAATTTTTTTTTTACTATTTTTCTAAAAAAAAATTTACTTTTTTCTTTACCTTTTTATTTTATTATTTTTTTTTCTTCCGAAAATCACATTTGATTTTCAACCTTACTTTTTAAAAATCACATGTGATTTTCAATCTACAAATATTTTATGGGTAAAATCACGTTTGATTTTAATAAATTATTGATTATTTTTTACCAAAATCACATGTGATTTTTAACTTACAAACTATTTTGCTTATAAAATCACTTGTGATTTTCGAGAAACAAATTTTTCAAGTGTGACTTTAAAATTTATAAAGTTTTGTTTTTGAAAATCACATGTGATTTTCGACAAAAAAAAAAATTCACGTGTGATTTTAAAATTTATAAATTTTGGTTTTTGAAAAGCACATGTGATTTCAATTTTTTACAAAAAAATCACATGTGATTTTGAAAAAAAAAAAAAAGTTAAGTAAAACATAGGAAAAAAAAAAAAAAACAAAATAAAAAACGAAAAAAAAAAAAATGAAAAAAAAAATGAAAAAGAATAAAAAAAAATATAAAGGGAAAATGAATGGCTACGAAGCATTTGTGGTTTTGACCCCTAAGTGAATTTGTGTGGCTAAAAAGTGGATCCTTAGATCTTTAGAAAATTGAGGTTTATATATATATATATATATATATATATATATATATATATATATATATATATATATATATATATATATATATATATATATATATATATATATATATATATATATATATATTTTAAGCTAGGTTATTTGAGAAACAAAGCATGTCAAAGATGGCTTTCCCTATTTCACTATAGTTATGGAATTGCAGATTTAGCGCCAAGTAGCAAGCAATTGGCTTCACCTTTGATTATCTAACCAAATATGAAACGTCGGATGAATTGCACATATTTTTGGTATTTAAAACTTCTTTAAAAGCACATCAATGCCATGGCCGAACCTGATGGCGTGGGCGAGGGGTCTTGGTGCTAAATTCCGTCAACAAACAATTTATTGTGTTTAAGGGTTTTTGGACCTAATCAAACTAGACGACGACTCATCATCACATAAATATTATTAAATTAATAAAAAGTACAAACTTGTAATTTGAATAAGATCAAAATTTAAATAAAAAACTCAACATGATAGATCTCCGTCTAAGAGAATTCCGTAATGAAGGTTTATAGAGAATGTTTATGGTGATGTGGAGATGACATGACATCAATAACATTAGATTTACCATTATTTGATCAAGTTTATAGGAAGATGGGTTTTGTCACACCCAGCCAGTGGCGGAAACGCATGGTGCAACTGATTGACGATCGTCATAACACATTAGTAAATAAAGAAATAATTTATATGATTAAATAAAATTCGTATGTCATGACGTCGTCATGTCCAAGGTAAAACCCCTTGGTACACAATTCCGTCAATCACTACAATGAAATAACATCCAAAATAAATCCAAAAATGAAAATAAAATACTTAGGCATGCAAGCCCGAAATATAAGTAAATAAATGTATCAAACTCAAGGCACAATGCAATAATACTCTAAGTCTCTAGGAGTCCAATCCAGCTAGATTATACCTGAAAGTAAAACTAAAAAGTCAACACAAAGGTTGAGAGAGTTCATCGAGTATGTAACAAAATAGTTTAGTAAACATTTCAAAGTAAGTTTCTAAATTTAGTAAGTTTCCGAAAATAGAAATGTTTCTAAAAATAGAAAGTTCTATTTTTAGTAAGTTTCCCGAAATACTAAGTTTCTAAAAATGGTAATTTATAAACATTTGTATCTCAATCAGCAGTAATGAAGGTAAGTAAAAGAAAACATGTATCATATGCATGTATGTAAGAAATGTAATCGCAAACCCACAAGTATCCGTAGTAGTAGCCACACTAATCTATGAAGACACCATTAGTACTAATGTGCACGTTTAGAAGACTCCGTTAGTAGATCATCTCTACTAACGAGCACATTTAGAAGACTCCACTAGTAGAACCCATGTACTAGTGAGCACGTTTAGAAGACTCCATTAGTAGAACATATCTACTAATGAGCACGTTTGAAGTAACCCACGATAGTAATCTCGCAGTATTTTGAAAACATGCATAAGTTTGTAAATGTTTTATGAAATCCTATTCGTAGAAAGTTTCCAAATATGGAAAGTTTCTGAAAATAGTAAGTTTCTAAAAGTAGTAAGTTTCTATAAATAGGAAGTTCTATTTATAGTAAGTTTACCGAAAGTAGTAAATTTCCCGAATTAGAAAGTTTCCAAATATAGTAAGTTTCCAAAATTAGAAGGTTTCTATAAATAGAAACTTCTATTTATAGTAAGTTTCGAAAATAGAATCCATTTTAGTAAGTATCGTAATAATCCATTTTCCTTAAAATAGAAATGTTTGAGTTTTACTTCCCCCAGATTAGTTTAAAACACATAAAACAGTAAAAATAGGGACAATGAACTCACCTCGTATAAATGACAAAGACACTACTCTAGTAGTGTGAGTATGTGTGTATAGGATAAGTCACAAGCTAGTCTCAACTAGGTATAAAACTCCCCTAAATGAGTAAGTAATGAACGTAAGTAATAAAGTCATTAAGTTTAAGGTTGATATACAATGTATTCAAGTTGACCCGTTTTAGGAAGGTTAGGAAGGTTGTATGTTTACGGTTTAAGAATAAACTCAGAAATATCGACGAAAATTCAGTGAATACATACGTTCGTTAAAACTGTTGTAACTTTAGTTTTAGGAAGAAATAAACGATGAATCTTATATGAACGGAAACTAGACTCAGAGAGCTACGTCGAGGAATCCGGAATCAGTTCATTTGAGTTAATTAAGACCAAGATATGATTGAAACAAAACAGGTATACAATCCGTCCAAAACCGTTAACTTTAATAGATTGTTTTATAAAACGTTTATAAAATTATTAAACGAACACTTAAAAATGATTGACCATTTTATATATATGTTTAAGGTATGATTAAGCAATAATAATCCATTTTACAATATAATTTAGTTTGCTAAGTGGTTACACAAATTAACGGTTTTTAATCCTAACATAAACGTTAAAACTCTGATTTGACCAATGTCCACTAATTTGCAGATTTAGAGAGTTTGACAAACAGTTAGACAACGAGACTAATATTTCCAAAAAATAGACTCCGAGACCTATAATTTTGGTTTAAACTTCAGTTCTAAATTTGAAGTTTCTCAGAAGTTTTTAATTAATCAATTCATACTTAAACAGCAGCTAAAAATAAATACTCAGCTTCAGACACGTTTACAAATTTTCAGTTTTTGTGAGTTTGAGAAACATTTAGACGACATATCTTATATCCCCAAAAACTTGATTTCAAGGGCTACAAAATATGTTTAGACTTCAGACTCTAATTCACGACCAATTTTAAGATATAGCACGAAGAACAAGACTAACAAACTGCCAACAACCCATAATTTACTTTGTCACAACCTTTTTGCCAAAAACGTTTTTAACTCCTTTAATACCCGAGATTGATCAACCGTACCTCAAATCCTAATATTTACTTAACCATTTTAAGAATTATCGAAGGTTAACACCTGATTACCATTCAACAAAAACGTTTTTATAACCATTCAAACTATTAATTCCTATATACTAAACACCAAAGGTTTATATACTCATATATAATGAATCAAAGAACAAACTAACAAAGATGGAAATTAGGGTTTTGATTACATATTACCAATACTTAATTGAATGCTTGAAAGAATGGCTACTTGATGATGGAATTCAATTGGAGCAAGAAGGGGGTTGCTGGCAGAAACGAACACGAGGGTAAAGGGAAAAACTAATGGATCGAATACAAGGGTTTAGGGGATCGACCATATAGGTTTTGTTGGGTTGGGTTTATAGTTTGCATGGATTAAACACAAATGCATCATGGACTAAGTTACATAAACTTTGGGCTAAACTAAAACAATAACGGGCTAGATTAGTAAAAATATAATTCTCCGTTTATAAAAGGCTCAAGAATAATATTACGAAACAAATTACGAAAAACGACTCGGGATTTCTATTATTAACCGAAAAAGAAAGTTTACCCTTTCTATGATAATTAGTTATTAAATGACTCAAGAAGGTTTAATTTGCCCAATCAAAACTTTAAAGACTCGGGATTACTAGAATTACTTTATCTTTAATAAAAGAGAGTTCCCAATATCAAAAAGAGTTTATATATCTAAAAGGGTTAATGCACTTGAGGGTCACTGTACTATTTCAGATAATCCAATTGCGTGATTGAACAAAAAAAAAATATAACACTTTCATTCTACTTTCAAAAAAACTTTAAAACCATCACTTTATGAGATATAGCAAGTTTCCAGTCAAAATTACCGGATGACGTGGCTGAATAATCGAAGTGGCAATAACTACGTGGCAATAACTACGTGGCAATAACTCATCTTTATTTATAATAATCTACTTATTGTTTTCCCTAGTATCAATCTATCTCACACTACCACCTACTCCTACCGTGGAGTCCACTATTGGCAAGAACAACAAGAATTGGATCATATTAATGAAATCAATATTCAATCTAGACCCACAGAGTAATCTGAGCAGCACCGTGGAGTCCACCAGTGGGCCCCGCCAGACCCATAACCGTTTTAAACAACCAGCAGCACCGGTACAACACGACGACGACGATTTCCGGAGTAATTGCGATTCATCTTGTTTTGTAATCGATGAATATTACTGTGACTGGGATCTTTCTTCATCATCACGTAAACTTTTACCGTTTGATCTGAATTTCCCACCGCCGGTGGAAGAAGTCGGATCTTGTTCTAACCCAATTGACTTTTCCAGATCTTAACAATTTTCAAAATTTCTCATCTGGGTATTTAATATTTTTTTCTTTTTTGTTGATTTTGATTATGATTCAGAGTATGGGTTACAAATGTAGCAGTAACTCACTCGAATGGAACCCATCGCCAATTCAGTGAATACATACTCACTCGAATGGAACCCATCGCCAATAATCTATAAGTGTGTCGTGATAGGATTTAATATCCTAAGAGTAGTGTTATGCGTAAGATACTCTTGCAAGATTCGCATAGATATTTTATTCTTCCAGGGAACACGAAAGTGTATCGTGATTTAAAATTTAGGTATTAGTGATTTGGAATGAAATCGAAGATAACTGAGTTTGTATTTAAGTGTGTAACTTGTATTGGGTTAAGGCAAAACAAACTTGAAATTCTGACGTGGGAATGTGATAATATTAAAATGGATCTTGTTACTAAATTTACCAAGACTCTGAGGATTAATTATATGATTTGGGTTATAGTTGATCAATGACTAAGGGTGCTTAACTTTTTAGCCTAAAAGAGAACGAGCATTTGAGAAATTGGCAAATTCTTATGTTAGAGAAATTGTGACTTGGTATGGTATTCCATTGTTATGATTTTGACTACAGATAATAGAGTTGTAACATAATTTATGGGGGTAGTTGAGATACGTATTTTCCGTTAAGTAGAGTTTGCTTGAGATAGTTCAAATTATTCTAGTGTTGATATGACTGTGGGAAGAAGTATGGTATTCCCATTTGTTGGTTAGAACCGGGAAATAGAGAATTTTCTAGTCCGGAGGTTTTCGGAATACATCCAAAAAGGTTGTTGTAGATAGGGATAAATTGTGAATGACTCGTGAAAGATTGAAAGAGTATTCTGACAAAAAGTAGAGATCAAAAGTCTTTAATATTTAAAAGAAAAAGAGATATTAGGTTTTAGCCTTGGAAAGGCACTAATTGACTTGGGGTTTGAACTGCGGAGGATGCGGAGGAACTCGTAGATTTTCATAATATGTGTTATCTTTAGAAGTGCTTATCGGAAGAAATGAGTGTGATACCGATAAGAGAAATTGAGAATAAAGAAAGATATGCTGTTGTTTGAGGAACTAGTTACAATTTTGAATTGAGAAGTGAAACAATTCCGAAAGAAAAGAGTTAAACTGGTTTAAGTGTTATGGAGAAATCGTTTTGGAACAGAGATGACTCGAAAACTGAGAATGATAGATTCCGGGACGGAATCACTTTACAGAGGGGAGAATTGTAACGACCCGAAATATATAAAGGACTAGATTTGTAATAACTCTTAAGTCAAAAGGATTTGTTTTGTTTTGAAATAGTTATTTTGGGTTAAAAGTGTAACTATGGCATAGTTAGAGGTTATATATGTAAATTTGTAATTAATTCATTTACTTAAGTTTGAAGTAATGAAAGATAAGTAGAAAAGTAGATATGTGTGCGTGTAAGGTGAAACATAAGCAAGAAAGAAAGAAAATACATTCTAAGTCGGTTTAATATTATGACGGCGATTCGGTGTTTATTTTCTCGTCGGATAAATAAACAGAAAGCATATTTGTGCTCCTGGTGTCGAGGGGATCATTTCGGTATAAGCGAAAGTTAGCTTCGCGGTGGTTCATTTCGGAGTCATTCGTAGCCGTATTATATAGGCTCAGGATTGCGTTAGAGTTTCGATCAAGAGAAAGAGCTTGGGAGTTTAAAGCGGGATTGAGGTGAGTATTCAGTTTTTAAAACTCGAGCAAGAGATAAAAATAGGTTTTTATAAAGTGTTTTGTGGAAATGTAAACTGAGTTTTACAAAGAGTATTTGAGAGATATAAATTGTGTTTTACAATGAGTATTCGAGAAATGTAAACCGAGTTTTACAAAGAGTGTTTGGAAAATGTAAAATGAGATTTTACAAAGTGTTTTTTTTATAGAGAGCTTATAAATAATTTTATAAGAAGAGTTACAAAAGAAAAGAGTTACGCCATGGGTTGTCTCGAGTTAATTACATTTGTGTGTTTAGTAATGTATTTTTACTTTACTAAATGTTGAGTTTATTGCATGTGTGTTTATTGCAATAGAGTTATGTGTTGAGTTTATTGCATGTGTGTTTATTGTAATAGTGTTGAATGCTTATTTAGTATACTTTGGAGATCATTTTGCATGTGTGTTTATTGCAAAAGAGTTATATATTGTGTTTATATTGCATGTGAGTTTATTGCAATAGAGACCTATAATTGTGACCCTAGCATGCTGTGCCTGGGTAAGAATGGGTAGAAGCTACTCATTTTATTAGTGATTGTGACCTAGTAGAGTTGAAACTAGGTAAGAGAGTGGCTAGCCAAACAGTGACGTATTCAATTCTAGACTCTTGGATACACCGTGGTATTGGGACATGTGTCTCGTACTGGAGTGACATATTTGACAGCGAGCGATTCATGTCTACCGTAGGGTTTAAACGGATTTATGTCACGTTGGACTGAATAGAAGTGGATAGTGCCCGACTGAGACGCGGTGTCATGAGTCGCTTCTATTACTTCCTAAACGGCAAAGCAATCGTTGACTAGCGGTTGTGGAGTCGGATCTGCGAAAGTAGCATACGAGATATTATAATAAATAGGAGTCGCGACCTAGTTTATTATATTATTTTTGTATGCACGAGTAACTAATAATGGGGATCCCTTGGATTGTGTGTTTATATCTAAGGAACTTGAGGTTGAGACTAGAGACTGAGACATACAGAGACTTGAGGATTAATGCATAGAATTGATTATAGAGTTTAATCAAAAGTGTTAAATGCATTTAATCATAATTATGTGTTACTGTGAACTTTTCGGGCGGACAAAGGTTGGGAACTTGAGGCGTGTTTAGTTATTATAAACCTGTTTTATAATACTTATTACCCTGATTACTCGCCAGCTTTGCTAATACCTCTTTTTCAAAATTTGTCTTTTGCTCGTAGGCAGCTTAGCAGGAGTTGACTTGGTGAGCAGGTGTTGTGGGGGTAGTTACATTTCCTTTTAAGACTTGTATTCTACGCCACTTGTTGAGTAAAAGTCTTATATATATAAAGTTTTAAAGTAAATATATTACGTAACTATAATGTAATATTTTGAAGGTGTTTTTAGAGTAACTCGTGGTTTCTATTTAGAACCGCTATTGTGAAACTAAAATGTTTTATTAATTACATTCTGTGCATTTGACTTTGATAAAGTGAAAAGTTTTTGAAAATCGAGAATTTTGGAAATCACGTTGTTACAAGTTGGTATGAGAGCCGCGTTGTGAGTGAATTGAGTACAGAGACCAGTACTTAATCTCGCAAAAGAAGCGGTTCGCATAAGAGACCCTGCCTACCTTAGGATGGGGATGGGAATGTGTGAAGAGTGTTATTTGAGTATATTTATTATTTATTCTTGTT
Organism: Senecio squalidus; assembly: GCA_910822075.1. NCBI lineage: Eukaryota > Viridiplantae > Streptophyta > Magnoliopsida > Asterales > Asteraceae > Senecio > Senecio squalidus. Next base: position 5,320,855 of record CAJVGC010000508.1, read on the forward strand.
TTATTGTAATTAATCGAACAACCCATTTTGGCAATCAATCAACGAGGTGATTGATACGGAGAGACTAGTGACTCATAGTGAGCATGTTCAACGTGGACATGGGGTGTTTGAGGCATCTTCAGAGATTAATATGGGAGCGAATTCCGTACAGAGATTAAATCCGAGTATGCATCAGAGAGAAAGAGTGTATATATTTCTTATAGTATTGTTAGTGCTTTAAGGATCACTCATTTAGAGGATCCGTTATTAGAGACGAGATGCATGATACTGTGAGAATATATGGGATTATCAGGGGTCACAATAAGACTATCCGATTTGAGAAAGAGTCTAAGGCTGGAATTAGAGTGTACCAATCGAGAGTTTAAGTGTTATGTGTGAATAAGAAAAGTGATTTTCTTAAGGTTTTTGTGAATTATAATCTTTCGAGCTACAAAGGATGAGAGGATTCGTGAATTTGCATGAGGCGGATTCGAGAAATGGAATCGACTTTTGATTCAGGTGACCTTGTTGAGGGTCAGATGTTGATTTATATTGTTTGAATATTAGAGGGTGAGGCTTTGGACTAACGAGATTTAGTCAATCAGTGTTTGTCAACTAGGATCTGTAGTGAGTTAACTTGGATTAGATTGTGGAGAAGAAAGAATTTGAAGTTTTTAGTGGAACTTCTCATAAAAAGTGAATCGTGGTAATTAGGAAAATCGTAAAAGAGAAATTATGATTTTGTTAACTTGTCAATCTGCACATCAGGGTCGGTGTAGGAAGGCAACCGTGAAGAGTGTGGAATGCGGAAACATTACGGCATTATGCCAGTGAGGATTGAGGGAAAGCAGTTATTTTCTTTAGTTGATAGGAACTAGATCTTAATTTTATTAAGTGCGAAGCATAGTGCGGCTAATATTCGAATTGGGAAAGAGAATAATGATCTAAAGTTTGCTGTTAGGGTTTTGCAATAACTGTCAGGAAGGCATGACGAGATGACGAGTTGATTCTATTGTTAACTTTTTACCCTCAAGTGTGTGATCTGATTCTGGTGCTAGTAGATCTTTTGTGTTTTGACCTTTAGTGCTAAGTTTATTGTATCTAGTGATTTGTTAGTACATGTTTTAGACTAAGAGATTGTGGTAGAAATTAGTAGAAGTACGGAAGGTATTTTCTATTGTGTAATCGTGATTGACGGGATAGAGTTTTGTGAATCTTTGATTCGTATAGAACTTAAGGGTTTTGATGTGATTTTTGGCATGGATTCGTTGTTGGCAATTCGTAATGATATTTTGTGTTCTAAAGAGTTGGTAAGAATTCCGTAAGAGTAGGAATTATGTGTTTTCATACGAAGAGACGAATAGTGAAGGTATGTAATTATTTCGTCAATATATTTATATAAGCGTCAAGAGAAATATTATGTAATGCTTATAGTATAAGTTTTGTAACTTAAGAGATAGCGGTAAGATTGAAAGTAATAAATGCAGTTGATGACTATGCAAATGTTTTTATGAGGATTAACAGAGTCTGCCGTCAATTTGGGATATAGTGTTTTCGATATAATATATTCCGGATGTAACACTTTTGTTAAGGCTTCTTGTTGTTTAGTACAGTAGGAGATTAAAGAGATGATGGCATAATGGAAATGTTCATCGATTATATAGAGAGTTTAATAATTGAACGATTAAGAGTATATACCTTCCTCCGAGAATTGGCGATTTAATAGATTAGCTTTAGGGAGCTCGTTATTTCTCTGAGATTGATTTAAGGTTAGTATATTACGATATCTGATTTAGAGAGTGAGAAAATCCTAAAGCGGCGTTAGAATATGTTGTGGGTGGGCATTACTAATTTGTAGTGATGTTATTTGGAATAACGAATACACCAGTTGTGCTTATAGATTTTAGGGTTAATGTTGTAAGTGTATAACTTACTTTCTCCAAATGTTCATTTTATATAATGAACTTTTTTTTGTTTATTTGGGTACCTAAACTCTTTAAACCGGCTAATCAACTACCTAAACTTGTTTAAACCGGCTAAAAAACTAAGAAATTCAAACACCAAATTAATTAAACAATTGAGTTAATTACATAGATCGTCATTTTTTTAATGGGTTAATGTTTGTCTTGTTTTCTTACATAATTCGTCCTTATATGTTAAATTTAACATTCTTCATGTTAAATATATTTCTCTATCTCTTTTGTCTTTCTCCTACCTGTTAGTCCTGTGTAAAAACCAAAATCCTTTTCATTAATTCCAAAATCAAGACTAACACAAAAAACAAACCAAGATTCATCATAAAATAAATTCTTCAAGAAAAAGAATCATATTTAATTATAAACATCCCAATGCCTCAACCAAACACCTCTAAGAAGGCGTCTTCTCCGGCAACCACCACACTACCATAAAATATTTGTTCTAAATGTACTTAAACTATGAAGCTTGATATTGATGGAAAAACATTCTAATTGATTGAATTTTAATATTATGAATTCCAAACCGGAAGAGGAATACTGCAATATTTTTCGCTTTCGTGATGATCGTGATGATGAGCCGAAAGTCTTTAAGAAAGTAAAATCACACAGATCTATAAATCTTCGAGAGTCACAAACACAAATCTAGAAAACCCAAACCATCCACCATTTTTCCGACAAGATAATGGCAGCAACAAACAACAATACCAAAACTTAACTGATAAAGGGGTGGTTTCCGGCGATGGAGGATGCGACACCACCACCGGGATGAGAGGGGTGTGTGTGGTGGTTTCCGGCGCCGCCAAGGAGGAGAATATGGCCATCGGAAGTGTTGTAGGTGATAGTTTCCAAGCAGAGATCGGAACATGGTGGTGAAGGTGATGGTTTCCGGCAGGGGAATGAAGAGGCAAACAGGTGAATATGGGTTTTATAAACTGAAAACGGGTTATAAAACTGAAAACGGGTTATAAACTGAAAACGGGTCAAGTAACTTGGGTAACCGGAAGCCAACAGGTTGCCGGTCAAAATAGATCTGAAAATCATTATTAGAAAAAGTACGTTATTCATTTTAAAAGTTTCAAGGAGTTAAGGTACCTATTTAAACAAAAAAAAAGTATGTTATATAAAATAAACATTTGGCGAAAGTACGTTATGTTATGACACAATTAACCCTAGATTTTATGAATCGAGTATGTAAGCTTTTTTTCAAGACAAGTCTAATATTGTTTTATTGAGGATATTGAGGATATATTCTAGAAATGAGGAAGATAATTGATATCCTTTGTGTGAGGTTTTAGAAACCCTTAGTGTAGAGAAACTTTTGTTAAAGAAGAGGATTATTGTTGTCTTTTGTGGGGAATTTTAGAAATACAGTTTTAGGGCATGTGATTAGATAATTGGGTTTCAGGATGACCCAACAAAATTGTAGAGGTTGACAAGAATAAGAGATTCCGAAAATACCAATTGAAATTTATAGGTTTTTGGGTTTTGCAAATTAAAATAGATAGTTTGTAAAAGATTTTTCTCAAGATAGCTTTGGTTGTAACTAAGTTAACCAAGAAAATGAGCAGTTTTACTTGGACTGAGAGTAGGAGTTAGCCTTTTAATTAAAGAACGTGGAAAAGGGTTATCCGGTTAATGATCTAGAGTCGGCTGTAGTGATTTTAGTGTCAAAGATCTAGTGTTATTAGTTGTTTGGTAACAAGTGTATTATCCATATAGATCACAAGAGTTTGTAAAGCATTCAGAATCATAAAGTGTTATATATCCGTAAGGGAATAGGGGTAGAGTGATTAAGTGATTAGATTTTTGTTGTTGGTTACCAAAGCCAATTTGGTGGATGATGCGTTGAGTCGGAAAGAACCAATACCGTCTTATAGACCTCGGGAAACTAGTTTAGTTGTTGTGCCAGATGTTTTGGAGCAAATTAATATTGCACAACACGGAGAGTTGAAAAGGAAAGTATTAAAATGAGAGAGAATTATGATATCGAGAAAACTTAGAGAAAACAAGGATAATCTATAAGTGTGTCGTGATAGGATTTAATATCCTAAGAGTAGTGTTATGCGTAAGATACTCTTGCAAGATTCGCATAGATATTTTATTCTTCCAGGGAACACGAAAGTGTATCGTGATTTAAAATTTAGGTATTAGTGATTCGGAATGAAATCGAAGATAACTGAGTTTGTATTTAAGTGTGTAACTTGTATTGGGTTAAGGCAAAACAAACTTGAAATTCTGACGTGGGAATGTGATAATATTAAAATGGATCTTGTTACTAAATTTACCAAGACTCTGAGGATTAATTTATGATTTGGGTTATAGTTGATCAATGACTAAGGGTGCTTAACTTTTTAGCCCAAAAGAGAACGAGCATTTGAGAAATTGGCAAATTCTTATGTTAGAGAAATTGTGACTTGGTATGGTATTCCATTGTTATGATTTTGACTACATATAATAGAGTTGTAACATAATTTATGGGGGTAGTTGAGATACGTATTTTCCGTTAAGTAGAGTTTGCTTGAGATAGTTCAAATTATTCTAGTATTGATATGACTGTGGGAAGAAGTATGGTATTCCCATTTGTTGGTTAGAACCGGGAAATAGAGAATTTTCTAGTCCGGAGGTTTTCGGATGACATCCAAAAAGGTTGTTGTAGATAGGGATAAATTGTGAATGACTCGTGAAAGATTGAAAGAGTATTCTGACAAAAAGTAGAGATCAAAAGTCTTTAATATTTAAAAGAAAAAGAGATATTAGGTTTTAGCCTTGGAAAGGCACTAACTGACTTGGGGTTTGAACTGCGGAGGATGCGGAGGAACTCGTAGATTTTCATAATATGTGTTATCTTTAGAAGTGTTTATCGGAAGAAATGAGTGTGATACCGATAAGAGAAATTGAGAATAAAGAAAGATATACTGTTGTTTGAGGAACTAGTTACAATTTTGAATTGAGAAGTGAAACAATTCCGAAAGAAAAGAGTTAAACTGGTTTAAGTGTTATGGAGAAATCGTTTTGGAACAGAGATGACTCGAAAACTGAGAATGATAGATTCCGGGACGGAATCACTTTAAAGAGAGAAGAATTGTAACGACCCGAAATATATAAAGGACTAGATTTGTAATAACTCTTAAGTCAAAAGGATTTGTTTTGTTTTGAAATAGTTATTTTGGGTTAAAAGTGTAACTATGGCATAGTTAGAGGTTATATATGTAAATTTGTAATTAATTCATTTACTTAAGTTTGAAGTAATGAAAGACAAGTAGAAAAGTAGATATGTGTGCGTGTAAGGTGAAACATAAGCAAGAAAGAAAGAAAATACATTCTAAGTCGGTTTAATATTACGACGGCGATTCGGTGTTTATTTTCTCGTCGGATAAATAAACAGAAAGCATATTTGTGCTCCTGGTGTCGAGGGGATCATTTCGGTATAAGCGAAAGTTAGCTTCGCGATGGTTTATTTCGGAGTCATTCGTAGCCGTATTATATAGGCTCAGGATTGCGTTAGAGTTTCGATCAAGAGAAAGAGCTTGGGAGCTTAAAGCGGGATTGAGGTGAGTATTCAGTTTTTAAAACTCGAGCAAGAGATAAAAATAGGTTTTTATAAAGTGTTTTGTGGAAATGTAAACTGAGTTTTACAAAGAGTATTTGAGAGATATAAATTGTGTTTTACAATGAGTATTCGAGAAATGTAAACCGAGTTTTACAAAGAGTGTTTGGGAAATGTAATATGAGATTTTACAAAGTGTTTTTTTATAGAGAGCTTATAAATAATTTTATAAGAAGAGTTACAAAAGAAAAGAGTTACGCCATGGGTTGTCTCGAGTTAATTACATTTGTGTGTTTAGTAATGTATTTTTACTTTACTAAATGTTGAGTTTATTGCATGTGTGTTTATTGCAATAGAGTTATGTGTTGAGTTTATTGCATGTGTGTTTATTGTAATAGTGTTGAATGCTTATTTAGTATACTTTGGAGATCATTTTGCATGTGTGTTTATTGCAAAAGAGTTATATATTGTGTTTATATTGCATGTGAGTTTATTGCAATAGAGACCTATAATTGTGACCCTAGCATGCTGTGCCTGGGTAAGAATGGGTAGAAGCTACTCATTTTATTAGTGATTGTGACCTAGTAGAGTTGAAACTAGGTAAGAGAGTGGCTAGCCAAACAGTGACGTATTCAATTCTAGACTCTTGGATACACCGTGGTATTGGGACATGTGTCTCGTACTGGAGTGACATATTTGACAGCGAGCGATTCATGTCTACCGTAGGGTTTAAACGGATTTATGTCACGTTGGACTGAATAGAAGTGGATAGTGCCCGAATGAGGCGCGGTGTCATGAGTCGCTTCTATTACTTCCTAAACGGCAAAGCAATCGTTGATTGGCGGTTGTGGAGTCGGATCTGCGAAAGTAGCATACGAGATATTATAATAAATAGGAGTCGCGACCTAGTTTATTATATTATTTTTGTATGCACGAGTAACTAATAATGGGGATCCCTTGGATTGTGTGTTTATATCTAAGGAACTTGAGGTTGAGACTAGAGACTGAGACATACAGCGACTTGAGGATTAATGCATAGAATTGATTATAGAATTTAATCAAAAGTGTTAAATGCATTTAATCATAATTATGTGTTACTGTGAACTTTTCGGGCGGACAAAGGTTGGGAACTTGAGACGTGTTTAGTTATTATAAACCTGTTTTATAATACTTATTACCCTGATTACTCGCCAGCTTTGCTGATACCTCTTTTTCAAAATTTGTCTTTTGCTCGTAGGCAGCTTAGCAGGAGTTGACTTGGTGAGCAGGTGTTGTGGGGTTAGTTACATTTCCTTTTAAGACTTGTATTCTACGCCACTTGTTGAGTAAAAGTCTTATATATATAAAGTTTTAAAGTAAATATATTACGTAACTATAATGTAATATTTTGAAGGTGTTTTTAGAGTAACTCGTGGTTTCTATTTAGAACCGCTATTGTGAAACTAAAATGTTTTATTAATTACATTCTGTGCATTTGACTCTGATAAAGTGAAAAGTTTTTGAAAATCGAGAATTTTGGAAATCACGTTGTTACATTATTAGTTAGACATAACTATAACACTGTAAAAACAAGCATTTCGTTGACTAACGAGTATAATAATTAATAAGTAATGATACTGATATCGCTCGATTATACGCATATTCTTTCGCGATATTTGTTATGTTTTTGTGTCAAAACGTAATGGATAGCCTCATATTACTTATTTTTGTGTAAAGTTTATGTTTTAGGTGTTTTAATATGTTTGGAGTAAAAAAGGATCAATTTGGGACCAAAAGATTGCGAAAAAAGTTGGGAAGCCGCAAAACGCACCGAGGCGCACTAAAACGCACTGAGTCACCAATGCGAAGCACTGAGCAACCAATGCGACGCATTCAAGGATGTGAAAAATTTTGGGAGCTACTGGAGCCCTAATGCGCCGCATTCAAGGTCTAGTGCGGCGCATTAGGGGTGCTGACTTTTACTTATCGTTTTTAATTGCTTTTCAAGTGGGAGAGTTGAAGGGTCTTTGGTTACCAGCTTAAAGGGGACGATTTTGGAACATCTTTGACATCACTACACCAGTTTTTAACATCATTCTCTAATAATAATCAAATTCAATCATTAGAGAAGAAGAATCATTGCAATTTTCGGTTAATTGGAGAAGTAATCTTTTGAACATTTTTGGTTTTTCTAATAATCTTGATACTTTGGAAACTCATTGGAATCATTGTTTTCTTTTGGTATTAAACTTTTACTCTTTTGTTTTCAATATAATCATGTCTTATTATTATTATTGTGTTTGATAAACATTATGCGTAGCTAATTTCGTTATACGTTTGCTTGGATATGTGATCGATTGTATGGTTAATCTTGAGTATGAAACTGTATGATTATGATGTGTAGAGGTTAATTGGGGATCCGTTTGGGTTAAAGATTTATTTATCTTGTTAGAATTGTTTATACTTTTGTTTGGTAATCTAAAAACGGGTATTCGAAAGGAATCTGTAATTTTTACTGAAATAGAAACGAAATAATCAACCGATCTATAGTTGATTAAAAGTTGCGGTATTCGAAAGGAATCGCTAACAACAATTAGAACAAGTAAGTGCTAATACAAACGCTATTTAATAAATTAAGAGAAATCGGTTTATTGATTAGTAAGCTATTCGAAAGGAAGCTTATAGATTAATTCTCACACATCGACTTGAAACTTTATGCACGGTTATTTTAGGTGTTAGCTATATTCGAAAGGAATAGTTACATGGATAAATATTCGGAGAAATCCGGTATTCGAAAGGAACTTAGGATTTTATATTAGAAGTTTATCATCAATTTATACTTAGGAAAGATTACACATTCGTGAACGGTCCAAGCAAGCGTACTTTATCATTATTTGAATCACAAATCACTTTTAGTCGTTTTTACTTTAAGTCTTCCTAAGACTAAAACCCACTTGTTACGTGTTATTTGTTACATTTATACTATTATCTCTATTATAAATAGTCCTCGTGATCGAACCCAGAATTTGCCCATACTTTACTACGATCGACAAGGGTACACTGCCCGGTGTCGTAGTCTAGACCAAGCTTATTTTGGGAAAACTAGATTTCGCACATCAGATACTTACACGGAAACAATTTATATATTAGGATTCCGGTGATTCCGAGCACCTTTCGAGCATTTCTGAGTATACGCTAGATTCTTCGTAAACAGTGAGTTACAAACCCCTTCTTTTAAATGCTTTTAAATACACTTTGGGGTGAAATGCGAGTCTTAGGCTTAAACACTATATTTAAGCCAAAACTTACTTTGAATGCTTAACGAAACGCTTGTTACATAAATACTATCACGAAAACTATTTTGCCAGCATTGTTGATGGTTTTGCCAACAATGCTGAGGATACAAACACTATTTTTGTCAATGACTAAACATCGATCGTCATGTTGCGGACGTTGTACAACATGGTCGTGAGATACCACTAAAATTCCCATACACTCCAACGAGGAACGCTACAGTTCCTATTAATCCATTTGGAAAGGACCGTTAGAAATTATGGATAACGCTATTAGGGTAGGTAGACCCTCACAACAACGTCAAATAACGATTGTGCATAATTCTAAGTGGGTAGGATATAGGCTTAGCAACATTTATTGGGCAATACTTAGGATTGTCACGTAGCCGTACATTATGTGGTCAATGCCTACAAACATGAATACTCATACTTTACGCATTGCTATGCGTCAAAACTTGAATACTTATACTTTACGCATTGTTATGCGTCAAAACTTGAATACTTATACTTTACGCATTGATGTGCGTCAAAACTTGAATACTTATACTTTACGCATTGCTATGCGTCAATACTTTGAATACTATACTTTACGCATTGCTATGCGTCAACTCTTTGATTACTTATACTTTACGCATTGCTATGCGTCAACACTTTGAATACTATACTTTACGCCATTGTTATGTGCGTCGAAAACTTGAATGCTTTTACTTTAACTTTGTAGCTCACTAACTACGTCTCTCGTAGTTAACACTTGACTCGTATTTTCAGGAAACGAGTAAGCTTTGAGATGATGCTTGTATGCTTTGGGGTGATGACTTCAAGAAAGGGAAAGGTTCGGGTGGTTTGGTTATTCAAACTTTTGTTATTGTAATCGGATATGTAAACAATATTTTTAAACACTTGTAAACTTTTAAGTTATGTTTTATTTAATATAACTTGGTGTTTAATTATAAACTTGTGTATCGAATACTCTCGCTCTTCACATCCCGTGTTTCCGCTTTGCGGGGTGTGACAGACTTGGTATCAGAGCTCAAGGTTATAGTGAATACCGATTTTTTTTTCAAAATCAAACTATAACGAGTTTCTAAACAAAGGATTTTATTTAACCAAAACGTGAAGGCATTGTTTTACTTAAATTATTCGGAGCCTGATCACCTACGAGTAATTTAAACTAAATTATGCTAGAACGGGATTGGTAAACATTTAAACGAACCTTCTCGGGAAATCTTGAAGTCAGACCTACACAGACTTAGATGCTAAACTTAAGATACTCTATATTCTCAGCTTATTACTAACACTAACATGAGCTGTAACATCGATTTAACTCATTTCCGGTTAGGCTATGCCGAGAGGAAAAGAGTTAGCTACGTCCGACAACGAAACGCTATATGATTTAGACTAATACTAAGATAACATTAAGACTTAGTGTGAATTTGATCCCATTCACCTTTCTATGATGCGATGAAAGGAACGAATATAACCGTGTCAGACAACGAGGTAGATAATCGACATATACTTCCAATACTTCCATCCGCCCTCATCTTCTTTTTAAAGAGCCATCCATAGTCTAGTGCACTGCAACCCTGAGGAAGGTCCACTATTCCCACGTATGGTTTTGTAAAATAGATTCTATCTCACTTTTGATGGCTTCTTTCCATTGAAGTGCTTCCGAAGAAGTAACCGCTTCGCGGTAGGTTCTAGGCTCATGTTCTACCATGAATGTGAGGAAATCGGAACCAAACGATTTCTCAACCCTAGCCCTTTTACTTCTTCTACGCTCAACATCTTCTTCCACATGTTGTTCCTGTCTTACATTTTGGACAGACTCATCAACGAGTGTAGAAGAACTTCCAATTTCCGTGTTTAGACAGGGAAATATATTTTCAAATAATGTAGCACTCCTTGATTCCATTATCATGTTCTTGTGTATATCAGGATTCTTAGAATCATGCACAAGAAATCGATAGGCACTACTGTTGTGAGCATATCCAATGAATATGAAATCCACAGTTTTAGGCCCTATCTTTAAGACCTTAGGTGCCGGCACTAATACTTTGGCTAGACACCCCCACACTCGTAGGTACTTATATGATGGTTTTTTTTCCCATCCAAAGTTCATATGGGGTTTCTTCTTTATTCTTTCGAGGTAGCTTATTTAAAAGATAAGAAGCTGATAAGATAGCTTCTCCCCACATGTTTGGACTAAGTCCATAACTTATTAACATGACATTAACCATTTCTTTCAAGGTACGGTTCTTTCTTTCGGCGATACCGTTTTGTTGAGGTGAATAGGGGGCGGTGAGTTCATGTCTAATACTATGTTGCTTACAAAAGTTAGCAAATGGTGACACATATTCACCTCCTCTATTACTTCTAACAACCTTGATTTTCTTATTAAGTTGATTCTCAACTTCATTCTTGTAAAGAATGAACTTATCGATGGCTTCATCCTTACTTTTGAGTAAGTATATATAGCAATATTTCGTGCTATCATCGATAAAGGTGATGAAGTATTTGTTTCCACCTCTTGTAGGAACCGATTTTAAGTCACATACATCGATGTGGATCATATCAAGGGGTTCGGTTATTCTTTCAACCGATTTAAATGATGATCTTGTTTGTTTGACCTCAACACATGTTTGACATCTATAGTTTGAATCAATATGGAAAGATGTTATGCATTTAAATTTAGTTAATCGACGAATGGAATTAAAATTAGCATGACCAAGACGTGCATGGCAAAATGGGTCTCACTTTTCATCGCGGAATAAGTGAAATAAGAGGTGTCAAAAACTATTGCTCTATTGAATATTCACGTGACATATCGTATATAATCGTGAGCATACTACAGGTTTGTCGAATCCGCTTCACCGCACCTACGAGAAAAATGTTGTTTTTACACATTTTTTTTTCACGCTTATAAAAAGTATGTAGTTCTTTGTTCATTTGTTCACACTTTTAAGTGTGTACAAAATTATTGTATTTATAAATGTTAAGAAATATGTAAAACCTCTAAAATCTACAAACTTTTAGTTGTTTAAAAAAATATGCACTTATAAGTGTGTATAAATGTACAACTTCTCCATACTAAAAAGAAAGGTTCTAAATAACGCGCGACGAGAAATTACGAAAACATGCAAGGCGTCTTTATTAGGCGCGACGGCAAAAAAACGTGGTCATGGCGCCCCTTAACGCGAGTTTTTTGTAACGAGTTATGAAAAATTAAAAAAAATAGTTTAAAATGGCTATAAAAATCATTTGATTGTAAATTTGTAACTATATCTTAGAATATATCTTAAATGAAACACACTTTTTAATAATTTATTGATATTTATATAACTTAATAGTAAAAATATATATATAAGTATATATAAAATTATAAAATATATTAATTTTTTTTGCCGCCTTGTCACGCTTTAAAAACGTCATGTCTCGTCATTTCTTGCAAAGCTTGAGGCTTACTTATATCGTCACGTCACTCCTTACGTTATGTGTAACCTTGCTAAAAAATGTAGAAGGAAATTTGTGACACCTAATTTCTTCACACACCTAGAGTAAGAAGATATGTAGTGTGACAAATTTGTCTTCATACTTTTAAGTATAAACGTTTTTGTATTTTGTACGCATTTAAATATGTGAACTTATTTTTCCAAAACGGTCTGAAATTGAAGATAACAAAATGATGGCCTCAATGATTCAAATATTCAAATTTATAAAAGCTTGCTTTTACCATACACTTAATGAGATTGAAGATATTCTAAAGAAATAGATATAAAAGAAAATATAATTAGTAGAAAAACCAAAATATTTAATTAGTAGAAATTTAAGAAGAGTGCCATGAAAAATGCACTTGAAAGTCGACCCAATAACATTCCAAAGTTGTTGTTTCATCAAAATAATTTCCACTTGGTTTTATCCTTAGATTAATATATACACACACATGATGTCACAAGCTTATATAAATAGCAAGCCCATGAACTTCACTTAAACATATCCCAACCATTTTCAAGAAATATTGAAGTAATAATCAATGGCTTCAAGTTCAAAAAATGTCACAATCTTGGTCATATGTATAGCATTGCTATGCACCAAAGCCTTGTCACAATGTGAAGATGAAACCAACAACCCATGTAACAACAAATCGAAGGCTTTATCTTTAAAAATCATTGGTATTGCGGTGATCCTTGTCACAAGTCTAATTGGTGTGTCTCTACCGCTTATCACTCGTTCGGTCCCTGCCCTTAATCCAGAGCGTAGCCTTTTTGTCATCGTTAAAGCTTTTGCTTCAGGCATCATTTTGGCTACTGGATTCATGCACGTGTTGCCAGACTCTTTTGACATGTTGAGGTCTAGTTGTTTGGCTGACAACCCATGGCATAAGTTTCCATTTACGGGCTTTGTTGCTATGTTGTCGGCTATTTTCACACTCATTGTTGACTCAATGGCTACAAGCATGTCTACCAAGAAGAACAACGCGATATCAGCTGAAGGTGATGAGGTGGTTGGCGGGGACCAGGAGATGGCGGGTGCGGGTAGTGGTGGCGCACATTTCCATGGACACCATCATGTCCAAAAGGGTTCAGTAGGACCACAACTTCTTCGTTATCGCGTCGTAGCTATGGTTAGTTTCAAATTCACATGCATAGTTTACATTAGAAACCACTTTTCTACACATCAATATGTGATATTTAAACCGAGTAGCAAAGACATTTTTTGAAAGTTACATATTTAAGCCTATTACTTCTTGGTACCTCCAACCATCCGTTCAACATGTTTCACATATGATATCCATATAAATTGTTTTACTTTTATGTATTCACAAAAGCCAATAGTTTATAAAATTAAAACAAGGTTCAAAATTTGATATTCAGGTGCTCGAACTTGGAATAATTGTTCACTCAATAGTTATCGGACTTGGAGTTGGAGCATCAAATGATGTATGCACTATTAAGCCATTGGTAGCAGCTCTTTGTTTCCATCAGATGTTTGAAGGAATGGGTCTTGGTGGTTGCATTCTTCAGGCTGAGTACAAAACCATGAAGAAAGCAATAATGGTCATTTTCTTCTCGATAACAACTCCCTTTGGGATAGCTCTAGGGATCGCGTTGTCAAAGACATACAAAGAGAATAGCCCAAGTGCGTTGATCACAGTAGGATTACTCAATGCTTCATCAGCCGGACTTCTTATCTACATGGCGTTGGTTGATCTTCTTGCAGCTGATTTCATGGGTCCGAAACTTCAAGGAAGCATTAAGCTACAAATTAAATCTTATTTAGCAGTCTTGCTTGGCGCGGGTGGGATGTCTCTGATGGCAAAATGGGCTTAAAAGTTCGTCTATCATTGATTGAAGATACATAAAATCATGTTGTTCTAAATCAAGTTTAATTGGTTTAAAATTTTCTGTAATGAAGTTTCTTGTACTATCCCTTTCGAATCTATCAAAAGTTTGCATTTTTCTATATAATGGGTGTTTGACTAAATTATCAACTTACAGCCATAATAATTTATAATTTGTCACAAAGACACTGTATGTGTTAAACACTTAAATTAATTACTTCTAATTATTTGATAATTAGAACTTCATACGCCAATAATGAGCACCAAAATCATAACAATTAGTATTATTATTTTTATTTATTATAATCAAGTTAACTAAAAGAATTAATTGTGACAAAAGATTAAGAGGGAATAACAATTTGACAAAGAAAATAACATTTTGTTAAGACTCAATTATGATCGATGATATAAGTTTTGTATTTGAACTATTATTTTCTTTTTCATTTTTTTGCTGTAGATGATTAAAGTTTTGTATTTTGTCCCAATTTGAAAATTTGGTAACCATGTAGTTACCATGCCGATATCGAAGTCCAATATGTCTAAATATACATGTACTTTCGGTTTTGTTTTGGGAATCGATAACTAAAGCCTTATTTGATTAATTAACCGGGGATCAACCGGTTGATTTGTAAGTAAAGTGATTCGATAACTAACACCTTTATTTAACCATTTGTCACGGTTAATATATACATCTCATACCATCTCTACTCTGTCTTCATATTTCAGGTTGAAGGTTGAGTTGATCCGAGATACCATTTTGAAATAACACTCTATCTTGTGTCACTTAATTAATGAAAAACCTAATACAAATATAAGCTCTTCGCTTGGTGACTTCATAACTTTTAAACCATTATATCATACAATTTATGAATCAGTTATTGTTACTCTTTAGAATGTCACGAATAAATGACTCGATCTCTATTTGCGCACATCCTCCTTTCTTGGTTGCTTGTTCATAAACTTTCTTAACTTCTCCTGCCATTTTCCTCATTTCTTTTCCTTCTTCATTTTCCGGATCCATGAAACTTTTTATGAGTTCCGTAATTTCTTCTCGTGTGACCATATTGCCCCATTTTCCAATATTCTACGATTATCTTACTATTTGGAACTTGATCCGCAACTATAGGGATGTATGCATTGGCACCCCCAAAAAAGCACCTTCAATCGTTGAACTCCACCCACAATGTGACCAAAATGCCCCTATTGAACTATGGCACAACATTCCTAATTGGTCACACCAAGGTATAACGAACCCATTTTCATGTTCAAAACAAGACGTTTCCCCACGTGGAATCCACATGAAACATATACCTCTATCATGTACTCCCGCAATGATTTCATTCAATTGATCAGTTGAGAGTTGAGACCGAGAGAAAGCTACCTTGCGAAATGTATAACACTCAAGCCTCAAGTTGACGGTCTAACCATTTGATGTAGTCAGGGGAATATTGGTCATTTTGTACGTCTTTCAAATCAAAGTAAGGAATTGTGAGTCCAACTACATATACGGGTCTGGAAAGCGTTTTTTTTTAAGATATCGATAACAGGTGCTTCATTTTCGTAAACAGATACGAAAAGAAGAAATTGAGCTTTAGTCGCCTTTGAGACGGCTTGTAAGACTATAGGCACAAGTAGTTTGTCTGTTCCATCGAAGCCTTTCGGAAGATCAACAACGCGAATAGGTGGGACACCATGTAAGTAATCTACTTCTTCCTCAACTTTTTCATCTGTAGAGTTTCAAGTTAATTTGAAATTCAAGAATAGAACATAAAGAAAGACAAAAACCAACGGGCCAAATTTAGACACCTACCTAAAAGTTCAACGATGGACCTTTAAAAAAAACAAGGAAGAAGGGTACCTCCTAGATTATTTGAGGTAAATAAGCATTACACATTTTTCCTCTTAAAATTCAAAATGTGCTTAAGTATTTAAAGAACTAATTGGCTTAATTTTTTGTATGGCGGGTCTAAAGAAGAGTTGAGTGTTTAAACAATTATCTAACAAGTATCCCAATATTAGACAACCAAGGACGTGTTTGTTTGGGTTCATATAAAGGGTTTATGTTTTATTGACATTTTGATTTATGTTTTATAAGTTCGGATTTTCTATATTATATAATGGTTTATGAGTTTATTAAGGTTTGTCATGTCATAACAAACAATAATAAGCCCATAAATCGTTACATAAGCCTGAAAATTTGGGCTTATAAAATATAAGCCGAAATATCAATAAGCCATAAATCTCTTATATAAGCCCAAACAAACATCACCTAGTATATGTGTATCCATGGGTAACCGGAAACCCGGGCTATACCTAGGTCCATACTAGTAAAGGATGCCGGTTCAAGTCTCAAAATAAAAATAAGACAAATATATGTATGGGTATTGTCCTTTAAAAAAACAAGGAAACAAGGCTTTCTTTATAACCTACCTGAGAAATTATCTCCGGCGTGGCCGTTTTGGACTAGGAGATCACAATTATAACAAATCGAGAACACTGTTGCGGAACCAGTGGAAAAAGAAGCCACGAGAATGTTCATTCGATTTCCAATATTTAATACCCACATAAGGAAAGTATCAAATATAATAACATTTACTAGAACCTCAATCTGGTGGAGCAACCGGATATTCCATTTCTATTTGTATAACTTTAAAAAACTCGGAGAAATCAACCGCTCGGTTCATCTCTGACGGGACGACGTTGGGTTTGGTAGCGAACCGGATGTTAGTTGGTTTTGGTTCATATTGAATGAAACCAAGCCAATCTTCGGTGACTACGAAGGTAATAAGGAAGTCTGTTGGACGACGAATAGCAATGAGCTTGCAAAGGTTCATCATGGATTAATATGGCCTCTACCCGGGTAGGGTATCGCTACCACATGACAACCGATGAGATTCGCCATTACAAGAAGACTTTTAAAGAAGTTGAATGAAGCTGAAATTTGAGATTGGGAGATATTGGGTCACGTATTATGACTTCTATTACTGGAGTTAGGTGATTAATGGAATTCTTAGTAGCTTATATAATTTAAAACTGATTAGATTGTGACACTGTTATAACATATCCTTAATTAGATATATAAGTCTAAACATCTTATCAGTGTAATAGTGTACGTTGCGGCTGATGAATTGGGCTTGATCAAAAAGGATATATCTATTGCAGTTGGCACAATGTTTCATATATAATATTTAGGGATAATTGATAAAGATAATGATTTTCAAAAGCATTACTAATTATTTGAAAAAGAAAAATGTTTGGTAGTTTGGTATGTGTTACTTTCATCAACAAAGATACATCAATTTGACAAAAGATCAACTAACGGGCAAATGGACGACTTAAAGCAAAGACGTATAGTCTTTCATTGAGTGTTACGGTCGAGTCCGTTGAGATTAAGGAAGCGGTGAAGATGATACGATCAGCTTACAATATGGTGGAGCAATAGTATCTAGCCGGAAAAAAAACTATTTCGACATCAGAGTGCATGAAATGTTTTTAAGAAATAACAAAGTTTCCCGATCTGGTGGTTTCGTTACTCGAAAGAAAAAACGAGTAACGATACGTCGATATACCTTGGTGAAGATATCAACAACTTTGAGCTTTTTCGCCATGATCCAACTTTAAGATCACAAGTAAAGCAACGAGCATTCAAAAGGCGAATATTTATAAGTTTTCAAACTTTAAAAGTAAATTTTTAATCTTTAATATATAATAAAAGAGGGGCTTAAATGCCACGTGGCGAAGTAAGATCCCTTGGATGGATTAACTTCTTTGATTTTAACCGTTAGATTAGATTGATAATGTCATCAAAAACTATTTTTATTTTACACCCTTTTATAATACATAATTACATTCTATTTTTCATTCTATCTCCACTAAAATAAAAAACATAATTATAATTTAGTTATAAAATTTCTCAATTTAAACTGTGATTTACGTTATTTTTATTCCAAGATCATCTAAGACAAAATATCAAAACATTTGTATAAACATAAATGTGTATATGTTATTATAACTATAAACAACATGTGTATAAAACATGTGCCTGTAAATTACCTTCGAGACCTCCCATAGATTGGCAGCATGCTATAACCAGTTGGCCAAGCCCTAGTGGTCAATATATATATATATATATATATATATATATATATATATATATATATATATATATATATATATATATATATATATATATATATATATATATATATATATATATATATATATATATATATATATATATATATATATATAATAAAATAGGGTCCTTAAATGCCACATGGCAAAGTAAGATCCGTTGGATGGGTTAACTTCTTTGATGTCAGTCGTTAGATCAGATTGATGAAGTCATCAAATATTATTTTCATTCTACACCCTTTTACAATACATAATAAATACTCTTTTTTATTCCATCTCTACTAAAATAAAAAACATAATTATAATTTATTTATAGAATCGTTCAATTTGAACTATGATTTACCTTATTATTATTCTAAAATCTCATAATACAAAATATCAAAACATGTGTATAAAAGTAAATATGTTATATGTTATTATAATTATAAACAACATGTGTATAAACGTAAAAATATATATATATGTTTTATACGTATAACATTATTTTCTCATAATAAAAATTAAAATCTACATAAATATAAAATTTGCAATTCAATTTTTATTTTTTTCCGCGCTATCGCGGGACAATAATCTAGTATATATATATAACATTTTCTTTTTATAATAACTTCAAATCTATATAACATAAAATTTACGATTTAATTTTTATTTTTATTCCTGCTAACGCGGGACAATAATCTAGTTATGTAATATAAGAGCAATAATAGATAATCTAGTGAATATGATATTTCACTATACTGCATTTATCTTATACTGATTGTTTTTGTTAACCAAAACGTTTTAAGGGAGTATTAGAAAGTGAAAATACAAGAAATAGGGTGGCACCGTCAGCAGTTTCCGGTCAGAAATCCATCGATTAAAATCAATGGAAAGAACAGACTACAACTACATTCCACCTCATTACCTAATCGTAGATCACCGGAACGCCGTACATCACCACCACCACCACCTACGATCGCTACTTACCGTAAAACATCATCTTGTAGAAACTGATATATCACTCAAACATGAGCTCTCCGTCGCAAAAACCGACCTCCGCCACCCCTCCGCAGTCGTCGGAGAAATTCAGGCGGCGCGTGAGGCACACGCTCGTGAGGTTTTCAATCGGACGGTGGAAATGGAAGACGAGGTAAAACTGATCGATGAATCGAGTGTTAAGTATTAGAGTATATGTGTTATAAATATCTTAGCCTAGCGTGCAGCCCAATGGACTCACGAGCTCTATGGTCCCTAGGATTCTTAGTCTATGTATATGCGTTTCATTATGTATTATAAGTCATAAAATAATAAACTAATATACCAATCTTTATGGTATGAGAGCCTTGTGCTCTACCTTCTCTATCTTTTCTTTCAATTTTCTAATATCCCAACTCTCTCCAAAATCGAATTCCAATTCTCCAAAGCAATATTAAACAACACCGTTACAGTAGTTAGAAGAGGAAAAAAGTTCCACGTAAAGCCTGCAAATTCCAAGCAATAAAACCACCAAACGCACCGCCACTTCGACAACCAAATATTCAAAAATGAATTCACAGATCTGCAATTATTACGTATTCTGCTCACTTTCACCTCTCACCGCCGGATAATCATAATCACCATCGAAATCCGAGCAAAACTGGAAATTTTGGTTGCCGGAAAACATCTCACGCGCTATCAACCTCCAGTCGAGTCGAGCCGTTTTTCCTAGTCGGCTTGATTTGAGGCGTCTACCTCCAGCCGATCCGCGCCGACCCTTCAGCTTCTAGTGTTGACGTCACATGTTTCATTGTTATGTTTGATTGTTGACGTCACCTGTTTGACCGTTGACTGTTGACGTCACCGTTTTGATCGCTGACGTCACCTGTTGACTACTAACGTCATCCTTTCACTTTTTGAAGAAAAAAAATGGTACTTCGCGATCGTTGATGGTTCATGGATACTGGAGCGACATCACATCTCTCCTCACACATCGGTAACATACAATCCATTTTTAGTTCTAGCACTAATCAATCTGTAATTATCGGTGATGGATCGTTAATACCCGTAAATCAAATGGGTTATAGTAAATTACTTAGCCCTTACCGCCCCTTACACCTTAAAAACGTTCTCGTTACACCAAACATAATCAAAAACCTAATTTACGTGCGTAAATTTACAATCGACAACAAATGTGCTATTGAATTTGATCTGAAAGGGGTGTCAAAACTATTGCTCTCTTAAATATTCACGCGACATATCGTATATAATCGTGAGCATACTATAGGCTTGTTCAATCCGCTTCATTGCAACTATAAGAAAAATGTTGTTTTTACACTTTTTTCTTTTCACGTTTATAAAAAGTGTGTAGTTTTTTGTTCATTTGTTCACGCTTTTAAGTGTGTACAAAATTACTATATTTAGAAATGTGAAGAAATATGAAAAACCTCTAAAATCTACAAACTTTTAGTTGTTTAAAAAAATGTGCACTTATAAGCCTATATAAATGTACAACTTCTCTACACTAAAAAATGTAGAGGAAAATTTGTGACACCTAATTTCTTCATACACCTAGAGTGAGAAGAAATATTGTGTGACAAATTTGTCTCTACATTTTAAATATGAACTTTTTTATATTTGTACACATTTAAATGTATGAACTTATTTTTTCAAACGGTGTGAAATTAACAAAATGAAGGCCTCAATGATTCAAATATTCAAATTTATAAAAGCTAGCTTTCGCCATACACTTAATGAGATTGAAGATATTCTAAAGAAATAGATATAAAAGAAAATGTATTATTAGAGACGTAAACAACTTTTAATTTTATAAAAGACACTTACAAGTTACAACGTAAAACTTCAGATTAGATATCCTTCTTAATTAAAAACCAAAATATTTAATTAGTAGAAATTTAAGAAGAGTGCCATGAAAAATGCACTTGAAAGTCAACCCAATAACATTCCAAAGTTGTTGTTTCATCAAAATAATTTCCACTTGGTTTTATCCTTAGATTAATATATACACACACATGATGTCACAAGCTTATATAAATAGCAAGCCCATGAACTTCACTTAAACATATCCCAACCATTTTCAAGAAATATTGAAGTAATAATCAATGGCTTCAAGTTCAAAAAATGTCACAATCTTGGTCATATGTATAGCATTGCTATGCACCAAAGCCTTGTCACAATGTGAAGATGAAACCAACAACCCATGTAACAACAAATCGAAGGCTTTATCTTTAAAAATCATTGGTATTGCGGTGATCCTTGTCACAAGTCTAATTGGTGTGTCTCTACCGCTTATCACTCGTTCGGTCCCTGCCCTTAATCCAGAGCGTAGCCTTTTTGTCATCGTTAAAGCTTTTGCTTCAGGCATCATTTTGGCTACTGGATTCATGCACGTGTTGCCAGACTCTTTTGACATGTTGAGGTCTAGTTGTTTGGCTGACAACCCATGGCATAAGTTTCCATTTACGGGCTTTGTTGCTATGTTGTCGGCTATTTTCACACTCATTGTTGACTCAATGGCTACAAGCATGTCTACCAAGAAAAACAACGCGATATCAGCTGAAGGTGATGAGGTGGTTGGCGGGGACCAGGAGATGGCGGGTGCGGGTAGTGGTGGCGCACATTTCCATGGACACCATCATGTCCAAAAGGGTTCAGTAGGACCACAACTTCTTCGTTATCGCGTCGTAGCTATGGTTAGTTTCAAATTCACATGCATAGTTTACATTAGAAACCACTTTTCTACACATCAATATGTGATATTTAAACCGAGTAGCAAAGACATTTTTTGAAAGTTACATATTTAAGCCTATTACTTCTTGGTACCTCCAACCATCCGTTCAACATGTTTCACATATGATATCCATATAAATTGTTTTACTTTTATGTATTCACAAAAGCCAATAGTTTATAAAATTAAAACAAGGTTCAAAATTTGATATTCAGGTGCTCGAACTTGGAATAATTGTTCACTCAATAGTTATCGGACTTGGAGTTGGAGCATCAAATGATGTATGCACTATTAAGCCATTGGTAGCAGCTCTTTGTTTCCATCAGATGTTTGAAGGAATGGGTCTTGGTGGTTGCATTCTTCAGGCTGAGTACAAAACCATGAAGAAAGCAATAATGGTCATTTTCTTCTCGATAACAACTCCCTTTGGGATAGCTCTAGGGATCGCGTTGTCAAAGACATACAAAGAGAATAGCCCAAGTGCGTTGATCACAGTAGGATTACTCAATGCTTCATCAGCCGGACTTCTTATCTACATGGCGTTGGTTGATCTTCTTGCAGCTGATTTCATGGGTCCGAAACTTCAAGGAAGCATTAAGCTACAAATTAAATCTTATTTAGCAGTCTTGCTTGGCGCGGGTGGGATGTCTCTGATGGCAAAATGGGCTTAAAAGTTCGTCTATCATTGATTGAAGATACATAAAATCATGTTGTTCTAAATCAAGTTTAATTGGTTTAAAATTTTCTGTAATGAAGTTTCTTGTACTATCCCTTTCGAATCTATCAAAAGTTTGCATTTTTCTATATAATGGGTGTTTGACTAAATTATCAACTTACCGCCATAATAATTGACTAAAAAAAAGTTATGGAACCCTACAGCTGATAGTTGGAGATGAAAGTTTTGTTTTATACTCAGAGTTGCTGAAAGTTTGATTTCTTTTTTTTTCATAAATGTGTTTGAAAAGTAAATAAAAGTAGAACATTAAAATGTAAAATGTATAAAAAATACATAATAATATAATAAGACAAATTTTATAAGGGATATTTATATAATTTATTATAATATAAGTTTTGTATTTGAGCTATTATTTTCTTTTCTTTTTTTTTTTGCCGTAGATGATTAAAGTTTTGTATTTTGTCCCAATTTGAAAATTTGGTAACCAGTTACCATGCCGATATCGAAGTCCAATATGTCTAAATATACACGTACTTTCGGTTTTGTTATGGGGATTTGATAACTAACGCCTTATTTGACCAATTAACCGGGGATCAACCGGTTGATTTGTAAGCAAAGTGATTCGATAACTAACACCTTATTTAACCATTTTTCACGGTTAGTATATACATCTCATACCATCTCTACTCTGTCTTCATATTTCAGGTTGAAGGTTGAGTTGATCCCAGATACAATCTCGAAATAACACTCTTCGCTTGGTGACTTCATAAGTTTTAAACCATTATATCATACAATTTTTGAATCAGTTGTTGTTACTCTTTAGAATGTCACGAATAAATGACTCGATCTCTATTTGCGCAGATCCTCCTTTCTTTGTTGCTTGTTCATAAACCTTCTTAACTTCTCCCGCCATTTTCCTCATTTCCTTTCCTTCTTCATTTTCCGGATCCATGAAACTTTTTATGAGTTCCGCAATTTCTTCTCGTGTGACCATATTGCCATCTTCAATCTTCACCCTCCTTCCCATTTTCCAATCTTCTACAATCATCTTACTATTTGGAACTTGATCCGCAACTATAGGGATGTAAGCATTGGCACCCCCGAAAAAGCACCTTCAATTGTTGAACTCCATCCACAATGTGACCAAAATTCCCCTATTGAACTATGGCACAACACTCTTAATTGGTCACACCAAGGTATAACCAACCCATTTTCATGTTCAAAACAAAACGTTTCCCCACGTGGAATCCACATAAAACGTATACCGCTATCATGTACTCCCGCATTGATTTCATTCAATTGATCAGTTGAGACCGAGATAAAGCTCCCTTGCGAAACGTATAACACTGAAGCCTCAGGTTAACGGTCTAACCATTTGATGTAGTCAGGTTGACGGTCTAACCATTTGCGAAATGTATAAAACCATCGTTGTTTGCACAAAACCTTTATATTTAGTTTTACAAAACAACCTTAAACCAAAATCATGTATTACAAGTCGTAGCGGAAGCTTTGGTCCAGTTAGTAGCTTGTATACCACCGCATCTAAACATTAACAAGCTACTTGGTCCCTCCGCCAATCTACATCATCCCCTTTCCTTTATCACTAGGTTCGGTATCCTTTGCACCTATGGACACCAACAACGACTACATTAGCATAAAGCTAGTGAATACACAATAACCACACCTGCATCTATATACAGTCTCCAACAACACCTATCATAACATTCAACCTTGCATATACATCATGCATAACAACATATGTCATTTGGCGTTTACATCATGCCATGGGTTTTAACACATACAACCTTTGACATATACATCATGTCTAACAACTTATATAATTACATTTACATCATGTTTAACAACTTATAATATTGGCATTTACATCATGCCTAACACCTTATATAATTGGCATTTACATCATGCCAAACACTTTATACAATTGACATTTACATCATGTCTAACAACTTGTACTCGTCATTCCTAGTAACTTATATAATTTGTCATTTACATCATGCCTAACATCAACGTCATCATATTTCCATCATACATCCATAACAACAAATACAACCCATATATTCATCAGCAACCTTTAATCAACCTGTAAATGACACATCATATAATATATGTGCAACAACATAATATATAAATGGTGATACAACTACACTAATTTCCATATGTATATAGAACGTGTACTCACCCTTGAAGTCCAGTTAGTATCTCTATATTATCACCTTCAATGCTTAGTTTCACGTACCATCAAGTATTGGACAATCGGTACAAAAACGTTCCTCTAACAAATTAATAATCTGATTCAGACTTAAAGGGCATAATCGCGAGAAAATAGACTCTTTGCCCTTTCGAACGATACCAAGCTCATTCCCAACGGAGCTACGGTTGATTTTATATGAATTTTACAAAACAACCAACTATTGCTGGATTTTCTTCAATCGACACTATATTTTCAACTTAATTAACCCATTAAACTACCCAAACACTATCCCAATTCTACACCTGTTATATGTGACATTTACAACTTGTTCATATAATTAAAATAAAAACTCTAATACTTGCTACCATTAACACATGATACAAGTATCCCTTTTTAAACAATAGTAACACCCACGATTATACTCAAACACATAAACTCTAATTTCACCAAAATAGGAATTAGAAACACATACATTTAATCCCTTTCAATTCGATCCTTACTTAGAAATGCCAACACGTCACTAACATTCTCTTAAAGTGACACCACATCATTAGAACTCTTCTTAAAATGAAAACACATCACTAGAACTCTTCTTAAAGTGTCAACACATTTCTTTATCTCTTAAGTTTACTAACTTTCACCTTTAGTGTATCAACTTCTAATACATCTTATTTTCATCCATCAAGTTTAGGTAAATTAATATTTGAACACTAAACTTTAATCACCTTAATTAGTATATATCACCTACTAATTAACGTATTTAATAACACCTAACCATAATCAACAAGTATTATTAAATAACTAAAATCATGTTAATACTTACGAACTGTTCTAGATCTGGGATGTTACAAATACCGAAGCTGAATATCGCGGGGGGGCCAATGTCGTAGCTGAGACTAGTTGGCTACGCAATTTTCCTCTTGAGCTTCGCTGCCCGCACAATCGGGCCACCATTTTTAACTGTGTTAATATTAGTGTGGTCTACCTTTCAACGAACCTAGTCCAACATCCGCGAACCAAACATATCGAGATTGACATCCATTTTGTTCGGGAAAAGGTTGCTATGGGTCACGTTCGAGTTCTTCACGTACCATTCAGTACTTTTTCATGATTTTCGATCCAGATTGAGTGTTCATTCCTCTCCCGCTCAAACTGCATGGGCATATTGGAGTATATATTATATCTTAGCCCATCATGCAGCCGAATGGACTCACGACGGGTTACTAGGGTTCTTAGTCTATTTATATGTGTTTCATTATGAATTGTAATTCATAAAATAATAAACCAATATACCAATCTTTATTGAGTTTGCTAAATGTTAGGTGAGTTGAAGGAATTGAGATGTGAGAAGGAAGAACTTGAGGAGAAATTGAAGTGATTGGTAAAGTTATGGAAATGTCGTTGGAAACGCGGCGAGTTCGGTTAATGAGAGATGAGATTGAGAAAATGAAGAAAGAAATCGAAAGAGGAAGGTATGACTTATAAATCCTAATTATAAGGATATTTGATATATGTTCGTTTTAATCTTGTGAAGTAAATAACTCGTCACCTTTAATATACCTATGTGGCTATGTGTGATAGTTTTAGTCATATCGAGTAAACGTTATGGTTTGTGTATTCTGATTTTATTAATATGCGGTTTTGGAATCACTAAAATCTTCTAGTAATGTATATGATGAGATTAGCGGTTTCTTATCAGTTGAGCATTTTCTTAATATGAGGTGCGACTTGATACATATATGACACTCAACGGGTGCTATGTTAAAATAGGAAATAGTTTAAATGTCGTTATCTTAATGCTGAATCAGCCAAAAAAAGTTGTCTTTGCGTTAATTAAGAGAAATTTTAGCCGATCGATGAACATATACATCATTAGTTGACTGTAAAGTTACAGCACACTAGAATCATAAATTATTAAAATGTTTTTAATATAGTCAATTTTTGTGATGGTTGCTAATGATGCTGTATACAGGGGACTAATTGAGCATGAGAAAAAAGTGTACGCTAGTAACATTAAACAGAAACGAGACATGGAGAAATATAAAATTTGAATGGCTCGTAAACTTAAGAAGATGAAAGTGGAAGCTACTGATGCAGCAAAGAGAGCAAGGGCAGCAGCTGCTGTTGAATCCGTTTTAATCCCTGGCACATTTTCTATGTCTACCTTTTACTACAATTTTGTAACTTTGTTTGGAGTCGATTAGTAATAATTCAAGTTGAATTCTGTCAAACTGTATACCTGGCAATCATGACCCAATAAGTTAAGTTTGGGTCAAAGTGGATTTTTAATTTTACATTTTGGGTAGAATTGGGCCTCTTTATTTTTTTTATTTGGGTCATATTGGGTTTGAACAAAATAAAAAAAAGAAACGCGGGTCATATTGGACAGGAAAAAAGATTGAGCGGGTCAAGCGGGTCTAAAGGTGATTTGGTGATTAATTCCCAAATCGATTTGTAGGTATAATTCCCAAATCGACTTACAGCAAATTCGTTCAACAAGTTCAGCAATTTATTAGGTATAATTTTCTTTACCAATTGATTTTATAAAATTATCCCGAGTTATATAAAAATCATTAGCAAGTAATCGTAAAATTCTTGTTTTTCATTTTTGTTTTTTGAGTCTGGATAAAGCACACCAACTGTTTGATTATATGTTGCTTCCAATTTGGGTTTTCTTGTTATTTTTTTTAGCAGAAAATTTGCAGGAGTTTTTGAAACAAAATGATGTTCATTTCAAGAATTTTTGATGCATATTCATATGTTAGTCATTTGTAGAATTGAAATGTTTCGTTATAATCAACTTACAGTTTCTTTTTTGACGTATTCCGGTGTTTTAGACCGTCCTAAGACAATGCTCGTTTCTAAACTTAAATTGATTTCTCTTTACTGATAGCATACTATTCTTTTTACTTTGGCTTTGGGGTGATTATTTGTTAATTTTTTGGTAAAGAGGAGTGCCTTATGGCGCGGAATTGTCCGGTATTATCATAGGATTATTACACTGGTTTTGGTGTTTTAACCATCTGAAAACATACAAGAACTTTCAGGTTAAGGTTTTTAAAATAAGTAAAGAATAGCATAGAAGCATAGTTTCTCTTGTTTTGATATAAGCTTGCCATTTACTGGGAACATAAACCCTACAAAACGGCAGAAGTTAAGAGGAAGGTGTCAGCATCAAAACGTTCAGTTTATTTGCATAGATTGACAGCTGTAAGCTGTTGTTTGTCTACCTTGCATGCATCATTCATAAATGGCGATATCAGTTATGTATGTATTATGTATTTCTCATGTGGGTTACCTCATGGCATACCATAACAAGAGCTAAAATAGTTCCTAAGAGTTTGCTGCTATTACAGAATTTTGTCTCTCGTGCAAAACTTTTTAGACTGTTTGGTCCCTACATTTACATAGAGTTATACTTCGCTGCTAGGCTTGCATTATATCAGGTTACATTATTAGTCACGGCATTTAACTTTCTCCTTCATTAGCATGAATGGAGCTGCCTATTATATTGGTTAAAACACTTGAAGCAACGAGTCAACTACACAATGTGAACTTTCTTTAGCTGATTTTTTGGTGTGCAAGGAAACTTAGTTTTGCAGTTTTAATGATTGTTTATTACACAGGTATGTCAAATGACACCGAGCAACAAAATATAGGAGAGGAGAATGAAGATGCCACTTCTTCATCGACTATGAGTAAAGAGCGTTCTCATGTTTGGACATATTTTGAAAAATCATATGAAGACGGGGTTAGAAAAGCAACATGTATATCTTGTGGGCATAAGTATGTCGCCAAACGTCAAGATGGAACATCTAATATGAAGCGACATATCCCCAAGTGCTTTAACTTGGATGAGCCCGGTCCATTACAAAAACGAGCTCCTTTAGATCAAGGTATGTATAGGGAGAAGATGTCAATTGCTATCATCAAACATAATTATCCTTTTAGTTTTGTTGAACATGAAGCAACGAGACAACTACACAATTTCTTACATCGTGATGTACATCACATAACACGAAACACGGCAAAGGCGGATGTTTTAAAAGTATACGAGAGAGAAAAGATGAATCTCAAAAAAGAACTAGAAAAAGTAACTAGTAGGATTTGTTTGACATCCGATTTATGGAGTTCTATCACGAGTGATGGATATATGGCATTGACGGCTCATTATATCGATCAAACTTTTGTGTTAAGAAAAAAAGTTTTAAACTTTAGAGCTATACCGCCTCCATATAACGGTTCCATTCTTGCGAAGTACTTGATCAATTTCTTAAGAGATTGTGGCATTGAGAAAAAGATTTTTACTATCACATTAGATAATGCGAAATATAATGATGGTTTAGTCGATTCCTTAAAAAGTCATTTCCGTTTGAATAACGCGTTGCTTTGTGATGGAGAGTTTATGCATGTGAGATGTGGAGCACATATATTGAATCTTATTGTACAAGCGGGATTAAAAGTAATCGAAGAAGCTATTGTGAAAGTTCGTGAGTCGGTAAAGTATGTTAGAGGAAGTTCTGCAAGAAAATTTAAGTTTGCAGAATGCATAGTATCCCTAAAGTTACAATGTGGGAGACATATGCGTCAAGATATCGTGACGAGATGGAATTCAACATATCTAATGCTTGATTGTGCGTGTGTTTATCGTGAGGCTTATGCTCGGTTAGAACTTATTGATGAAAACTTTAAAACATGTCCATCAGAAGAGGAATGGAAAAGGGTAGAAAAAATCAAACTGTTTTTGGAACCTTTTTACAATATCACAACTTTGTTTTCCGGACACTCCTATCCGACTTCCAACTTGTATTTTTACAAAGTATGGAAAATTCAATTATCAATTGAAAAAGAGATTCATAACTCGGATCCCATTATAAATGGCATGGCAAAAGAAATGAAAAAAAAGTTTGTTAAATATTGGGAAAATTATAGTATGGTGTTATCTTTTGCTAAAATTTTGGATCCAAGGTATAAGTTTAAGATGGTTGAATATTGTTTTTCAAGACTTGACATGGAGGATAATGTTCGTGAAGACAAAATGAAAAGTATTTATGATGGTTTGCATAAACTATATAAGGAGTATGAGATGCATAAACATTAACGGTTTATTGTTTATATTATAGTTTTTGTTTTCTTCATATTGACATTACTTGCATTCGTTAAATAAATTTGTGTTGTTTACATTATTGTTGCCTTAGTAAAGTCATCTCTTATGACAGCTTTAGGCTATATTTCGACATTGAGCAAGAGTTTGTTTACTAGTTTCAAACTAAGTAGGTGTTCGGGATTCCGTTTTGTAAGTGATTATGTGATAGGTATGAATTAAAATCAAATAATAACCGGTAACAAAATAGGCTGTAGGAGATAGATCTGTCTATCACAGTAAGTGACATTATTACTAAGGATCCTGGTTGTCGAGGAGATCTAAGGGTTGAGTTTGAAGTCAAATTTCCCACTAATATGACATCTGAACAGAAAACTGCATTGCGGCATGCTTTGGGTGGTTAATTTTTTAAAACCAAGTAGCAGCTGCTCGGTTACATTACATAAGAAGAAATAACAAACACAGTTTGTTTGTATCTACAGTTATACACACAACTAAACGGGTAACCCTGGTATACATACATTTAATCTATATACTACAATATAAAATATAAATCATCAACAACACTGCGGATTTTGTTCCCAGAGGAATCACCTTATTAACTCGAGACAGCCTTGGATATCATAGGGACTCCATGATGTGCTTATTCTGATTGTTTTGCCACTTGAAATATTAAAGTGTTTAGTTTTAACTCATTATAATCTTGATTTTTTTCGTTAAATTCATCTTCCTCCTTTTTTTTCCTTGCAGATTCCACACTTTATACCAACTACGTTATGAAAACAAAAGACGAAAGACAAGCAAGCGGGGAAAAGTTAAAGTCGAGGTTTATTATGCTTTTAGTATTTTTAGATATCGTGTTTTAAGAAAATTGACAACACTATGGTTACAAGTTTTGCAAACTTTGAGTTATCTGTTGAAGAGATTGGATTAATTTAAAGTTGTAATGGATTTTAAGTGTTTTGGAGACATTACTATTATGAGTTTTAACGAGCGTCTTAAATATCGATTTATGTATATATGAAAGTATTTAGAAAAAAATTTAAATGTATTTGTCACAAATTTATTTTTATAACCATTCGTTTGCTAAATTTATTATTTGGTAAAAGAAATTAAAAGGACCCGTTTTGACCCGCACCCGTTTTGACCCGCATCCGTTTGGTATATTTTTAAAGTGACCCATTTGGACCCGCATCCGTTTTGACCCGCACCCATTTTGACCCGTGACCCAATCCAGCCCAACCCGCCCATTTTGCCAAGTATATGTCAAACATATGCTACTGGATATCGGAAACCCGAGATAGGGTAAGTAATAGGCATAACATGATCAAAATATTACTTCTAAATAATTTGATCGTTAGTTAGATCTCATTTCGTGTTTACTGTCTCTTTTCTGTTTCAGGTTGAAGGTTGAGTTGATCCCCAATATCACCCCAGAAGGATAGTTTATGGTCTGTGGTTCACACTACTAACAATATCGACAATATCGTAATACACATGAATAGAATCGTTCTACATTCATATTTCTTGGTTTCAATTTTTCAAAACTAGGAAATGAAGTATAGTTTAGCGGATTTACCAACATATTTCTTCTAATGCTAATTTAAAAACATACTTTTGGTAGCGTGTCGGTATAACGGACGTCTTTGCTTGCTCCACTGTAGTGTTTTATTCTAACAAAATATGTATTCGAGAGCTAACTTAAGAAAAATGTTTACAGCAAGTGCAGCAAATGTTGCAATCAGTGTGATAACTTCATTGTAATTAAGTTGCCAAAATTGCCTTTTCGTTAAACCCCGTGTTCTACTTTAATCATACAAAATGCATTTTGTTACAATTTAAAAGTTCTAGGCGCTCAAACATAAAGTCATAAGCTTATGTTAGTCCTGTCAATTAACCCTCGTCTCAACAATCATCTTGCTCCTCCCTCCCTGCTTCATGACAGAAAGAAAAAGAAGAAAAGAAAAAAATATATGAAATGTGCATTAGCAACAAATCTTTGTATTTCAGCCTCACTTCTTGCAGTGTCAATAGTCAATACGCAAATAATCGGACAATAAAAAGCATAAGAAAGATCGTCATCCTCAACCAGAAACATGAGGTTCCCAAGCACCAATCTTAATACGTTGAGTTGTGAAAACCAACCAAAAAAGGTACTTCGTCATCAATACAGAATCTATCAATCTCTAGGAACTCGCCAAGATACTAAATTTTGCAATGTGTGAACGGAAACAAAATCCCAAATACAAAACATTTTACAACGAAAGCAGGTGAAACAGATCCAGAGGATTTAGTTTTTTTTATAAAATTTACTATTTAGCTTTAACTACCGTCTAGCATGCAAATGTATGAGGCCATTGGTTATTCAAAAGTTACACTCACCTGAAAATCTCAACCTACCTTATAGAAGCATTTG
Source organism: Senecio squalidus (assembly GCA_910822075.1). NCBI lineage: Eukaryota > Viridiplantae > Streptophyta > Magnoliopsida > Asterales > Asteraceae > Senecio > Senecio squalidus. The sequence continues at coordinate 5,353,212 of CAJVGC010000508.1, forward strand.
AAGTACATATTTCGTCCACTTTGGCACTGGCCTCTATAAAAACATTTAACACAATTCAGATTAATCTCGACTCGACACGTCTTCAAAGATACGAACAAAAAAAGAGAAAAGGGGCAAATGGATTATAACCTACCTCTTAATCTTCTGCAATCGACTACAATAAAGGCAGACTAATCTCTTTTTGTTCACAGTTTAACTAATTAATATTGATCGGATGAACATCAGTATGGGCGAGAGCGGTTTCCACCGTGATAATTCCTATCTGGTCCACCGTCTCTGTTGTTGTCTCTGCGTCTATCACCACCACCACCGTAGCCGCCACCACCATAGCCACCGCTTCTTCCACCACCACCACCGCTGTTTGCACAAACAAGCAAAGTTAGTACAGAACTCAAAGAGAAAACGAGCAAACAAGATATAGCCCACATGATGGGAGGATTGGGTTACAGGTCAAAACATTTTAATAATAATCTATATTTTAGAAGAAACTAATAGATGAGCTTTTACATTATAAATACAGTCTAGAGAACTTTCGACCCATATGACAGTATGACCCGCTTAGATAAGATTGATAAAAAAATCTGAGAGAAAAGGCTTCCAAGACAAAAAACTGGCATTTGATTTATTCTCCACTTCAATCAAGGGGGGAAAAAAAACTTCTAAGGATCTACAATCAATTAAAATACTCTCGTTCCCCCAACCTCTTAAAAGTGATTAAACACAACAACTACAAAGCCCAAGGTCATATTTCTGACCAAATTTATTGTTTGTTCTAGAGGTCTACATTCTGTTGAGTGTTGACAATCAAAAGATCCTATTAACTACTCCACATCATTAAAATAAGCAACTCGAGAACATGGTACACGTTCCGTAAGTCTAAGACATATGCATGAATATTTTGATAAAACGTTTATTCGGAAAAATTAAAAATTATTATAAAGCAACAAAAAATATTTATTTCATATGGATTAAGTAACTTGTAACTGCATACGAAAAGGATTTGAAGTTATAGAAGGTTATTTAAAAAAAATATAAAAGGAAAAATAAGCACATAGTGAGTTAATCGACATACCCTTGTGCCGGAGGAGCCCTTGGAGCAGATTTTTCAGCCATTCCAACACTAATTTTGTAACCTCTCAGGTCATAATCTGATAAAACGGAAAATAATCAGATATACACACGGATGAAACAATAGAATCCATAAGGAAGTTAAGAAGAAAAAAAGGAGTACTGTTGTAAAATCCGCCAGCAGCATGTGCCGCAGAAGGATCCTCGTAGACCAGAGCACCATCTCCTTTGCTTTTTCCTTGTTCATCAGTGTAAAGCTTAATGTTGTAGGGCCACTGGTCCTTATAACCTCTCTTCTGCTTGATTCTCCCAACCTACAAACACCATATACAATTTACATTCATCAAGTCATGAACAGAAAAAAAAAACGTATCATCATAGAGGTGGCGGGTTGAATAACGGTTGTTTAAATAACATGTATTTTTTGTTTATTATTCTAAAATTCTTTTAATATTTAAACAATGAGTGTGTTAATAATGAGAACAATAATCTAACTCTTCGAAATAAAAGAATCGTGAGGTTGTATATAGAATAGACTTTGAACAATAATCTCTTTTTAGAACCATAATTGGAACGGATCATTAACAAAGCAATTACTAGTAAACCGGGTCAAAACTGTTAAAAACTAATGTTAAGAAATAAGTTCATAATATAACAGAAATGAAAACTACACTTACTTGTCCAATGCCTCCAAATAGCTCTTGCAACTCATTGGTAGTGACATCTGGCGGCAAATTTGAGATGTAGATTCGTGCATTGTCGCATGAATCACCACAAGTTTCATCACATTGCTTGACTTTCGCAGGTGCTTCAACAGGAGCACCACTATCATAACCGCCTTGAGCCTGTGGAGGAGCAGCATATCCACCAGTTGAACCACCCCGACCACTACCACCACGGTTATCAGGCAAAGAATTACCGCCATAACCACCAGCACCACTACCATACGATGGTGGATAAGATGTTGGCCCACCATTGTAGCTTGCAGGTGGGGGAACAGCATCTGTTCCATAAGAAGGAGGCAAGTTAGCCCCATATGAACTTGGTGGTGGTTGAGGGTAACTACCATCAGATCCACCATAACCACCACTGTCTCTTCCTTGGTTGCCTCCATAAGAACCAGCAGTTCCTCTACTTCCTCCACCACTACCACCATCGTAGTTACTCCTACCACCCCTATCACCGCCATATCCACCAGCACCACCACCACCACCACTGCTTCCCCTATTGTAACCACCACCATCACTGCGTCCACGATCACCACCATCACGACTTCCACTTCTATTGTAACTACCATCACTGCGGCCACGATCTCCGCCACCGCCACCACCAGTAGCAGCAGCCCCAGCAGGGGAAGGAGTACCACATTTGTTGCATTCAGTTCTCCAAGAGAAATTTGAATTGTTACAGCTGCAATAACAATATGAGAGTCAATTTAGCAATAACAGTTTAAACATAATGTGCAACAACTACGAAGATGAACTTCTTAAAAATGAAAGTGTGGTCTGTTTTATACAATAAGCATACAGCACATAGCCACAAAAAGATACATTCAACATGACGTAAAACACCATTATTTTAGTAAATTCACCCATTATAGAGCATTAGTTTATTGGTTGAAAAACAACTTACACAGACAAAAGCCAACAAACAGGGGAAAAAAAACTAGAAACTGACGAAAAGAATGAGCTTAGTATTTGCCTGTAACATATTAAAACTACGAGCTTGTAACAAATTATAAATTCCTCTATAGAACTGTCTAGTCTCTAAAAGAAACATATTTATGCAAGTCCCTAAAATAAAATGTCAAGATTCATATGAAGAAAAAAATTAAGCTGTAAAGTCATACTACTACCTCCAACATTGTGCTTAACTAAGGGGGTGTTTCTTTCGGCTTATGTAACCGGCTTATGAGCTTATGAAATTTTTCATAAGCTTATAAGCCCATTTTTTCCGGCTTATGAGCTTATCAAATTGAGCTTATGACTTTAAATAAGTCATAAGCTCGACTTCATAAGCTCATAAGCCGGAAAAAATGGCTTATGAGCTTATGAAAAATTACATAAGCTCATAAGCCCGTTTAATAAGCCGAAACAAACAACCGCTAAGCAGACAAAAGTAGTCAAACACGCAACAATAACTAGTAGCAAAAGTAGCTTAACTCTCAAGCTTTTCGACATTCATACAGATTTAATTAAAACAAATGTCTCATTTTATTATTAACAATGATTCAATTTATTAAATGTCGAATAGGCATTGTAAGTTTCACACTAATTGGCATATTAAAATAATTATCAAACTAGTAAATTACCCCGGATTAGGACACGGCCAGTCACCGTCTCTCCCACCACTACGTCCCCCACCACTTCTTCCACCACCACCTCCACGCGCTCGATCTCCTCCTTGATAACCACCACCTCCACCTATAATAATTAAAACACAACAAAACCAAAATTCAATCACATCTTTCAAAAAAAACAATATTCACTACAAAAAATCAATTCAATTCCATCAATTACCCCCATATCCACCACCACCACCACCCCCTCCTCCTTCTCTACCACCTCGACTACCATAACCACCACCACCACTACGACCGCCGCCACCATATCCACCACCGTAAGATCCACTTCTTCCACCGCCGTAACCACCGCCAGTGCCTCCGTAGCCACCGCCGGAGGGAGGCGGAGCAGATCCGTCGGAATCGTGACCGTAACCAGACATCGTTTGTTAGGGTTTCGTTGAGAAGGTGTTTTAAGAGAAAAATAGAGTGAAAGGGGAATTTAAGAGTGATTATATACTACCTCTGCCTTTGGCCGACTTGTTAAAAAAGTTGTAAAACCCATCTTCTATCAAAATATTCTATAGAATTTCGGGTTTGGGTTCGGGTTCGGGTTATTCGGATTTGACTTAATTCTAAAACTAAAATCATATAATTATAAGATACATAAAAACTAAAATGATTATATTAATAGAAATTCAATTTTATCTTTAAAATTATATTGTTCATTTAGATATGAATATGACTCATCAACGTGGATTCAAGTATACGTTTAAGTCCCATTAGGAACACAAATTCTTGGATTATTATGTATCGAATTTATAATACTTTCTTTTATATAAAAAAGAAATAAATAAAAATGAAGAAAAGATGAAAAGAAAATGTTATTAGTAAAGTTAAATCATAAAAATTTATAAAAATAATATGTATGAATAGAATTGTTAAATTATTTCAAATGAAAACTTAAAATTATATAAAGTTGGGGTTAAGTAATTTGGAAACTTAAAATTATTTAAAGTTGAGGTTTTAAGTAATTTTATTTAAATATTATGGAACAAAAAGGTTTATTATTTGGATTTAAGGATTAACGTGAAATTAATAATTAATAATAATTATATTATTATAAAAATATCTAATGGTCTAAATTAAAAAATGTAATTTGTCATGTGTTATTTTATTTATCTAAAACAACATTTTTTTTATTTGTCAACTTATATTTATTTGTCTTCAATGAGCAAATTATTTCATTTTATCTCTTTTGTATCATCCAAAATCGCAAAACGATCCGAATTTGTGAAATTTTTGCCAATATTGTTATAACGTAACATAATTTAGCTTATATGCTCCAAAAGCCATATCTAATTATTACAAAACTCGATTAATTTTTTTTTTTTAAAAACTATTAAGTTTTATACTTGAAACATGAAAATTAACATATATGATAGGAACGTGGCATGTTATTTGTTGATATGAACTCGAGCAACTTCAAACAAAAATATTTACATCGCGAAACTGTCGACTTTAAACATAAAATCTAGAAAAAAAAAAACTAAACCATCTGAATTTAGCGGACCCGATCATAAACACAAGATCTGATACAAAAGCTAAAATTCATCTTAGTGGAAAAAATTTCAAGTTTCTCATCATACAAATCATACGAAAACAACATTAACCCTGACCTACTATTACAACAAAAATATCATTATAGCCGTTGTAACAACAACAAAACAGTTAAACTAATCAAGATCAAAGTATACTTAAACTTAGACCCGCGGAACGACACTGTAAAAGAAGCTTTTAATTCTACATTAAACCTGCAGTTACCAATTGACGGATCAACGGTGGTGATCATTCCTAACCCCCCAAAATCACAACTATCAGCTCTTTGATCGTGTTCTTGGTAATAACTATTAAACGCATACGATACATTGCCAGGAAAACTTAGGTTATAACAAGAACTACCAGGTGAAAGTGCAGTACAGTCGGCATTCGTACACGCCTCCATAGCACGTGCAGTTGCGTTTGACGTATTTAAATTATTATTCACCACACACCATTTTGAAGCAAGGTACTCTACATTTAGTGCGTTGACAAGTTTTTTCGTACTTTGACTAAAGTCAACCTGGTATTTGACTTGACCGTCAAAAGTAAACAAACCCCAATGTCTTTCGAAATTTCCAGCGGTTATGTTTCTTTGATCTTCGTCTACAAGGGTATAAATGTAAATTTCTAGTGGCATAACCTTAGGCCTTAGTGGGGTTCCTTTTTTGTCACGGAGATAATTTAAAAGACCTTTAGTGAATATTTCCGCATTTGAAACAGTAGCATTTGGAGCTCCATCTGTAGGCCAACCGATTTGGCTAATTACAATATCCATTTGTGGGAATCCAGCAACGGTTAAAGCTGTGATAAGGGTATCGTAGCTCAACTCAAAGCTGTTTTTATATGATTTATGGCTGTCGTTATGAGGATGTGCGGTTTCTTTGAAAAGAGCGAAATCGAGGGAAATATTTTTGTTCTGATAGTGACTTATAAAAGGAGAGATGTTGACGAAGAAAGGGGAACGTGTTTTGGTAAGAAAGCTGAGTACTTCAATCATGGTTTTGTTAATATCGGGACGAAAATGTCCTGTTGAGGGGAGGTTGGATTCTGATTGGAATGCATCAAAACTACACGGAATTACTATTTTGACCTTGTTTGATAGTTTAGCTCGGATTAATGCTGCTTCAATACTTATGGCTGCACCAACCACAAAAGGGTAGAATCGTGAACCGTAGCTTTGGAGAAATGGCTCGTCTCCAATGGCAATGTACCTGCAAATGTAATTAACCTTTTTTTATAATTACATGACAAAAAAAGACTTTCTACTTTAATTTACAATTAATCAGTACAACCAAATGTGCAAAACACAGAAAAAAAGAAAGGAACATTTTGCATATGAAGTAGAGGTGGCAAGATGGGCGGGTTAGGTAATGGGTTCGGGCCGTTTTTGGACAGGTGAAATGTGTCATTTACCTGACTGGGTTGAACCGGAAACATTTATTTGTCCACCTTTATAAAAGCTTGATATATTTAAATAACGGTTAGTTATGATTACAAAACCAATTATAATACGATAATAATATAAATCTTTGACCAAAAATAATTCAAGAGGTAGTATGTGTTAAAAATAGACTTTGGGTGACTGTGATTTCGTCCTGTCCACTTTTAGCTAATCTCTTTTATTTAACTAGTTGACCCGTTTAAGATATAACACAACCCAAATTTATAAGCAAATGTGTCGAATGTCCCACACTAATCCGAAGGGTAAAATGATCTATAGGCACTTATAAGGCACTAATACTTTATAAACTTCCAAACCAAATTCCTAATCTCGTTCTCTTCAAAGTTCAAACTTATTCCATATTGTTCTGTACCCTTGCTTAATATTTAAAAAAAAAACAAGTTTTAAACATAATTGGCCGAGTAGTCATGTATTGGGTCAAAAGAAAAGGGAACACGCTTTGTAATTGAAAATACATACGTATAAAAATGGAAATGAAGGATATTTGCTTTCATGATCTAAGGATAATGTCCATAAGAAAAAAAACAACAACGATTGCGAAAATCAATGATAAAAGGACGTCAAATTAACATATTAAGGTGAAAGACTGAAAGTAACCCAAAACCGAGCACTCGTGTGCAGGAACAAGTCACACAATTCATCCTCTATGTGATTTACCTAGTGCAATACAGACAAGACAATTCAACAAGATAATACAATTCAAAGTGATCATTACAACTATATTTATTATAATCAGTTTTCGCCAATCATGTCGAAAACTCGAAAACAGTTTAGCTTAAAGACATATATCCAATCTAACCTCAAAAAGAAAAAACATAACTTACTCAATATTAGTCTTCCCCGAAAGATACCTCGTAAGATTATCATGAACCCAGTTCTCGGCCGCCTTAACCGAAGAATTCAACGCCCGAAGCATCGAATTCGGGACACCAATCGTAACATCAATGCCGGCCCCCGCGAGTGATTCAAGGATTTCAGGGTTTGAATCAAAGAGTTTAATTTTGGTGATTTTGTTGAGTTTTAAAAGCTGGACTACTTTCGACGGTGGGAGTGGGTGGGATGCGGTGGTGCCCCAGTTTATTCCGATGGGTTGAACCCTAGATGGGAATGATGAGAGTGTGATGGTGAGGAGTGTGAGTGTTAGGAGTGAGTGTAGGGATGGAGACATTGTAGAGTGTGAGTGTGTAGTAGTGGATTGTTTATTGTTTCTTATATAAAACGAGGTTTTATTTGTCCGCGTTTAACGGTAAGAAATTACGATGTAAAAGATAAAGTTTTTAGGGTAAAAAGTAAAACTGCTAATATAAGATAAATTATTATTTGTTAGAGTAACTAATTTATTTTAGATTTTTGATAATCATAATTTTTATGTTCTGATTTAAATGACATAACATTGTATATATAAGAAATTGTATTCTATGAATGTAGGAAGTAAGATCCTAAATTCATGAGACATTTATGATTATGTACGATGAAACAATACATGTATAAACCTTTAAACCATAAATTATAATGTTATAGTTATCAAAACTCTTAACTTTAATACCATAGCTACAATTATATATATATAATTGGTTTAAATGAGAACCACCTAAATATTTAGGAACCACAGAAAAACCTTTTAACCACTAATCTAACAAAACCCACTTTATTTTCAAAAGTAAATATATTTAAATTATAAACTTTTACGAAATAAAAGATATACCGTTAGAACGAGTATTTAATTCTTTCTAAGAAAAATATAAACTTTTTAAATTTTGATGACTTTTTTTTCTTTTTTTTTATATTCACTAGTGTATATAATACAAATTTTGAATTTTTCAAAAAGTGTGTATATACACTGATTATTACCACCGTATACACTTGTGTATATGTATGTATTCAATGGTGAATATATGGTTATAATGTACGTCACGAGCTAGTTTATACACAGGTGAATAGAAGTGTATTCACTTGTGTATACATATGTATTCACTAGTGAATATATGGTTCAAATGTGCTTTTGGCGAATTAGAATATACACTAGTATATATTTAGTATATACACCAGTGTATATATCGAAAAAAAAAGTCGTCAAAAGTAAATCAAGTGGGTGCTCGTTGGAAAGAGAATTAGATGATTGTTTTAATGGTGTAATTAGTTTTTCATAAAACCTAGTTATACTTCAAATATGTCAATTAAAAGTTAATTGTTAATTTAAAGTGGGGATTAAATTAGTGGTTAAAAATTGGTTCTTATGGTTTCCAAATTTTTAATGCTAGAAATTTCAACAAGTTTAAACTTAATTATTTAATATTGTTTAATTAAATATGAAAAGTATAAATGATAATAGTTAATGGTTAAATATCGAAAGTAATAATAGTAAAGGGTTAAAAGTGAAAAGAAATTAAAAATAACAAAGTTAAAAGACAAAAAATGTAAATAGAAATAATTAAGATAAGGTCTAAACATTGAGACGACGTGTTTTTAAGTAATTAACTCTAAATATTATTTATATATTAACAAAAAAAAAGATTATTTTTTGTGTAATTAACCCTAAATATTATTTATGTATTAAAGACAAGAGCGTGTTTCTATTTTTAGGAGTAAAACCCTAATTAGTTTCACCGAAAGGACGAGTGTGATTTATTAAACTTAAGTACAATATTCGTAATTGAAGCATCTTTTAGTAATGATTTATATAATTTACTATATATATTGATATTTTAAAGTCGTGTGAGGCGGATATAAGAAACCTCCTCAGTTTCCAATACTCGACAAATATTTCCGTTTCAATCTCTAAACCCACCCATACCCGATAATCCATCTCCAAACCCGCCCAAGGATATTCGCGTTTCGGATTTCCATGTCGCTTCAAATTGATTTTGGCAGTCGTAATACTACTTGAAACAAAATGGACAAAATTGAACATAAAAGAAAGTAAAAGGACTACTTTGTAAAACAAATATCTGATACCAAGACAGAAGTTGAAGTAGTTTAGGTGGTATAGTAGATAAGTGGAGAATCTAGAAATCTCCGAAAATATGTCGGAATCAAAAGAAGCTGACGTGGTATGTGTAACCGGCGCAAGTGGGTTTATCGGGTCGTGGCTTGTTAGCCTACTTCTCGATCGCGGCTACACCGTCAATGCTACTGTCAAAGATCTCGGTAATATATTTGGATCTTAGCTTATATAAGAAGGTTTCTTACTCATCCATACTAGACCGTATACTCGTATATATACACGGACAATTTCAAAATAACTATTTATAAACCTACCTTATATATTAGATACATTGATATTTTATTAAATAATGTGTCACGTACTTGAATAAAAAAATATGAAGGAATTGAAAGTGAAAAAAAAGAAGTTAATATTATATAATTGAGAACACAAGATATCATTATCATGTTATAGACATATAAACAATTTAAAGTAATTAGATTATAAATTAATTCATATATTATATATTTGTTTGTTATAAATTTATTACACATCAATAAGGGTTATTAGAATTAGAGTTATATAAAGATATTTTAGTTAAATGGATAAATTATTGTATTAGGAGAGGGATAATTTTAGTTAAATTGGTTATTCGTTAATAATTTGTAATCAAATCTTTTCTTATATATATTAAAGAATAAGATTATGCATAACAATGTTATGACATCTAGATCAACAAATATAGTTTTTAAACGTATTGGCTTTGCAATCCAAAAAGGGGTAGCGGGCGCAACTTGTTGCCCGTTGACTTCTGCCACTTTGTAAATTTTTATATCCATCAAAAAAGTTTTTCAAAAAAGATTATTTGTGCTTTTGAAGCTAATTTTCATTGTTTTCTAATCTTGGTATGTGAGTTGATCATAACGTAGAAGTTATAGGTTCGAGTCGCTAGTTTTTACTGATACAAATTATGAGCATTTTTAAAACTAATTAACTTCACTGTTGTCTGAATATAAATAAATAAATAAAAAAATATGTGTGTTTTTGGAGCTATTTTCACTGTTCTAATCCACATTGTGTGTGATTGTTATTGTAGAGGATGAGAAGGAAACGAAGCATCTAGAAGCTTTAGAAGGTGCAGACTCCCGTCTGCGTCTCTTCCAAATCGACCTACTAGATTACGATTCAATTGTTGCGGCGGTTACTGGTGTTTCTGGTGTATTTCACTTGGCTTCCCCTTGCACCGTTGATCATATTCATGATCCTGAGGTTTATTAATTACTGCTTTTTGTTAAAAAATTAAATACCGATAATAACAGTATTTTGGTTAATAATTTGTAGACTGAGGTATTGGGACCAGCAATTAAGGGAACGAAGAACGTACTAACAGCAGCAAAGGAGTTGGGAGTTAAGCGTGTGGTTGTCACTTCATCTATTTCAGCCATTGTACCTAGTCCAAACTGGCCGGCTGATGTCTCGAAGAGTGAGGATTGTTGGACTGATGTTGAATACTGCAAACAAAAGGAGGTTTGACGCTCTCTCATGTGTGCTTTTTTCAAGATACATACTTTGTATATTATGTTTTGTCTGGATACTTTGGAAAAAGATTAGATCATATGATGAACAAAAAGATTACATATAGACTTGACTTGGTAAAACCGAAGTTTCCCACTTTTAAAAGTTACGAAAGAAAATAAGTATGTGAGACTTTTAAACCGCTTCATCCATTTCTTTTTTAGCTAAGTTTCCGAATTTACTTATTGGACTCAAACTTAGGTAAACGGTTTAAGTGTTTGTTTTTGTCAACATATCAGAAGACGGTTTGTCCTTCCTTTTTGTTCCCTCTGTCTCATTGTTTTCGTTTTCTTTGTACACCTTACATTTTTCCACGCATTTGGTGTACTATTAGTGATTTTTTTCTGTCATGTCAGCTGTGGTATCCACTCTCGAAAACCCAAGCTGAGAAATCTGCATGGGATTTCGCTAAAGAAAAAGGTTTAGATATAGTTGTGGTGAATCCTGGAACAGTTATGGGTCCTGTTCTTCCTCCAACGCTTAATGCAAGCATGCTAATGATTCTACGTCTTATACAAGGTAATTGAAGCACATAAAAATCAATTCATTTCCTTACATTTCTTCCAAGATTGATGTAAATTCATTTTGTATGTTGCAGGATGTACGGAAATATATGAGGATTTCTTCATGGGTTCTGTTCATGTTAAAGATGTGGCTTTAGCTCATATATTGGTGTACGAAAACGCATCAGCAACCGGAAGACATCTATGTGTTGAAGCGATTTCCCATTATGGTGATTTTGCAGCCAAGGTTGCGGAATTATACCCCGAGTATAACATCCCCAGGTACTCTAGATAAACTTCACTTTGCAAATTTTTTAACAATTATTTGCATTTTATTCTAATATAGCTTTAAAGTAGTTGTGTGTTTGCACACTTCACGACGTTATTACATAGATATATCAACCGTTGAATTTAAGACTCTGAATTAGTTGATCTCTTACTTTGATAATGCAATATGAAATGGAAAATAACTAGTTAAACGCAACATATAATTGGACGGTAGTATAACATTCTTCCGCTTAAATATATAATGAGAACACAAATAACTCCTGAATGAAACTTTTGAGGTGTAAATCCCCGGGATTACTATCTTTTCTGTTTTCTATAGATTACCTAAAGACACCCAACCGGGGTTACTGAGATCAAAGAACGCATCTAAGAAGCTCATGGATTTGGGTGTTGAATTCATCCCTATGGAGCAAATTATCCGGGACAGTGTCGAGAGTTTGAAAAGCAAAGGCTTTATAGCTTGAATACGGCGGCATTTGTGTCATTAGAGATTAGCCTTAACTTTGTTGAATGATTGTAGTTATAGGTTATAACATAATTAGATATTTCCTCTGTTGTTTTTATAATGTGTGTCTAATATACATGCTAATAGAATATCATTTTGCCTTTTATATGTTGTCTGAAAGAAAGAAACCAACCTTAGTAGCGTTTCAATAACTGACATTGTGGTTTAAGTTTAACATATGCGCTTATTGAAGCTGAAAGCCGTTTACATGTACAACCATTGAAACAATCAAATAGACAGATGAGTGTTTTAACTTGAGAAGAAGATAAGTCGTGAAGGCGGTTTAAGATTTCAAAAGAAATCCACATAAGTCGTGAAGGCTTGACACTTGTGTCGAAAACTCTAAAATCATTTCGAAATTTCCAGCCTGAATTTGTTAATGTAAAATCCTGACTCCGTTTCTTGCCGTAAACTATCTCTTAGAATTGATGTTTGAGTAAGGGGCTGTTTGATAGCTGCAGACTGAGTTAGTGCATACTGAGTTGGAGCGCAGACTGAGTTGGAGCTCAGACTGAGTTAGGTGCTGACTGAGTTTGTTGTGTTTGATTATACCTCGGACTGACTATGCTGATTGGGAAAAAATAACTATATTACCCTTCTGTTTATTTTTATATTAAATGTCGTATAAAATCCAAATTAACCATACATCGTACAATTAAACTGAAGCATTTGAAAACAGTTGAGTAGCAATTTGGTCACATAAAATAAACATGTATTAATTGTTTTGTGAATCTCATTCTATGTGATGTATGTGTTTGGCCACGTTTGCTTCATTTTACATAGAAGCAATATTGTTTTCCGAGAAACACATATATTTCATACCCTATCCACCTAACCCATATCAAAACAATAATCATATCCTAAACAATCCTAAAACAAAATTATTTTAACCCATCAAACCTACACAATAAAATTAACAAATAGCACCTATCTTCCTACTATCATATCATATGATGTAATCATGATGGTGGTTATTCAATTCAACTAAATATTATCGCACACTTTAAACAAACAAAACTACTTTTTTAAGTCAAAGTAGTGTTTTAGACACAAACACCATAACCCTTTTTCACTACCAAACCATCTAAACGTTCGTCTTTAATTCTTTTCTTTGATTCATAGTCACACCCACATAAATCCCATGATTCAAAACAACATATTTCATCTCAATTCCATTTAATTCTCCCCCAAATTCACCCAAAACATGAATGGAGGAGGCGGCGGCGGTGGCTGGCTGGAGGAGGAGCGGCGGTGGCTGGCGACTGTGGAGATAAGGGTATCAGGATGGAAATTGATTGTTTGATTGTTTTAAAAACCAGTCTGCATATATTAAACACTGACCCAGTCCGCGATTTGGGTCCGTGATATGGACCGAGTCCGAGCCATCTTCAACATATCAAACGCGCAGACCACGGACCGGGTCCGTAGTCTGAGTCTGGGTCCGTGGTCTGTGGTTATCGCAAACAGGGCCTAAGTCTTTAAAATGTAAGGTTGTAGTCAAGCCACATGTAAGTTAGATCTATAACCTAGAGGTTGTTAGTTCAAGTCCAATAACAAATGAAAATGAGAATATATTATCTCCGCGAAAATCATTTCAATCAATTTCCCATAACACTTTTTAGATAAAACCATGACTTTTAAATTATTATTAATCTTTAATTTCTCTCCGCGTTTTAAAATCGTTTTCTCATTCATTTTTTTTTCTTACAAGGGAATTGTTTGTTTGTAACACACCGGATGATGATATTTGATGCTACCTAAAACATAAGGTCATTATGTTGTCCAGTTGCCCATGTAGTTGATCTTCTTTGGTTATAGTGATATAAATATCGTTAGAGGGACGCATATGAAGAGATGAATCCGGGAAACAGACTCCGATGATCAAGTCATATATCGATCATATAAGGATGTTTACAAAAACAAACCTAAACATTCATGGTTATCAAATAATTATTTAGCAATAGTATAGATAGATAAGAGATAGTAGATGATCATGCAAACATACTCTAATCCAATAGAATAAATGAAAAAAAAAAAGTCTTTAAGTCTTTTTTTTTTTTTTTTTTTTAAGTTATGGATTTGAGTTTTGTTAAATACCCGCCAGATTATCCGTATTAAGGTGTTGTTCTTTTGAACCAAAAGTTTTTCCTCTGAATCTGAATACCGGCTCTGAATAATCAGAGGTGGTCCAAAACTCTAAATCTGAATCAATATACTATGTTCTTTTTTGCTTCGTAACATCTGTTTTAAATATTAGTACTAAACTGTTGCATTTATAAACCGTCTTATATAAAAACATTCATAAAAATGTTCAAACATAGTGGCAACATTTTTCAAATAAAGATAATATTCAAACAACATTTTCAACACTCATTAATTGTGCCGCAAGTTGATCTCGACAATTAATCATATATTGTTGATTTGTTGTATTTCCATGTGGTTGAACCTCGTCCTCATCGTACTCGTCCCTATCTTGTACATTCTCGTTAGCATGTACTTCACCTCGATCATATTCGGAGACAAAATCATCACTTAATCATTCTTTTTGTATAAAATTATGAATAGCAAAACATGCAATAGTAATATATCTTTGTTTCACCAAAGAATACGGAGTCATTCTCTTCAAGATTGGAAAACGTGCTTTCAAAACACCAAAAGTACGTTCAATCCATACATATTCATATTACTTATTTGAACAAATTAATAAACTAATTGTCAAACATCAATTTCAAGATATAAAAATAATTAACAAACGAAAAGTTCATATAAAAGTAAATATAATAGTAGGAGTTTATATGCGATCGAAAACAAATACATATTAAAAAAAAATTATATCACCTAAATCTAACAAACAATCATCAATATCAATTTATATAACGAAATTAAGTGACAAACCATTGGAAAAAAAATCAAAAATTACTTGAATTTAAGGATGGAAAACTTACTGGTGAAGAGAAAGAGGTAATCAGAGGTAAAAAGAGGTTTTTTATGTAGGGTTGTATCAGAGGTAAAAAGAGGTTTTCTGCCTCTGGTTGAAACAAAAAAGGGAAAACTTCATAAAATAGTAACCAAGTTTCACTTTTGTTCCACTAAAGTCACTCTAACTTTTTTTCCCTATCAAAAACCACTCAACTTTTGATATTGTTCCATTCTTATGTAATTAACCTGCTATAGTAGGTTAGAAAGTAATCTGTAATAAAAAAAGATTTTTTTATTAAAATAACTTTTAAATAATACACTCTACTAATTATTATTAGATAATAAAACTAATTTCAATTAACTCGAGGACCCCCTATTCCCACTAAATCATTTTTTACGCACCAAACTTACATATACCACCTGCACCAAATTTACATATACTACCTGCAATTTGGTGCAGGTGGTATATATAAGTTTGGTGCATAAAAAACGATTTAGTGGGAACAAGAGGTCCTCAAGTTAATTGAAATTAGTTTTAATATCTAATAATAATTATTAGAGTGTATTATTTAAAAGTTATTTTAATAATAAAAAAAAAATATTAAAGATTACCTGCTAACCTACTATAGCAGGTTAATTACATAGGAATGGAACAATACCAAAAGTTGAGTGGTTTTTGATAGGGAAAAAAAAGTCATAGGAATGAAACTTGATTACTATTCTATGGAGGGAAAGAACAACAAAATTTTTAAAACCTCTGACCGGGTCAGACTTTTTTTTCAAAAAAGAACAACACCTAAGTCTTTTATCTATTTATTTATATAAAATACATATTACTAATAATAACTTTTTATATTATATACGTTAATTGATTTCACATAACTTAAATTATATCATTTAAAATAATCGGTTAAAAATTTGAAATGTCGATAATGAATTAGGTATTTTGTTGGATTTTAGTAATTCGTTAAAAACAATTTATCCCTAACTTGAACATTTTGTATAGCATAAATATAAATGGGTATACCCAATACTCGCGGGAAAATCCGAAAAACCGATGGATAAAACTATAAGAGTATCCGATGAAATTGGGTTAAATATGAATATTAGTTTTATAAATTAATGCGGGTATGAGTTTAGTGATATCCGACTCAAACCCGTCTCGTTGCTATCCCTAGTCGTTTTCATAAACGTACTCTATAATTCTTATTAAAAATTAGGTCCCAATATATCTTACAAACATAACTTATTTGAATTAGTTTATGAATATGACGTAGACTTATATTACCTCCAAATTCAACTAATTATTAAAAAAAAGAAACGAAAAAAATAAGAGCCGCAAATTCGAGGCATTGAAATTAAGTGACGTGGTGTTACAATCCAAAACGCAAGATTAGAAAATAGCAAACTTGCCCCCTATACTTTTTTACAAATCACATTTCCGTCATATACATTTTAATTTTTTTTTTCCTTTAAAGACATCGTCCGAGTATTTTCTTTAAAGACATAGGGTGAGTATTTTACAAGTATTATAAAGTATTGGGATATAAAGTTCGGCATTACAAAATTACTAAAATATCATTTTAACTAATCAATTATTAAATAATTACTCGTATAATTGTATAAAAACAATTACCATATATATTTAAAGGTTTGAAATGATTGAATATTTTTGTCTAAATTTCAAATAAGTGAATGAATTTTTAGAAATAAATTGGACGTATAAACCGACAATTTTTATTATTCGTAAAATTATTTGTAACAAAATATATACAACTAAAGAAAACTACGCAAAAAAAAATTTGAATGCTCTTTCTATCACCATTATATCGCTCGGAAATTTTACTAGTAAATAATAAATAATTCTTGTATATTGTTAATATTCAATCAATTAAACTTCCAAGTTTGGATATTCCCAACTAAAATAGAAGATATAATTTTAAATTACTTTACTTAATTTCCCAAATCCCTTACAATCTCAAAAATTTATAGATGGCCCGAATGGTGGAAATAAAATTTGTTATTGCATATTTTTTTATGACTCGAATAGTCTAACAGAAAACTATTACAATAAATATATCTTTCATAGTATGAATAAGATTAGACAAGAATTCACTATCACAAATTTTTCTCTGCTCCTGAATCGTGCTTAACTATATTACCTAATTCTTTTATGCCTCGAAGAGCACAAGTAGAGATTATTGCTACATAATTCTTTGAGAGTCCAAAAAACCAAAATAGAAACTATTAAACTTAACATATATATCACAAGATAAATAAAAACTACTAAAACATAGACTCAACAAAAAATATTTTATCGCATAATCTTTTTTATGTATCTAAAGAAAGCATGAGAAACAACGACAAACCGTTACCACATACAATAACTATTTTTGTGGTCCAAAATACCGAACCAAATATCGTAACTGCATAATTCATTTTATTATTGAATTCAAGCCATAAATTGTTAGCACGTAACCCGTTATATAGACCGAAAATTGAGAATTGCTACCGCACGTAACTAATTGTTTTTATGCTCGAGGGGATGAACCATATATCTTTACAACTTAATTTTTTGTATGGTCCATAAAGGCAACCATAAATCGTGAGCACGCAATTTTTTTTATGACACCGAAGAGACAAACCGAAAAACTAATATAATAAACATATATATTACGAGATGAATAAGAAACAATCATAAACCATTATCGCAATGTAATTCAGTTGTAAACAAAACATTCCAACCATCGCTCTTGCATTATCGGTATACATCTCGGTCTTGCATTATGCATAAAACTCGTTCATAAAACTCGAAAATACTATGAAAAGGGTCACAACGTCGCCGAGAAAGTGTGAAAATCGCCGAAAAAACGATGAACGATGTTTTGAGTGTTTGTAGAAGGTTAGAAGTGTGAAATAAGTTCAGATATGTGAAATGGGGAAGAAAGAGGATGAGCATAAGACTACTCTCATTCATAACACCAAAAAGCGGTGTTATGGGTGCCACGTCAGCATAACACCAACATAACATAACACCACTTAAACCCCTCAACCATAACACCAAAATCTGGGACCCACAAGTTTTTTTATTTTTCATTTTCTCATATTATTTTTAATACATTATTAATATTAAAAATACATTAATAATTATAAACTAAGATTAATATTAAAAAACCGATACATAAATACTTAAACGATAAAAAAACAATACTTAAAAAACGTTACATAAATACTCAAACGATAAAAAAAACAATCGTTTTTGGGCAAATTAAAATGATGATGGGTTGGGCCTACAAAAGAAAAAGAAATAAAAAATAACATAAACCCTAGTACCCTACCCTTTCTTCTTCCTCCAACCATTTTTTCCAATCCTAAAAACTACCTTCAATCTCTTTTTCTTCTCTCCCTATACATTCATGGTATATATATATATATATATATATATATATATATATATATATATATATATATATATATATATATATATATATATATATATATATATATATATATATATATATATATATATATATATATATATATACTAGATTATTGTCCCGCGATAGCGCGAAAAAAATAAAAATTGAATTATAAATTTTATGTTTATGTAGATTTTAATTTATTATGAGAAAATAATGTTGTACGTATAATACATATATATACTTTTACGTTTATATAGATATTGTTTAAAGTTATAATAACATATACACTTTATATTTATACACATGTTTTGATATTTTGTATTAGGAGATTTTAGAATAATAATAAGGTAAATTATAGTCCAAATTGAACGATTCTATAAATAAATTATAATTATGTTTTTTATTTTAGTAACGATTGAATGAAAGAGAGAATGTATTTATGTATTTTGAAAGGGTGTAAAATGAAAATGATATTTGATGACATCATCAATTTGATCTAACGGCTGACATCAAAGAAGGTAACCAATCCAACGGGCCTTACTTCGCCATGTGGCATTTAAGGCCCCTCTTTTATTATATATTAAAGATATATATATATATATATATATATATATATATATATATATATATATATATATATATATATATATATATATATATATATATATAAGGGGTTTATTGGCGGACCCTCTCAAGCCCGTGTCACTTTTGTGACCGACCGACCCAGCCTGGACGAAGTCTTGGTCCCGTTAAAACACCCCTGCTGAAAGAGCCACAAGCATTGGTAGAAAATCTTCCTGGGAGGTCACCCACCCCAGTAGTAAGTTTCGAACTCGTGACCTCCCACACAAAGGTGACAGGTGATAACCACTTGGGCAAGCCCTAGTGGTTATGATATATATATATATATATATATATATATATATATATATATATATATATATATATATATATATATATATATATATATATATGTGTGTGTGTGTGTGTTAATATAAACAGGAAGAAAAGAAAAGAAAAAAGAAAAAAAAAATACCACAAAACACCGCGTTGCCTGAGCAACACCGCGCCGGAAAACGGCGTTTAACGCCGCCCCCCAGCCATAACGACGTTATGGGGGGGCTAAAACGCCTCTAAAACGCTCGGTTGGGAACAGTCTAAAAGAGATATGGAGAAGAGAGAGGTGAGAGGAGAAAGAAAAATAATTTTATTTTCATTTTGTAATATATGAACCTATTAAATAAGTTGAAAATGAAAACAATTTAAAAAAAAAAAGGGTATTTGTATCTTTTCAAGTGAAAATTGTGAAAACTAGAACATCTACGTAACAAAATTACAACAATGGGGATGTTTGCTGTAATTATTTTTTTTAAAAATTCTCAAACTAGTGATTTCGATACAAATACAGAGACAAACGGTGGAATTTTCTTGATTTTTAAAGGGAATTTTGAGTTTAAACATGAAACAAGTGTTTTCCACAATATAACATGTTTTAAAATAGAAACTATTATACGCCACGCATTAATAACTATTTTTTGTATATCAGATGACAAAAAACATTAGAAGTCAATTATCAGACTCACGAATTAATTAAGTTAAATCAATACAAAAATGAAAAATATATTTTTGAAATTAAGCTTGGGTTTCATACGTGAGATACATATTTTCCATAATAACGTTTCAAATATATTTTAGCTACGCTATCCGCATGGCCATCGAAACACGAACGGACAAATTTTGACACAACATAAATTGTTACACACAACATATATTACATGAGTTTTCAAATAGAAGATCAATTTATTTTTTTTTACGGGAAACACAAATTAAAGTCTAATGATTCGATTCAAACATATCCGAGGAACACGATCCATGCCGACAAAACATTGTGTTACCGTTATCGGAAAATATTTTGCATGACTTTAATGCATAACCATAAATCAATACATTATATTGCCCAAATGGGTTTATTGACTTTGTGGGTCAAAATAAAATAATGTTAGATTTAACATATATATAAAAAGATGAATGAAAAAATATTAGAAACCTTTATTGCTAAATAATTCTTTAAATGCAATGAAATAATGAACCAAAAAAGTTTTTGTAAAGTTCTTTATTGGCCTAAAAGGACAAACTTTACAATTTTACTACATAAACTATTTTTAGAACCCAAAATTCCGAACCAAAAACTATTACACCCACATTTTTTGTTGTCGTTGCATTGTGCCGGTTTTGTATCAGTTTGTATCAGTGAATAACTTGAAATATTTTTTAAAACATTATAATTTCATCTTTTTATCTGCCAAATATATATAAAAATAAATAATTAAACCCAAACTGTTAAACCGACTAAACTAAACTGATTTTAGATTGGTTTGGTTATGAATAAAATTTTGGCCAATTTGATTTCAAAAAACTTTAAGCCGAAAGTACCGGTTTAACCACAACTTTAAGTTCAAATAGATTAAGCCGAACATGAACATCCCAATATTCTTATCTAATTTTTGAAGATATGAATTAAAACAACTTGCCAATTAAAGAAAAAAAAATGAAACTAGTATCAAATAAACAAAAAGGACAAGATCAAAAGGGACAAGATTTCACATAAAGTAAAGTGCATGGCCTAATTTGGTAAAACAAATATGTGAAAAGACTATTAGAAGTGGTTGGGTAGTACTTCCGAAAAGTCAATAAGCTAGTCGGAGATTTTTTTATAATGTCGGAATCAAGAGTGGTGTGCGTAACCGGAGCAAGTGGGTTTATCGGTTCGTGGCTCGTTAGTCTCCTTCTCGATCGTGGCTACACCGTCAATGCTACCGTCAAAGATCTCAGTAATCACCTCCTTATTATACTTTAGAGTCTCGACAACAATAGCCTGCCGTAGTGTGTTCTGTCGTGTTTGTTTGGGCTTATATAAGCGGCTTATTGGTTATTGACATTTCGGGTTATGGAGCCCCGGATTTTTCAGCTTATATAACCGTTTATGGGTTTATTACTGTGTATTATGACATAATAAACAGTAATAATAAGCTCATAAATGGTTACATAAGTCGGAAAATCCGGGCTTATGAATCATAAGCCGAAATGTCAATAAGCTATAAGCTACTTATATAAGCCCAAACAAACACCCCCTAGAGATTGCATAAATTAGTTTTACTTATTTATGACGATCGATATATTTTGATAGTACCATCTCTATGAGACGTTTTAAAAATTTATTATGTGTTTTATTTATTTTTTCTAAATTACCAACAAGTTACAAAGTATTTTCGGGATCATTTGTTCATTAATGACATTAGAAGCAAATTATATGTGTAATTATCTTTAGGTGACAGCCCTTAGGGGCTTGAGCTTATAGATTAGCTAGCTTATCAGCTCTCGCTTTTTAGCTTATGTAAGAAGGTTTTTATAACATCTATTTTTTGGGACTTATGGCTTATGCAACATTTTCGTGGTTCACTTTGATTACAATTTACAACCCAATAAGCTAATCCGAGCACTTACCGTAACCGAAATTGAATTTTCCGGGCATACGAGAAAAGAGTCCAGCCGAGCATATGAGCTTATTTTTCATAAGCTATAAGCTATTTATACATTATAAGTTTATGTTAAAAAGAATAAGGTAAAACCAATGCCCCTTAACTTTTTTTTACTGATACAGATTATTTATGCTTTTGGAGTTTTGGAGCTAATTCACTGTTTTATAGATCTATATTTTGAGTGTTTTTTACTTAATTTAGTTTTTTTTGCTGATCCAAATTATGTGCATTTTGTTGTATTTGGGGATTTCGAATCGGATAAAACTCAGTGATTTAATGAACAACGAATATGCTGATTTTGTATAAATATGAATTATGAACATACCAGTTTCTAATAACCAAATTCGGTAGTTGTTTAGATCATGTAAAACTGCCAATATGCAGTTTTAGATAACTGTTAAACCAACAAAACCGGGCGCTGCCCCCAAACCCCCGTCGTTTAGGGGCTAAACAATCAAGATAAGTTCGAACAAGTGTGCACTCCACAGTTTCCCGAACTTGTTCGATATTTATCAAGATTATAGAAGCTAATTAATTTAACTGTTTTCTAATCAAATTTGGTGTTCTTGGAGTTAATTTGAGTAATAAAATAAATTAAATTTGTATAAATTGTGTGCGTGTTTGTGTAAAATACTAAAATGAAAAGGTAGAATATATATGGTGTGTTTTTTGGAGCTAACATTTACTGTTGATAATTGTGTGTGTGATTGTAATTGTAATTGTAATTGTAGAGGATGAGAAGGAAACGAAACATTTAGAAGCATTAGAAGGTGCAGAATCCCGTCTCCGTCTCTTCCAAATCGATCTACTAGATTACGACTCCATTGTTGCGGCCGTTACTGGTGTATCTGGTGTATTTCACTTGGCTTCCCCTTGCCTTATTGATCATGTCGATGATCCCGAGGTCAATTACTGTTTTTTTGTTACGGCATTATAAAATGAATAGATGATAGAGTTTAAATTGTGATTAAAACTCCACTGACTTTAATGATAACTAGCGACAAACTTTTACTCTGCAAAATCTATACGAGCATTTGCTAAGCAGAAAGATCGGTTCGTTGATATGAAATTAATAGAATTGGATACAGATAATGACGGTCTTTTGGTTTATGATTTATAGAATATGATATTGGGACCAGCAGTTAAGGGAACGATCAATGTACTAACAGCAGCAAAGGAGTTGGGAGTTAAGCGGGTGGTTTTCACTTCCTCTATTGCATCCATTATACCTAGTCCTGACTGGCCTTCGGATGTCGTCAAGAATGAGGATTGTTGGACTGATGTTGAATTTTGCAAGCAAAAGAAGGTTTAACGCTCTTTCTTTTGCACTTAATTCAAGATACATACTCACAATAAGATCGGATTATCCACCATACTATATTTGTGCATAATAATTGTGTGTTTTTGTCTAATGGACAAGTATTTTGGAATGGAAGGAGCAAATCAATACGTTTATCTTTGTTCATTAATTTATCCGTTAGAACATTAGGAATAAAAAAGAAATATAACCCAAAATGATCCATTTTTCATGAATACCCGTATTATTTTCCGCTAAAAACTTATGGTTTCGGTCAATAAGTATCCATCTTTTACATTTTGTAAACTCGGTTTTGCCATGTCAGTTATGGTATTCACTCTCAAAAACACTAGCTGAGAAAGCAGCATGGGATTTCGCTAAGGAAAAAGGTTTAGATATAGTTGTGGTGAACCCTGGAACAGTGATGGGTCCTATTCTTCCTCCAACGATAAGTGCAAGCATGATAACGATTCAACGACTTATTCAAGGTAATTGAACTACATACATGAGTCGAATTTCAGCAAAATCATTTCATTTCCTTCCGTTTATTTAAAATTTAATGCAAATACATCTTGTAATGGAGTAGGAAGTGCGGAACCATATGAGCATTTCTACATGGGTCCTGTTCATGTTAAAGATGTGGCCTTAGCTCATATATTAGTGTACGAAAACAAATCTGCAACTGGAAGACATCTATGTGTTGAATCCATCTCGCATTATGGTGATTTGGTAGCAAAGATTGCAGAATTATACCCCGAGTATAACCTCCCCAGGTACTCTAGATTAACTTTGTCATCTTTCCTTTCTTAAGTGTTATAGGTGTTAACTTAATCACGAGAACGCATAATATACTTTTGAATGAATCATTGAACTCTTATGAGTGCATAAATCTGCAACAGAATGTAACAAGTAAATGCGAGATTTGAGATGTAATGTATATTCCTCGGGATGACTATCATTATCTTTTTTTTATAGGTTACCAAAGGACACCCAACCAGGGTTAATGAGATCAAAGACTGGAGCAAAGAAGCTCATGGATTTGGGACTTCAATTCATCCCCGTGGATCAAATTGTCAGGGACGCTGTTGAAAGTATGAAAAGCAAAGGCTTTATATCATGAACGTAACAAGTGTCTCATATAGAGATTATCGGTAACTTACTATATCCCCTGTTTTTATGATCCGTGTAATAAATGCCAAAAGAATACCACTTTCCCTTTTATATGTAATCGGTTGGCTGTTCAATACTACAGTAAGAACAAAAATAAGCGTTGAGTTTCACTTTGTATATTGAATCAAATGAATAAAGTGTTCATTACTGCTGTGATCATCAAACCGTTAAGTTTAAGACTAAATTTGAATATTGCATCAGTTTACCTTCTTCATAGTTCCGTTACTTGACATGTACACTAAGCCATAAGGTGAAGCGACAATCGAAGAGTGATTTTGGTAACAAAAACATTGATTGACTTATACATTGGCTTGAACATACATATGAGAAACTACGTGGGTTTCATTGAAGCCTTATATATTGAATCCTTATAATCTCACGAAAATGAGCATGTTAGTAGTGGTGGAGCCAGAAATTTTTGTATGTATGACAAAGTTTGTATAAAGGGGTGGAGCCAGAAATTTTTGTATGTATGACAAAGTTTGTATAAAGGGGTGGAGCCAGAAATTTTTGTATGTATGACAAAGTTTGTATAGAGGACAAAGTGAAGGGGCAAATATTTTTCGATTGATTTTTAAATAGATAAATATTAAAAGATAACATATATAAAACTATTTTTTACATTGTGACAAAATTACAATAGGGAAACATGGTTCCAACCTCAACCCGGGCCCGGACCGAAAATTTTGGTTTCTAAAAGTTTGAAACTGTTCGGTTCAATTTCTATATTGGTTGGGTTCCTTTCGATGCATATTTAATTGTTGAAATATTACTAGAAAAATATAATATTAAAAATTTTAAACAAAAAATTGAATAAAAAAAATTCTATATGTGGCTGAGTAAAATAAACCTACATGGCACAAAAAGAAATTATAGATTGACGAGTAAGAGGGGCAATTTAGAAGAAACTTTGAGTTTTCACTGATAGCTTCGAGAGTTTGGATGTTTGAGGACTAATTAATTAGAATGACTTAGGGTATGTTTGGTAAGGGTTTTTAAAGAGTTTCTAGGGTTTCAACCTTTTAAATTTAAAAATAAAAGTTTCAATATATAAAAGAGTCGTTTGGCGGCTAAGGGCTTCAAAGCTTTAATTTAAAATAAAAGTCTCAAACCAAAGCTTTTTCAAAGAGCTTGAGACTTTTAAAAACTAAAAGTCCCGAAATAAAAGCTCAAGCTTCCTGCCCCAAACTATACCATGAAGCTACAACTTTTAGCCCCATTTACGTCAAACATACCCTTGGATTTTAGACAAAGGAAAGAACTAACTATAATAAAACTAAAAGTATATGCTAAAAGTAAACATATTTAAAATTTGACTTTCATATAATGGTCGGTTCTATTTCTTTCGGTTTTGTTTTACCCTTCGACCCAAACCAAACTGTTTCTTTTGGTTTCTCAAATATCGAAAACCAAATCATCGGTTCTTGTTAGTTTTCGGTTCTGTTAAATCCATGTTTTTTTGCTTTTATGGTTTTGGTCGGCTTTTCTCACCGCTAAGTAAATATAATGTAAAAGATTGATATTCGATTAGTTGACCATGAACAAGTGATTAGAGCCACAACCTTTACGATCAAATAATTGTATGTATTGTGTGGTGGATGTGAAAAAGCAAGAGTGTAATTTGTGATAAGATCCTAAACGGGAAATGGACAAAAGCATTAATATAATTAGGATTACATGCCTTTTTGCTCTAAAATTGTGAATAAACCACACATAGATTTTAATAAACAAGATTATAAGTTCATTTGGTGAACGATAATTGATGTTATCATCTATTTCGATATTGGGAACAAAATATAGAAATATCGTTGTAAAATGCCTTGATTCTTCCTCTTCTTCTCTCGTGGAACTAGAATGGACTGACTTGCGTATTAGAAACAATTTTACCAATTTCATATAAAGTTTTTTAGGTTTAACCATAACTTTGGGATTGTTATTTTTATTAAACCTTTGTAGAATCAACACCGCGTGCTTTGTTGCTAAACTAACATACTTTGAAGATGACGGGAACTACTTTAAGTATTTATATATTGATATGACGGTTCCATACTTGATAGTGTGTAATACACCGAAAATAAAGAGTTGATACAAAAGTAAAAAAAAAAAGAAAAAAACCCGCAAATACAATCACAATTAGTGACCGTATTATATGTACAAATTTACTTATTTTCTATATAAGTGTCGTAGTTTAACACTTTAGTATTATGAGTTTTTAATTTTTTAATATTATTATGACTGTGAAACGTTATTATAAAAAAACTAAATGTTATAAAAAAATATATATATATGAAATTACTTTTTAAGTAATTAAGTGATAAAACTTGTTTCTTAAAATGCTTCAATGGACTTCTTTGTTTAAAATAATTTTCAAATATTTTTTATAAGTTTATTCATTTATTTTTGTAAGTAGTAAAGATAATCAAATTTTAACTCCATAATCACATATATTTTTTGGACGTCGTGAGTACCATCTTTTTTTCCGAAGTCATTTTCTTTTTTCTTTTTTTCTATATTATTATTCATTCGTCCTTTACGAAAGTCATAACATTTTTTTTATTTTTATGTAATCTTACCTTATTATGATGTCCTTATTATTATTTTTTTTGAACGACAAAAATACAAACAAGAAGTTTCGGCATTAAAATCACTCCGTGCCTGTATTCAAATATATTAATATTAATAAGAAGCTAAAAAAAACCAGTACATAATCTTTACATACAAAATATCAGAACGTATTGAATATTTAAACTAAAATTTACGAGGTTGATTCTATATAGATTTGTCGAAATAAGAGCCGCAAGCCCTTTGGTTGAAATTTATTGCCGTGGTGGCTTGTTACACTCCAAAACGAAAGATAAGAAAATAGCAAAATTGCCCCCCTACACTTTTTCATATTTTATTTTTATAATATATTTATTGAATACGTATCTTCTTAAAAGACATTTATATCTACGAAAAATATTATACGATATAACGTACTTAGGTTAATCACTTTTTAAGAAAACAATATTATTAGATCATGTATATTCATTAATGAAAAAATGATTATGTAAATATATATTCTATTTTATTAATGTTATTAAAACATATAATAAAATTTTTGCGAAAGTCCATAAAAGTGTAGATTGGCACTAAATATCAAACTTGTACACCTTGGTGGACTTTCGCAAAATTTTTATTATATGTTTTAATAACATTAATAAAATAGAACATATATTTACGTAATTATTTTTTCATTAATGAATATACAATCAAATAATTCATTAAAAAACATCTTAGAGACACTTATATAAATTGTCATTATCATATATAACTCATCTAAAATATATATATACATATCTAATAATTTATCGGTTTTACTATTTTACGTAAAATTAGTGTCATTTAAGTGAAAATGTAAAGATAATATTCCGTATTTTATTTACTTAAACTTGTATTAACTCATTCCATCTCAACATTCTTTAATAAATATACATTAATTATATTTTTCAACTAATAAAATCGTAGATTTACCAATTAAAAGTTTTTCGATCGTTTGAATTTGAAAGCAAATAATTATTTTAAAACAAACAAAAATGTAAATGTGAATAATAATATTGATATGAAATAGTAGCCTTTTCTAATTTACATCCATTTAAAATGATCACTTAATTGACTTAATCGTTATGTTTATCGAACTTCTAAGTTAAAACAAACTGATGACGTACCATCGGTTAGTCGATAGAAGTCTATCGGCCAAACCAATGGTACGCTGAAAGACCTATTAGCTGGACACAATCTTTAAGAAAGAGAATCTAAACAACACCTATTATCCGAAGAACATCCTAAGGACCATGAGGCCGAAGGATGACTTCTCGACAGAAAGTACGATACTTCGCAATACCTCCAGGATAAACAAGATATTGTACTTAGAGCACGTTATTATCCGAAACTCAAGATCTATAAATACCAAGCTCACTCTTCACTTCAAGGGTAACGTTCATAAACACTATACACTCTTACTTTACTTATTTACTCTTACTCTTCGTAATCTTACTCTTACGCCCGAGGTAAACCAGGGGATCATCCCCGCTCCGTTCACTCGAGTGTTTACCTGCTTGTGCAGATAGTTCAAGATCGGAGATAAGAACTAGGCTGAGGGTCTTCTTCGGATCAGTTCTATCGGATCCGAACCTTCTACCCGATTGTACTTGTGACATTCCGGTGTCGCAACATTTGGCGCCATCCGTGGGACTTTTATGGCTTCTACAGGACCATACACGCCTTTTATCGGTAGTACCTCAGGAAATAATATGGAACCAATAATCGAAGACGAAACTCCGGGGAATAATCAGACTCATGTAGAGACCGGTTCGGGGATCTCAGAGGAGTTCCTGGAAAAGAATTACAATGCACTTAAAGCCATGCTGGAAGAGCATGAGCGGAAGAAGAAGAAAGATCATACCCGGAAGACTCCTGATATCGCATATTTATATAGTTATTTATATGCGATATTTAGTCATTTTTTGTGTCAAAACCACGATGGATAGGATCATTTTTTCTTGTAATTGTTTGAAAATGATTTTCAGGTCTAAGCTAAAGTTCTTGAACGAAAATGACAAAAAGTAAGCGAAGACGTTGAATTTGGAGTATAAACTAAGACTTAACACCCATTATAATTTACAAGACATGATTAGTCTAATATATATTTATATGGATAATTAACTAATATGGAAGGTAGGCACGTTGAATAAAAGAAGAGAAAAGGAAAAGAAAGCAGGCACGTGGGAGTTTCAATTGAATATATTACAAAAGTCTAGTTTTCAAACTTTGAAAACAATTCTTATTTGAGGACACGTGGGATTTTATTTGGTTTGACAAAACGCAAAAGAAAGAAAAAAAAAAAAAGGAAAAGCACCACATGCTGCGTGACCAACAGCTACACGTTTATTTTATTTTTATAGTTTTGGAGTTGGACTCGAACACGAATTCTGTCTAATTTTTGCTTATAAATACAAGACAAATTCATCCAGATTTTTCATCATTCATTCAATTATTATTTTCAAGTCTTAGAGCTGGAGTTCAAGTTTAGAGGCAAGATTTCAAGCTAGGAGTTTCGTTTTCATTCAACGTCGGTCACGACACGTTTGCAATTTTTAGTTTGTTTTCTCTTTTCCTTTTTAAGATTTTTTTTTCTATTATGTTTTCTCTTATTATTAGTTTTATTTTGAACACGATCATGAGCAACTAAACTCTTTTTACGCTTGTTTGATTAACGGATCTTGTTTGAAGTTTACTTTTACGTAATTGATTATTTATGTTTTTGTGTTTAATCGCTAATCCTTATTTGTTTAAGTTTTAACATATTATCATAAAGTTGTTTATATATAATTTAATTAATCAACATTCTAGGTATTCGAGAGGAATCTAGATAGGTTAAATAATTTATATGAAATAATCGGTCGGTCTATAATCGGTTTAAAATTATTAAGATTCGAGAGGACTTAGTAATAACAACTTAGGTAATTAAACTTAATTGAGTAAGTCTATTTGTTAAGATTCGGAAGGACTTAGTATTTAGAGGAGTTATTCGAGAGGAAACTCTATAAGATTAAATCACTAAAAACAGGCTTGTTACTTAATGCTTAACTATTAATAATTACAACTGTATTCGAGAGGAACGGTATAATTAGAAGTAGTTAAAGTTAATAAAAGATTCGAGAGGACTTTTACTATATTTTAGAAGTTTAATATTTAATCAATTTCGTAAATTTAAATGGAAAACAAGTGAAGTGTCAAACAAGTGTATTTTCTCTATTATTCGATAATCTCAATTACTTTTTCACTCGATTTTTATAATCACTTTTACTTTGCAAACTTTTGTTACAATAAAAAAACCCCCACAAATACTCAAGTATTATTAATTCGAAATAATAAAACAAATTAGTCCCTGCGAACGAACCTTTACTTGCTATTAAACTATATTACATACGAATAGGTCCACTGCCTATAAGTGTGTAATTGCGTGAAATAGTCGGTTAAATTTAAGACTCGATTTTACACATCAAGTTTTTGGCGCCGCTGCCGGGGACTGATTTTTCGTTTTTGTTTCGAATTTGTAATACGATCCTTTTGAGTATTTATTTACTTAGAAGTTACTTTTTATTTGTTATTACACCGGTACGTTTTACGCTTTTCTTGTTTTTTGTCTTTTCAGGTATTTCAGGTAGTTGATGAACACAAGGGCTTCGGGATTACCACTCGCGAGTCCAAAGTCAAATCCAGGGGTATCAAAGAGACGAGGCAGGAGAAGAGGCAACTTATCGCTTCAGACACCACCAAGTTTTGATCAAGTTTCACCCGTAAAGTTTGAAGACATTGCGTCATCAGAAAGCGGAGGAAGCGATTCAGAACCAGAGGTCGAAGAAGTATTTTGTGAAGACAAACCGGAACCGCAACCAGCTATGGATTCTTTGGACACACCAATGAACCGACGGGCCGCAGCTGTAGCAGTGCCACCCACCCGCGGGTCGGCAATCACCACCCCGGAATTGGGTGATGATTTTGTTGTCAAGGGTCATCATCTCAAGATGATCCAAGACAACACTTTCGATGGGAGATACAATTCAGATCCGCATAAACACATAGCCAAATTCAACGAGCTATGTGAGATGTTCAAATATGGAGCAGGAAAGAGTGACAGTGTCAAGCTGAGGTTGTTTCCTTCGTCTCTCACCGGAGATGCGAAGGTTTGGTTTGAAGAACTCGAAGAAAACACAATCACAACATGGACACAAATGCGCGAAACCTTCATCAAAAGATTTTTCCCACCCGCCTTGGGTAGGAAATTACTCAGAGATATCAGAGGTTTCCGACAGGAAGATGGAGAGACTTCCACTGAAGCATGGGCTAGACTTAAGGAGTTGTTGCGAAGTTGTTATGGTCACGGACTGGGCAAGGACCATATCATTGAAATTTTCTTCTACGGATTAACCAAGGATTCTCAAAACGAATTGGATCTAGCTGGAGGAGGAGATTTCATGTACAAGACCACCAACGAAGCATACAACCTAATGGAAGACAAGCTGGTCATTAGCCTATCAAGGGAGTATCGGGATGATAGTCGAGGCCGAAGAAACAGGGGACAAGTTGCTCAAGCTGAGAGTAACCATGAAATATCCTCGGTAGTTCAAGAGGTCAAGACACTAGCGGAAAGAATTGATAAGCGCATGGGACGAATGGAGAAGGACATGCACTTGGTGAAGAATGGGTGTGAAGGATGCGGAGGACCTCACTATGCTAGTGAGTGTAATCAAGTGGAGGATGCAAGCTACGCACAGTATGGTTATCCTAATCGAGGGTCAAACTGGCAAAACCGCGGAGGTAACTACAACCGCGGTGACAATCGAGACAACGGATGGCAAAGAAATAACACTCGCTCCCCACCACGACAAAGATATGACGAAGATGAAGATCCAAGCATGAAAGAGCTTTTGAAATCATTCATCAACACCCAGAAATCAACCAATGACGATACCCGGAAACAATTTAAAACTTTGGCTGAACAAATCGAACAAGGACTGAGAAATCAGCAGGCAGCACATCAAGATTTAGAGAGAAGGTTCGATAGGATGAACGAACGGAACTCAAATCGACCACCGGGCCAAATACCAAGCAATACTCAACCGAATCCACGCCCACAGAATCAAGGAAACACCTCCAATAATCAAGCACCAAAATATCAACATCCCGGAACACGAGACGGAATGCCTCCCTGTCCAAAACACCGAGATGAACATGTAAATGCAATCAATACACGCTCGGGACGTACTTATGGAGGAGATCAAGCCGAAAATGGAGCGAAACAGGGCCCAGGTGCGCAGCACCCATCTGGAGGTGCGCAGCACCTAGGTTCTGCCCACGCAGGTGCGCGGCACACATCTAGAGGTGCGCAGCACCGGGCACCTGATCACGCCGGTGCGCAGCACCCATCTGGAGGTGCGCAGCACCTGTCTGCTGAGCCCGTAATTGATGATTTCGAGATCGATGACGATGAGGACGAGGCACCACCAGTTCAGACCAAGACCACGACACCTGAACCAGTAGAGGAAGTCCCAATAAAAGCTTACAAGCCTCATGTTCCATATCCTCAACGATTACGAAAAGCAAGAATGAGGGAGCATTACGGTAAATTTTGTGACATGATCAAATCTGTTAATATTAACGTTCCTCTTGTAGATTTGATTGCAGGTATGCCAAATTACGCTAAATTCATCAAGGAATTGGTCACAAACAAAGGAAAGCCATCGGAGGAGCAAGCCGCGTTCCTAAACACAGAATGTTCAGCTTTGGTGAAGAACACGATACCACCCAAGCTGGATGATCCAGGGAGCTTTCTGATTCAGTGCAACTTCAGTAATACCTACAGTTGCAGCGCTTTAGCAGACTTAGGAGCTAGCATAAACCTGATGCCATATTCACTTTATGCTAAACTCGCCATTGGAGTGTTAAAACCGACCAGGATGAGCATTCGACTAGCGGACAGATCATTTCAGTACCCATTAGGAATTGCTGAGAACATGCTAGTAAATGTGGGGAAATTCACCTTTCCGGTTGATTTCGTGATCTTAGAGATGGATGAGGATGTCTCCGTTCCACTAATCCTTGGACGACCGTTCCTAAACACTGCTGATGCAATTATTCGGGTTAAAAATGGGCAAATTTCATTAGGGGTTGGGAATGAAAGAATTGTTTTTAATTTAGACAGAGCTATGACTCATTCCTATTCTACTGATGAAACCTGTTTTCGGATTGATGTGTTCGATGATTTAGATTGGCAGGAAATTCTCGAGATAGAAACTAGCTTGGAGGAGGAGTTGAAAGACGAGAAGATCGATGAAGTGGAGGTTGAAGTTACGGAAGAACTGAAGCTGGACCAAAGCATGAGGATCAAATCCTCAATCGAGTCACCACCAACCGACTTGGAGCTAAAACAATTACCGGTACATTTAGAATATGCTTTTCTTGAAGGTACTAATTTATTACCGGTTGTTATTTCGTCATCACTTTCGGGTGACGAAAAAGATCGATTATTGACAGTCCTTAAGGGTCATAAAAAGGCCTTTGCTTGGCGCATATCTGACATACCCGGAATTAGCCCCGATTTTTGCAAACATAAAATAAATTTTAATGATAATATAAAACCCGTTGTTCAAAGACAACGGCGGCTTGACAGATGTCGTTAAAAAGGAAGTTGTGAAGTTGTTGGATGCAGGTATTATCTACCCTATTTCAGATAGCCCATGGGTTAGTCCCATTCACTGTGTGCCGAAAAAGGGAGGTATGACCGTGGTGATGAACGAGAAGAACGAGCTCGTGCCAACAAGGACAGTTACCGGATGGAGAGTTTGCATCGACTACCGCAAACTGAACGAGGCCACCAGGAAGGACCATTTTCCATTACCATTCATGGACCAAATGATTGAGAGACTAGCAGGAAATGAGTTCTACTGCTTCTTGGATGGATTCTCAGGATACTTTCAGATCCCCATCGATCCCGAAGATCAAGAAAAAACCACATTCACATGCCCGTTCGGAACCTACGCATATCGGAGGATGCCATTTGGTCTATGCAACGCACCCGCCACTTTTCAGCGGTGTATGCTAGCCATTTTTCAGGATATGGTGGAGAAGACAATGGAAGTGTTTATGGACGATTTCTCAGTTTTCTTGTTTGAAGAATTTAGATCAGATGTTGGGAAGATGCGAGGAAGCACACTTGGTCCTCAACTGGGAGAAATGCCACTTCATGGTTCGAGAGGGAATTGTATTGGGACACAAAATCTCAAAAGCTGGGATAGAGGTAGATAAAGCGAAGATCGAGGTTATTGCCAAACTACCACCACCGACAAACGAGAAAGCAATTCGGAGTTTTTTGGGACATGCAGGATTCTACCGAAGATTTATCAAGGATTTCTCCAAGATTACTCGTCCTATGACGAAACTCTTAGAGAAGGAGGTCGCTTTCAACTTTTCGGAGGACTGTTTACAAGCTTTCGAGATACTCAAGGACCGGATCACCAATACACCTATTTTGGTAGCACCGGACTGGTCTCAACCTTTCGAGCTAATGTGTGACGCCAGTAATTTCGCAGTAGGAGCTGTTTTGGGGCAACGGATCGATAAACATTTTCGACCTATCTACTTCGCCAGTAAAACACTGAACGAAGCCCAACAGAATTATACCACTACGGAAAAAGAACTTTTGGCTGTCGTATTTGCTTTTGACAAATTCCGCTCGTATTTAGTGATGAGCAAAACAATTGTTTTCACGGATCATTCTGCTTTAAAATTCTTATTTTCTAAATTAGATGCTAAACCTAGATTAATTCGTTGGATTTTATTGTTGCAGGAATTTGACATCGAGATCAAGGACAAGAAAGGAGCTGAAAATGTAGCTGCAGACCATTTGAGCCGATTGGAGAACCCAAGTTTGGGGGAGTTGAAGGAAGAGGACATCAATGACACTTTTCCGGGGAGATGCTAGCCAGTATTAGTAACACAGACGGCGATACCCCATGGTTCGCGGACATTGCGAACTATCTAGCCGGAAAAGTCGTCAACAAAG
Source organism: Senecio squalidus (assembly GCA_910822075.1). Classification (NCBI taxonomy): domain Eukaryota; kingdom Viridiplantae; phylum Streptophyta; class Magnoliopsida; order Asterales; family Asteraceae; genus Senecio; species Senecio squalidus. The sequence continues at coordinate 5,388,372 of CAJVGC010000508.1, forward strand.
ACCTAACCTATCAACAGAGGCAGAAAGTGATCTCGGATGCTAAGTACTACTACTGGGACTCGCCATACTTGTTCTGTCGATGTGCTGATGGAATGGTGCGCCGATGTGTATACGGAGAAGAAACTCGAAAGATTTTGGATGAATGCCATCATGGACCCACCGGAGGACATTACGGACCAACGGTAACTGGGAAAAAGGTTTATGATGCAGGTTTCTATTGGCCAACAATTTTCAGGGAGGCTTATACACTCGTGAACACCTGCGATGCATGCCAACGCCAAGGGAATATCACGAAGCGGGACGAAATGCCACAGCAAGGGATCCAAGTTTGTGAAGTTTTCGATATCTGGGGAATCGACTTTATGGGCCCTTTCAAACCCTCAAACAGAAATATTTATATTCTAGTTGCTGTAGATTATGTTTCTAAATGGGTTGAAGCTAAAGCATTACCGACTAACAACGCTAACGTGGTTGTTGATTTTCTTAAAAGTTTGTTTTGCAGGTTTGGAGTGCCAAAGGCATTAATCAGTGATCGAGGAAGCCACTTCGCCAACGCTCAGCTTGCAAAAGTCTTGAAAAGATATGGAGTAAATCACCGGTTTGCGACTTCGTATCATCCTCAAACGAGCGGGCAAGTGGAAAATACAAACCGCGCACTCAAAAGAATTTTGGAAAAGACGGTCAACAACAATCCCAATATATGGTCAAAGAAACTGGAGGACGCACTATGGGCATTCAGGACGGCGTACAAAACGCCAATTGGAACCACCCCGTATCGACTACTCTACGGGAAAACATGTCACCTTCCGGTTGAAATAGAGCATAAGGCATACTGGGCCTTGAGGACATGCAACATTGATATGGATTTAGCGAGAGATTTGCGGATCCTACAACTCCACGAAATGGACGAGCTACGGTTACAGGCCTACGAGAGTTCTCGCCTTTACAAGGAGAGAACTAAGGAGTTCCATGACCGCAAAATTCGTAGGAAAGAGTTCAAGGAGGGCGATAAAGTACTTTTATTTCAATCGAAGTACAAATTCAAGGCTCCTAAATTACGCTCGAAGTGGACAGGACCGTACACCATCAAACAAGCTTATGCTTCCGGATATGAGGACAGGGAGAATCATTCATCGTCTCGGGCCAACGGGTCAAGTTATACCACGAGGAGGACGATAAAAATGGAATGATGATCGAGGATGGGTTCTATTCCATCAACACCTAATCAAGAGGCATATCGAGTCAAGCTAACGACTCGGTCGAAAAATTAGCGCTTCTCGGGAGGCAACCCGAGTTTGTTTTTCTTTTCTTTCGTAGTTAATCTTTCATTTATTTTTACAAAAAAAAAAAAAAAAAAAAAAAAAAAAAAAAATTCCAAAAACGAAAATTTAGAGGCAAAAATCTAAAGTTATTGTTTACACATGGTTTCCAATTAGAAAAATAATAAATAGTCTACTATGTTTTTTTTATTCCATCGTAACTCTTTTTTTTTCCATTTTTAAGTTTAATTTTTATTTCGTCACCTTTTCTTTAGGACTTTTTAAACTTTTACTTTTTAGTTTTTATTTAGCTAGAAGAAAAAAAAAAAAAAAAAAAAAAAAAAAAAAAAAAAAAAAAAAAAAAACTAAAATTTTTTATTTTTTTATAAAGTTATTGTTTACCTTTTTCCTCTGTTAGACTTTTAAAAAAATAGTCTACTATTTTTTTTTTTTTTTTTTTTCCGTCGTAATTTGTAATTTGTAATATTTACTTATTTATTTATTTTTATCTTTATTTTTATTTTTCTTTTTCTCTTTTGTGTTTTTAATATTTGTTTTTAGTTTTTCTCTTTTAGTTTTTTTTTATAGATTTGAAGTAAGTTCAACAACCGGTTTTGGGACTAGCATTCAGATCAGTAAAACATTTTCACAAGAAATATTCGATATCTACAACCGGGTTCTATTTTCTTCTTTTCTTATTTTTGTATTTATTTTTCTTTCTTTTTAGATTTTATTTTTGTATAATTTCCCTTAGTTTTGAGTCGTAAACACATTAGGGACAATGTGTTACTTAAGTTTGGGGGGGTCATCGGGAAATTTTACATTTTATTTTTCGACCCTTAGCTTAGTTTCCATCGTGTTGAATTGTATTATTTTTGTACATTTTTGAGTCAGAAAAAAACCAGAAAATCCAAAAAAAATTGAAAAATTGAAATAAAACCAAAAAAAAAAATATAACGTGTCTAGTCGGTAAATACCTTAAACGTTAAGCAATAACCAGACGCAGTTTTACCCCACTCAGAAAAATAGTGAGAATTTGAGCCTATTGAAAGCATTTATTTTTAATGCTACTTTTTTCGTTTCTTTGAGTGTGCCGATGGTTGATGACTTTAGAACTTGACATTGTTATACATTTCGAGACCACGTATGAGCAATTGCATTAAGGAAACTTAGTGTGATTTTGGTACAATGATAGGGGCATTTAGGATTAACCCATTTGTTAGCCATATTTTTCGTTTCTTTTTATATTTTTATATATTTTCCGCCTAACCCTTGTAACACTTACTTTTAGTGTTAGAAACTCTAGTTAAACCACTTTGCGCCTAAACCGTTTCGTTTCTAAACACTACTATATTATTTTGTACACTCGCCTCTTTTTAGATTAAGTCCGAACTTAGATTTTTGATTGCAATTATTATATTAAGTAAAGTGAAGTTTATTAAGGCATGGAAGAAAAGTATCGATTATTATTACCTTGTATTATTTGTATTTGGAGAAATAGTAGAGAAAAAAAAAAAGAAAAAAATATATATATATAGTGATTATTAGCCTTTTGAGCATGTGTACTTACCACGAGAAAAAAAATTATTTTGTAAGGCATGTACTAGGCTGAAAGAAGAAAAGAAAAAAAAGTGAAAAAAAGAAAAAATAAATAAAAAAAACAGAAAAGCAAAAAAAAAATTAGTTGTAGATTTTAAGCGAAGTAGTGTATTATGAGTCGTGTATTATTTACGATACATGTATATTTGGAGGAAAAGAAAAAGTATAAGTTGGAGAAAAATTGAGCAATCCAGTACGTCAGAGATTATATTTAGTTCGGATTTAATCTAAGTTTGTATTATTTTATTTAACCCGTTTACACTCCATTATATATTATTCACATGCCTTTACCTGTACGTTATAACCCGAATAAAAGTCCCCGTTTAGTTGTACCTAGACTCTAGTGGTGGAGAAGTGATACATTATCAAGCCTATGATAGAATATTCACCATGACTGAGCAATTGAGCAATTCTACAGATATATTTTACGCACCCTTTTAGATTAGTTTGAGAGATTGTGTGATTTTACTTCCCATAAAAATCGTGAGGTGTTTGGTTATGTTAATTTTGGCTTTGATAATTATTTTGAAAACAGTTTTTGCTTGAGGGCAAGCAAAAAGGCAAGTTTGGGGGGATTTGATATCGCATATTTATATAGTTATTTATATGCGATATTTAGTCATTTTTTGTGTCAAAACCACGATGGATAGGATCATTTTTTCTTGTAATTGTTTGAAAATGATTTTCAGGTCTAAGCTAAAGTTCTTGAACGAAAATGACAAAAAGTAAGCGAAGACGTTGAATTTGGAGTATAAACTAAGACTTAACACCCATTATAATTTACAAGACATGATTAGTCTAATATATATTTATATGGATAATTAACTAATATGGAAGGTAGGCACGTTGAATAAAAGAAGAGAAAAGGAAAAGAAAGCAGGCACGTGGGAGTTTCAATTGAATATATTACAAAAGTCTAGTTTTCAAACTTTGAAAACAATTCTTATTTGAGGACACGTGGGATTTTATTTGGTTTGACAAAACGCAAAAGAAAGAAAAAAAAAAAAAGGAAAAGCACCACATGCTGCGTGACCAACAGCTACACGTTTATTTTATTTTTATAGTTTTGGAGTTGGACTCGAACACGAATTCTGTCTAATTTTTGCTTATAAATACAAGACAAATTCATCCAGATTTTTCATCATTCATTCAATTATTATTTTCAAGTCTTAGAGCTGGAGTTCAAGTTTAGAGGCAAGATTTCAAGCTAGGAGTTTCGTTTTCATTCAACGTCGGTCACGACACGTTTGCAATTTTTAGTTTGTTTTCTCTTTTCCTTTTTAAGACTTTTTTTTCTATTATGTTTTCTCTTATTATTAGTTTTATTTTGAACACGATCATGAGCAACTAAACTCTTTTTACGCTTGTTTGATTAACGGATCTTGTTTGAAGTTTACTTTTACGTAATTGATTATTTATGTTTTTGTGTTTAATCGCTAATCCTTATTTGTTTAAGTTTTAACATATTATCATAAAGTTGTTTATATATAATTTAATTAATCAACATTCTAGGTATTCGAGAGGAATCTAGATAGGTTAAATAATTTATATGAAATAATCGGTCGGTCTATAATCGGTTTAAAATTATTAAGATTCGAGAGGACTTAGTAATAACAACTTAGGTAATTAAACTTAATTGAGTAAGTCTATTTGTTAAGATTCGGAAGGACTTAGTATTTAGAGGAGTTATTCGAGAGGAAACTCTATAAGATTAAATCACTAAAAACAGGCTTGTTACTTAATGCTTAACTATTAATAATTACAACTGTATTCGAGGAACGGTATAATTAGAAGTAGTTAAAGTTAATAAAAGATTCGAGAGGACTTTTACTATATTTTAGAAGTTTAATATTTAATCAATTTCGTAAATTTAAATGGAAAACAAGTGAAGTGTCAAACAAGTGTATTTTCTCTATTATTCGATAATCTCAATTACTTTTTCACTCGATTTTTATAATCACTTTTACTTTGCAAACTTTTGTTACAATAAAAAAACCCCCACAAATACTCAAGTATTATTAATTCGAAATAATAAAACAAATTAGTCCCTGCGAACGAACCTTTACTTGCTATTAAACTATATTACATACGAATAGGTCCACTGCCTATAAGTGTGTAATTGCGTGAAATAGTCGGTTAAATTTAAGACTCGATTTTACACATCAACTCCTCCGGTTGTCCGGAAGATCCGCTATGCGAGTGAATCGGAGCGAGAAGATAGTGACGATGAGGAAGATCTGAACCTCCCCTATCAGTCAGACTTTGCTTCTAAGTTCACTCGAAGAATCTCTACGTTCAGAATGCCTCGAAAGGTGAAGATGCCTAGCATCGTGCGCACCTATGACGGAAGTGGTGACCCGGATGATCATTTGGCCATTTTCTCTGGCGCGGCAGATACCGAGGGTTGGCCGATGCCGATCTGGTGCCGAATGTTCGCCCAGACTTTCGTGGGGCCTGCTAGAATATGGTTCGGTGAGTTGCCGGAAGAGGGTATTGATAACTTCAAAGACATGAAGAAGAAGTTCGAACTTTACTTTATGCAACAGCGAAGATACACTCGAGGCCCGACAGACATTGCTAAAATCAAACAGAAGGAAAATGAAAGTCTCCAAGACTTTGTAGAAAGATGGAAGCGGGAACTCCTGCAGATTAAAGGAGGAGACGATATGTTAAAAGTTTCGGGGTTCATGGAAGGGATCCGGATACCGGCTCTCATCGCAAAGCTCAACGCCAGGGTACCCGAGACAGTGGATGAAATGATGGAGCGCGTGAAGCTCAATGGGAAGGAAGCCTCAAGACAATACTTGGAATCCAGTACAGCTGCATCCCGAAAGGGATCGAAAACAGTCTTTCCACCAGCAAGTCCTCCATGGAGACCTTCCCCAAACAGAAAAAAGCTTTTCTCCCGGCAGTCATGAGAGAAGGTTCGGACGAGGACCTGTCCGAACGTCTCCTTTCGTTTCTTCCGGAGAAGCCCGAAGGCAAGTCAGTTTCACGGAACTAAGCAAGACTCCTAGTGAAGTTTTGGCCACCGAAAAAGGAAAAGTACACTTCACTGCTCCAGCTCCTTTGGTAGGAACTCCAGACAAGAGGTTCCTCGACCGATGGTGTGAATTCCATCAAGACAAAGGACACTATACGAACGATTGCTTTCAGTTAAAGAAGCAGATCGAAGAAGCCGTAAGAACTGGTCAGCTGAATCATTTAATGGAAGGGATCAAGCTAGGGGGCCAGAAGAAACAAGGATCGCAGTACTCCGGAAAAGGAAAAGAAAGGAGATACAATGGTTTTTTGTGAAGGAGAAAGTAGTGGACGCCGGGAAGAAAGAATGGAACCCTGGATGATACAGGAGATGTCTTTTCCTCCGGTAGGCACCGCTGAAGGAACCACCGACCCAATGGTCGTGGTAGGGGACGTTGGGAACCAGACAGTACACAGGATCTATATCGACAATGGAAGTGCTTCAGAGATACTTTTTGAACAGTGCTTTTTGAAGCTAGATCCTGAGGTACAAAAGAGAATGGAGAGATGCTCTCAGTACTTGATTGGTTTTTCCGGAGAAGCAGTGAAACCAATAGGACAAATCCGGTTACCCCTCACCATTGGAACCGATGAAAAGTTTCGGACAATTGAAATTGATTTCCTGGTAGTACGGGCCAGCTCTCCATACAATATCATTATTGGAAGACCGGGATAGCAAAGCTCGGAGCTATTGTGTCGACAGCACACTCCCTCATGAAATTCCCTACTCTGCAGGAATTGTGGAAATCCGTCGCATAAAGTATTGGAATGCCAAAAGATTGAAAGGATACTACGGAAGGAAGAAGAAGAAGTCAAGATGGGAAAGGTTATTATTCATCCGGATCATCCGGACCAAACCGTTACCATCGGAGATACATTCACTCAGGAGGGTAAGGAAAAACTTATTACGCTCCTTCGACAGAGTAGTGATGTCTTTGCTTGGAAACCCTTAGATATGACGGGGGTACCAAGAGGTTTAGCCGAACATAAGCTAACCATCCAGAAAGGGGAAAAGCCCGATAGTACAGAAGAAGCGGGGTCTAGCGCCCGACCGAAGTAGGGCTGCGTGTGAAGAAGTTAAACAATTAACCGAGGCGGGAATTCTCGCGAAGTCCCGGTACCGGACCTGGGTAGCTAATCCAGTTATGATCCGAAAAAGTGACAATACATGGAGGATGTGTGTCGATTTCAAGGATCTCAACGACGCTTGTCCGAAGGATGCCTATCCGCTGCCGGAAGTGGACTTAAAAGTGGGAAGCTCTGGTTGGCTTCAGATACAAGTGTTTTCTGGATGCATACAAGGGCTACCATCAAATACAAATGGCCAAAGAAGACGAGGACAAGACGGCTTTTCACACCGATATGGGGATCTTCTGTTACCGAAAAATGCCTTTTGGATTGAAAAACGCCGGAGCAACTTATCAAAGATTGATAGATAAGGCTTTCTCGGAACAGATTGGAAGAAACCTAGAAGCCTACGTGGATGATCTAGTTATAAATCCACATCGGAAGAAATCATGATGCAAGACATTCGGAGACGTTTGCCAATCTTCGAAGAATCAACATGAAGCTCAATCCCAAGAAATGCTCTTTTGGGATGGAAGAAGGGAAGTTTTTGGTCATATCGTCACCCCAAACGGCATTAAAGCAAACCCGGAGAAGATTCGAGATTTGGAAGGTATACCGTCTCCCAAGACGATGAAAGAAGTCCAGAGCCTAAACGGCAAAGTTATAGCCTTAGGACGATATCTCTAAATCTGCCGAAAAATCATTACCAATCTTTCGGACCTTAAAGAATTGTGTA